>OX421861.1:11832500-12165000 GCA_949127965.1 Pandemis corylana
AATAAATACCAAACGCCGCGATATTCTCTTACTGGCTACATTGCTTTAGACACCATTGTTATCGGTTTTGATGCTCCAATCGCCGTTCGTCGCTGCTAGCGTGAGTGTGAGCAACGTGCCATCTCGACAGACAAGTGGTTTTCGCGCCTTTTTGGGTGATTCGCAATAACCCCAACACTCTTTTCTCGGAACCCAGGTAAGTTACTAAAATAATTGTTTTTTAGTATTATAGATTGTCGTTTTTTACTAATGATTGCAGGGAACACGAAGTCCGAGTGATGTTTTTATTTAGTTTCGGAAATACCCCTCTGGGGTTATTACGATATACATATAACCCAATCTAATATTTTCATAGAAATGGCCAGCAGGGTTGACATGATTTAAATCACTTGATTTAAATCAGTGATTTAAATCGTGATTTTAATCAAGGGATTTTTTCAAAAAAATCATTGATTTAAATCATAAAATTTTTACTACAACCAAATCGGCCCAAAATTGTTTAGGGAATTCCCCGGACCACTACGGCACGCACACATGTGCAAGCGAGTCATAGCGTAACAGTTTCGGGGAAACCCCGAAACTATAGTATGTGACGCATGGTACCAAAACGTTTCCAGGATTCCCCGAAACTAAAACACGAGACGCATTTCGCTTTTCGCCCGGTCATTCGTAATTGACTAGTGAAAGAGTGAATACAACAAAAAGATGTCTGGAAGAAAAAAAGATGCTGTGTCGGTTTATTTCGATGAAAAATGGCTATTTAATTAATAAAAAAAGACAAGAAAATGAAAAAATCAAAAAAATCTGATTTTAATCAAATAAATCCGATTTAAATCAAATTAATCGGATTATTATGATTTTTTTATAATAATCATGATTTTTATCAACCCTGATGGCCAGTGGTTCTCAAACTAGGTATTTAGGACAAAGAAATATTAAAATATGTCAGGTCCATATTTTCTTGCAATATTCATTCTTAAGGTGTTATAATGACAATTCAAATTTTCTTCTATGCACTGTGTTAAAATCGTCGGTATTCTCATTCATTCTTTCAACTTAATCCATCCATCCATACGTAATAGTAGGGCATTTCACATTAAGGTCACTTAGGCGAATGCTAAATTTAGTGTATAATATTGTACCAAATTAATCACCAGCGGCTTCTTTTTCAGAGTCATTGTGCCTCGAATGTATGTCAGAAAAAGAATAAAAATATAAACGTCTCAAGATTTGGCTACAGCCGTGGTTCTATTACGTTTAAGTTTTTTGTAAAACATTAAAGTTATTTCTCAGTTAAATGAGATTTTTTACAACTTTAAATAATACATATCTGTATGAAATGTTGAGAATCACTTCCTTGTACCGGGGTAAATCCGAAGTAATCTATCCGAAATGACCATAAAAGCGAAACTATTACAAAGTTACAAATATTACAGTAAGGGGCAATTACAAATGAAAAATAATTATAAACCATCAGTTTATAAGTAGTAAGGTCTACTTTTCAACTATTTCGGAATTACCCGGCCATATCTCGTATTTCCCCCAAATGTTCGAAAACGGGACACATTACAATAAATATGCATAAACAACACACAACAGCGTATTTCTGTGTGTAATGTCTACTAACCATAAGTATTTTCAAGAGTTACGAAAATAAAGGCAGCAAAATTGATGTCGTATACTCAACTTGTAAAAATTTCTATCGTAATTACCCCAATGCACCTTATTTAGTTCATTACGGTGAAACTAAAGCTCACACGTACGCGTAACAATAATTCGAATAACAAACTTAAGAGTACCTACATAAGTTGCGCGCAAAACTAGATCTAGGGTTTGTCTTCGTCATCTACACCCTGTATAAATATAACACAAATAGATAGAAATTAGCATGATCTCTTAAACAAATCGAGTAAGGTGCATTGGGGTAATTACGATAGAAATTTTGACGAGTTTAGTACACAACATCATTTCAGTGAAAAAATCATTCTATTTTTAAATTTTCTGCCTTTATTTTCGTAACTCTTGAAAATTGGTGAACAAAAAAAATACGCTCTTGTTTCTTTTTTATGCATATTTATTGTCATGTCTCCCGTTTTTGGACATTTGGGGGAAATACGAAATATGGCCGGGTAATTCCGAAATAGTTGAAAAGTAGACATTACTACTTATAAACTGATGGTTTATTTATTTTTCATTTTGTAATTACCCCTTACTTGTAATATTTGTAACTTTGTTAATAGTTTCGCTTTTACGGTTATTTCGAATAGATTACTTCGGATTTACCCCGGTAAAAGGAAGTGGTTCTCAACATTTCGTACAGATACGTATTATTTTAAGTAATAAAAAAACTCATTTAACTGAGAAATAACTTTATTGTTTTACAAAAAACTTAAACGTAATAGAACCACGGCCGTAGCCAAATCTTGAGACGTATATATAATAATAATAATAATAATATTATTATAGCCTTTTTATTCCGAATTCGCTACAGTTTCATTTTTTTTTTGTTGTTGTTTTATTATTAAATTGTCGCGTAATTCGGCGTGCCTCATGGCATAGGCCTCCTCCGTGTATTGGAGGGTTTGGGCTATAGTTCCCACGCGCGCCCAGTGCGGATTGGGAACTTAACACACACCATTGAATTTCTTCGCTGATGTGTGCAAGGTTTCCTCACGATGTTTTCCTTCACCGAAAAGCTCATAGTAAATTTCAAATGTAGTTTTCGCACATAAATTCCGAAAAACTCAGAGGTGCGCGCCCGGGATTTGAACCCACGACACTCTGCTTGAGAGGCCACAGATTAAACCACTAGGCTACCACGACGTATATATATTGTTATTCTATTTGTGACATACATTCGAGGCATAATGACCCTGAAAAAGAAGCCGCTGGTGATTAATTTGGTACAATATTATACACTAAATTTAGCCCGCGCATTCGCCTATGTGACTTTATGTGAAATGTCCTACTATTATGTATGGATGGATGGATTAAGTTGAAAGAATGAATGAGAATAACGACGATTTTAATACAGTACTATGTACATAGAAGAAAATTTAGATTGTCATTATAATACCTTAAGGTATAGTATAGGACAATATAAGGTATACCTTATATAATAATACCTTGAAATATTTCTTTATCCTAAATACCTAGTTCGAGAACCACTGGCCATTTCTATGAAAATATTAGGTTGGGTTATATGTGTATCGTAATAACCCCAGAGGGGTATTTCCGAAACTAAATAAAAAACATCACTCGGACTTCGTGTTCCCTGCAATCAATAGTAAAAAACGATAATCTATAATACCTACTAAAAAACTATTATTTTTATAACTTACCTGGGTTCCAAGAAAAGAGTGTTGGGGTTATTGCGAATCACCCAAAAAGGCGCGAAAATCACTTTCTATCGAGATGGCATGTCGCTCACACACGCTAGCAGCGACGAACGGCGATTGGAGCATCAAAGCCAATCGGCGACAATGGCGTTTAAAGCAATGTAGCCAGTAAGAGAATATCGCGGCGTTTGGTATTTATTATTATAAACTTTCGGAATATATACCCAATTTCGCAATTACCCCAAAGCACCCTATATCGTTTCAGTCTTCGTCATCGCGTTAAATATACCTACCCGGTATATTTGGGTTGTTTATTACAGCGGCAATGTCCTTGTCTGTTTCTTGAGGTTGCCCCAGTGACCTACACTAAAAAGTAAATGGAGTAATTGTATTTACTTACATAGTTACTTTACGTTTTCAAACGGCAGGCAGAGGTACCGATAGAGACAAAATATGCATTATCAAAAATCGTAGCGATCTTCAGTTGTTATACTGATATTTTTATACTATGGCACTATGACCGTAATTTTAAGCATAATATTTTTATAAATTATCTACCAATCAGAAATGGAGATAAAATGAAATATAATTTAACTTATTCAATTTCGATATGTTGTCGACAAAATTATATTAATATTTACTTCGTCACATAATCTTTGGAGTGCATTCTTTTTATTTGTTATTTTTATAGCTTTGCACGACTTTTTTCGTTTGCGTTGTTTATTGCCCATCATAAATAACTTTCAACAATTATATAAATTCGTCAAAAACTGCGTCTTTGGTGCACGAAACTGTCGCGGATAAAACTGACACAGGTCCGTCGTCCGCAAGCGCCAGCGCGCGACTGATCGGGCTTGCCGAGCCTCCGCGCTCGCACATTTTGTAGGTATTTGGACATAGTAATTAAGATAATCATTTTATCTGTTCAAACTCTGCGAATTTGTCTACAAATATGTAATGGCTTTAGTTTAGTACAAAATTTTAATTAAAAATGTCAATAGTTTAGTCATAATATTGAAAATGCTTTACGAAAAGAGGTAACTTTGGATTTTTTTTCTATCGAGTCAAGTTCATTAGATCGTGTAACTGAATGCGACTTTGTCTATACTATATCCTTAAGTAATACATATATTTTTTTCAGATTTTTAAACCCTATTTTCTACGTCTGAGATGGTTTTTAAAAACTCTAAAACGCGGCCTCTGTTGGACTACCTAGCCTTAACCTTATCACCGGCAGTCATCTAGTCGTGACAGCCAATAGAATCACACGCCAAGGTCATCAATAGGTGACTACCAAATCAACTCGAAATTAATCCTGCAATGGAAAAAATCAAGCTAGTTTTGTCGTTTGTTTTTTCCGTGGCGTACAGACCCCGCCATTAGAAGCACTATCTGTCATCTTGTGCATGAATCTTGTAGCTGGCTTTTTTAGGTATGTGTATATGTGTCTATTTATATCTCCATTTATTATTAATGTGTTTTCATGTATAATATATTATGTATTTCAGTACTTAGTATATTAATATAGATTCTCAATTGCACCACCTGCTCAGATCTGTTCTGTTCTCCTGTCCATTATGGTTGCCTGGTAGAGATCGCTCTGTAGCGATAAGGCCGCCTATTGTTACCTTGTAATATTCTGTATACCTTTTTTCTGTTTTGGTTGTTATATGTGGTGTTCAATAAAGAGTTATTGTATTGTATTGTATTGTATTGTATTGTATTAATTTGGGTCCTTCCTGGGGCCATTGATGACGTCTCCGTCTGTTTCGTAGTAATAAATAGAGACGGAACCATATATAACCAGGGCCGGATTTAAGGGAGGGCAACCGGGGCTACAGCCACAAAAGAGGGGCCCCCACAATAGAGGCTTCGGAAAAAATACAAATTCAGACAAGTAAACAGCTTGGGAAGGAGTTTAATTTGGAGCCAGGGGGCCTCCACTCCTTTGTTGCCCAGAGGCCTCCAGACCTCTAAATCCGGCAGTGTATATAACTGACACTTAAGATAGCTGGAGCTTAACAGAGAGTGGTGAAACAGGTCATTATACGGTGAAGGTGAAGTGAATATGTATTTTACGTATGTAACCGTCAGCAGAAATATTTTAGAGAGCGTTTCGTCACATTTTTTATTTTCACTTCAAAAACGCTCTTTTTCTCTCAGCCCGCAGCCTTATATCCCGCTTATTGTGTAAAGGCACGTCGTGCATCCGAGACGCTCCGCGAATGCCGGGGCTCCAGCCTTGAACTTGACCACGGACAGGTCGCTATGCGGACGACATTCGATTGTGAAAAATATGAACTGAGTGAAAGGCGATCTTGGGTGACTTTTGAAATATTGGTTTCTGGCGCAAGCACACGCGAAAGCATTTTAAACGCCTTATCAAATCTTGGAAATAGATTTTGACAGGTAGGTACTATGCAGTGTGACCCGAAAACAATGTTATGAAAAAGTCCATTTTTTTTACATCCTTACTAACAATATTATAAATGCGAAAGTAACTCTGTCTGTCTGTCTGTTACCTTTTCACGCTTAAACCGCTGGGTCGATTTAGTTGAAATTTGGTATACAGATAGTTTGAGTCCCGGGAAAGGACATAGGATAGTTTTTATCCCGGAAAATTGCATAGTTCCCGCGAGATAGCACAGCCCAAACCACTGGACTTAGAGACTTGAAATTTTGCACATATAGATACCTTATACAATGTAGGCATCCACTAAGGAAGGATTTTTGGAAATTCCCACGGGATAAGGAAAAACGGGAATTATATATTCGATTCCGAGTGACGCTTTTGATTTTGAAAATTCTTTTGCCAATAGAAAGCCACAGTATTTGTGAGTATCATAGGCTATATTTATAGTAATTCTGCGCGGACGAAGTCGCGGGCAACAGCTAGTATTTAATAAATGAAATATGAAAGTTAGTAAAGCATTCGAGGGAATGGGCGACAATCTTAGGAATCATGTTATAGGCGATGCGGCTAGCAACCCATCACTATTTGTATTCCCCTTTCCACCTATACGCCTACAATCATGCTAAACGTGGCCTTTAGGTCTTGTTACCGTACGCTCTGTCTACCCCGTAAGAGAAAAAGACGTGATTTATGTATGTACCTTTGTATGTATGTAGTAAAGCATTTATTTTTATTTTTATTATAACTATTTTTTGTTCATTTTAACGGAAAATGAATTTAATGAAAAAAAATTGAGGTTGTCTGAGTGATTGCCCTCAGGAGAAGGTCAAAGGCCATATACCAAGTTACTTGATTTCAAATGCTGGTCTAGGAGCAAAAGAAAAACATAGAATGTACCAGTTGCTTCTCGCCCCGCGCAGATGGTAAAAGCCCATCGAGGGAATGGGCGAAAAGCATAGGAATCATGTTCTAGGCGATTCGGCTAGCAACCCATCACTATTTTGATTCCCCTTTCCACCTATAGGTACGCCTACAATCAATATCATTAAGTATTTTTTTTAATTTTCACGTTTTCGCTTAGGTACTTATCGCAGTCCATTTGCATACGATACTTAATACATGTTGCATCGTACTTTGTACGGTAGTCGAAATTAACGTACGTCAGGCACCTGACGGCCGTTTATGAACAGTGTCGAACACCGCCGGCGACAAAGTTTGGGAATCGGTGGAATTAGTTCTACCGTCGTTTGAACACCGTGTGCGAACTATTTACAGGCGGTGATTTATAACGATTTAATGACACGGTGGAGTAATTAAAGCTGAGCTACGGTAAATAAACTATGGCTTCAGAAGAAACACCAACAGTAAAAGCACAGTATATATATAAGCTAAAACAGTAAGGAAACTACGAACAAATCGGTTGAAACGAAACACGCACACAGGCGCGCGCTTTACACGGCCCCTAAGCGGACCTGAGCCTGAGCGGAGTGGACGAGGTTCCCTTAGGGGCCGTGTAAAGCGCGCGCCTGTGTGCGTGTTTCGTTTCAACCGATTTGTTCGTAGGTTCCTTACTGCTTTAGCTTATATATATACTGTGGTAAAAGTGAGAGGGCAGACAGAATATAACCTAAGAAAACAGGCTAAGCGCGAGTCAGACTAGCAGAGCTCTCTTAAGTAAAATGTAGGCAACGTGAGGTCAGTTTATATTGGTTACTTACATTGGTACAGACAGACAAAAAAGTAAAAATTTTAGCATGTGTTTTTATAGCGGAACCAGAAACACAACCGAATTACGAAATTTTCCGGAATAGTAAGTAGCCTGCGTTGTTCCAGACTATTATAGTCTATGACAAATTTCATCCAGATATGTTCGGCCGTTCTGGCGTGATTAGTAACATCCATACATCCTCAACCCTCGCATTTAGGTATATATTTGTAGGAAGATTCCTTGGAATTCTCCAGACTGCCCTTTTTTAAAGAAACAGCGTATCTATTCTATATCTTGACTAGTCTATGGTCGCGGTACGGTCTTGATTTATGGTGCAATCATTACACGTCCTTGCTCTATGGTTCAGAAAGTTGCCTCAGACTATAAAGGACTACAATACTTATAGGTCATAGGGCGCTAAACATATTCGCAGTTACCAGGAAATAACTGAAAGAAGTTGTTTACCTAAACATTTCTTTTTAAGAAATAAATGCACCTGCTCAGATCTACTCCTAGCGGCCGGATTGACTCGTTTGATATACACGTGTACGTTTTACTACAAGTAAAATTATTAAAATTCATTCACCCGTTACACCTCATATTATTTCACCCAGTCTCGGCCCAAACTGCTACAAATTTCCTCACAAAAACGCAGACAGCGATATTGAAATGAATAGTATATTAAACGGGCTGAATCCTGAAAGATATATTACTCCCAAGGCGTAAGGTATCCGTAGAAATTTTTACGAAAATAAGAATCGGATATCAGCTGCTCCGAATAGCGTGGATACAACAAAATATCTCCCGAGGGACGTCATTGGAGAAGGCTCGTGTATTGTATTCAAATACGGGAAGGTTATATTCATCGATTTTCTTGTAATTTAGCGGAGAACAGAGGCGTTTCTTTCATACATGCCCAAAAGCCCAGGGGCAATGGTAACCATTGCACAATTTAAAATATTGTATGGATGCTTGTTAGTCTTTCACGCCAGAACGACTGGACAGACCTGAAAATGAAATGAAAATGGAAATGAAAATTTATTTTTGAAAATTGGCCGCCAAGGGCTCTTTTACATGTCTTTTTGAAACTACCAGCGCATTCGGAAAGACCATCATTGCCAAGAAGAATGCGCCGCAAGAAACTTGGCACTCTGGAACATATTTGGCACAGAAATAGATTATAGTCTGGTCTAACACAGAGGCTACTTTTTATCCCGGAAAATGGCGTAGTTCCCGCGGGATATAGTTAAACAGTTTGTTTGCAGACGAAGCCGATGGCAACAGCTAAAAGAATATTCTGTGAAAAGGTTCGTTACTTTTTCAACCGAAAAACCTTAACCTAAACAAAAGCGATTGTCAATTTTCGCGACAGAAATCTATTACCGTAAAAGATGATATAAAATCAACACCGTCTCACGGCATATTGGCCTTTAAGATAAATGGTTTTCTACACGCATTCCATTTATCCCGTCTGTCAAACCTAAGCGCGATCTCACTACATAGTACAAAACAAAGTCGCTTTCCGCTGTCTGTCTGTCTGTCCATAATATCTTTAAAACTATGCTACGGATTTCGCTGCGGTTTTTTTTAAATAGATAGTGATTCAAGAGGAAGGTTTATATATGTATAGCTCAACGCAGACCAAGTCGCGGGCAGAAGCTAGTCCTACTAATTATAAATGTGAGTGTTTATGAGGTTGGATGGATGGATGTAACGATGTGTGTGTATGTTTGTTCCTTCTTCACACTGTAAAGACTGGATGGATTTGGATAAAATTTGGAACGATGACAGCTGGTATCCTAGATTAACACATAGGTTACTTTGTAACCCGGAAAATGACATAGTTCCCGCGGGATAGAGATAAACATGTCAATTGCTAATTCTAAGCGGACGAAGTCGCGGGCCGAAGCTAGTAAATAAACGAAGAAATGCTGCTGTGAAATATTTTAATACTAGCTGCCCAGCTAGCACGAGTTCACGCGAGAGCTATGTCGCGCGCGAGATAGACTAGGCGAAAAACTTAAGTAAAAAAGTAGTAAGTTATATTATATTGGAGTTAAGTCATTTTTCTAATTTAGAACGTTAATTGTTTATTCGCACACATTACTCACACATGCAACAGGTTGTTTACTTAAATTTTTCACCTATACCGTAAAACGGGGTGACTTTAAAAAGTAGTTATAATGACGAAATCATTACTTTTTATTTGCGTTTACTGCTTCCAATTGATGTCTTCATCGATTGCCATTGCGTCTACACGCCAAACATTAAGCGCATATGGACAACATCGATTTTATAGCAATCTTAAAACGATCAAAGTAGTCCCAAAATTATTAAAGTCACATTATTGTCATCTCTTGTATTTTTACGTCTGCCAAATAAATGCCATGATTCATTACGCATATTTTAGTTGTTTCATGTTAACAAATTTGAGTTACAAAATGCTAGAGCATTATTCTACAGGACTCACTAGAACGATAAATGTGAAGAGCAAACGAATGAAAAACTAAATGGAATTGTGTTGACAGTATTTTTTGATAAAACACGCGGCAGTCGGAGCGTGCAAAGTGAGTTGATGCAGTTGTGGAGGCCAATTTGTTGATGCATAAATATCGTTAAAATGTTACGAATACACAAACAGAAAAGTTTACATTGCTTTCATTAATCTATCAATATGCTAAGTGTAAGTTCTCGATCATAAAATACGGCATTTTTTTATTATTACGAACTGACCAGTGATTGACCTCTATCTCACTTGGTGGAAGGTGCAGATGAGGCCAAAGGTGTAACTCACTGGTTACTCGTCTCGAACGCGTTTGCATCAGTCGAACACTACGAGAATAGGGGCCTTATCATAACGTCTTAATGCGATTCAATTACGATTCAGTTTAGGTTCAGATCCATACTAAAACAACAGCTAAAACCTGAATTTAGTCGGAATTGAATCGCATTAAGACGTTATGGTAAGGTTCCAATTTGTTGCGGGTTTCTATAGTAATTAAGACGTTTAGGTGAATGCGATCGCCGTTAGGGGCATTTGTGCATACATACATACATACATACATACATACCGTCACGCCTCTTTCCCACAGGGGTAGGCAGAGATTACTTTGTTCCACTTGTTACGATCCTGACATACTTCTTTCGCTTCATCCACATTCATCAATCCCTTCACATGCTCGTCGGTTTCAGGTACTCCTAAATCCTGATCTGACATTTATGAAAATTAAAAATTACTCTAGAGGCTCAGATACGAATATTGATTAAGAGTTGCCTAGGTGCTCAAAAATATCGGAACAAGACCGAAGAGTTTTATTTTGAAGTGAAAACTTCTTTAGCGGCGTCGTGCACGTTTTGAGATGGATAAAAATAAAAAATGTAAAACTCGCGTCAGGACACGTGACCTGATCGAAAGTTCGTAAGACTTTCTACCGCGCATGCGCGAGTGTTCGTGCGTATAGTGTAGTTATCACTTCTACCTGCACTCCCGGAGTGCAACCCGTTGTTTTTTTTTTAATACCTATTATGGGGCAAGTGATTCAAATCGATTCAGTCTTAGACCCTGAAAAACTTGTGCTATGGGTACCAAGCAACGGATAATTATGCCTTGATCAGGTTAATGGATTTTTGTCAAAGAAAACTAATAAAGTTTCTTAAGTACGTAGGAGCAGTGAAGTGAAATCAAAAGTGATCGATTTAAATTTCGTTTTACTTCCATACTACACATGAAACCTTAAACGTCAGTTTATTAATACATTACATCAACCACTTATTAAAGTAACTCTGCACAACCAATACTCTCCTATGATTAGGCAACTAGGTTCTCGCCCGATGTAGTAGTAGTGGAGACTAAAAGGCAATATATTTACTTACTTAATTTTTTACTAAATTGGCTGCGATTAATAAAACCTTACTTATAAAACCCTGAACGGTCTTATTTATTACTTACACATCAACACTTACTAGCTCGGTACCAGACCAGTAAATACTCGATTCTGATTGGCCAACGCAAATGTCACAACTCGTCGCTCGCCCTACGTAGCCAACGTATTACTAATACTACTTAAGGGCAATTGGCGCGTTGATTCCTTTATCGCAACAATAAAATCTAATACAGTATTTACTCTCAGCAGAATGGCTGGGTCCTGAGAGACGCCGGTACAAGACTTGTCCATTACTGTGGTGGTGTTATGGCAGGAAAGCCGATACGTGTTAAGTTGCGATGTTGCTACAGTACAGCATACAGATTAAACAAAGAAAACCTTCAGTACTCAAAAATATCCGTTTACTCTTCTCTCTCTATAATATAATAACTAGCTGTTGCTCGCGACTTCGTCCGTGGCTAATCCTTTCTCGACACTTCCATCAATAACGTTATGTATGCCATGTTATTATTAAGTACTTCATCATCATCCACTGTTGAACAAAATACCCTTTAGCACACCATAATGAACGATAACTCGCCACCTGCATTCACCGGTTTACTGCAACTCTCACGATGTCCTCGGTTCACCCAGTGGGAGGCCTGCCAACACTGCGTCTTTCGGTTTGCTAGTACTTAAAGCAAATAAACTATGCCTAGCGATGGCAGGGCATTATCGTTTTAGGGCCCGGAATGTTGGGTGCTTTTGACATGTCTAAGGGAGAGAACATCAATGTTTATCGACGATGTTATTGATAAATCGAGTTTTATTTGTGTCTTTATAAAATAGTATCTCAAACTTTCCATGTGTATAATAATATTGTAAATAATTTCGTAATCTGCGTTTCTGTTTAAAACATCTTAATTTTTTTTCAATAGTTTTAGATGTTATTTAATTTTGATAAATTAATCTCAAAGATAGAGTGAATGCCTGATATACCGATCTATCAATAGTACAAAAAATATTAAGAAAGCAGTGTTCTCAACTTTACATGTTGTCGCACGGAAAATTCCGAGCCTTAGGTAATCGTTATATTTCAACTAATAACGAACCTTCCTCGTGAGACACTTTATCTACTGATGAGAACGGCATGAGGAGTTAATCGCTAACAGAGAGACGCGGAGGAGGACTTTTATTTTATAATAACTTTTCATCCTTCTCTACCCGTGGCTCGTTTGGTCGGTTTTTAACAGTAAGTCAGCTTGCGAGGTTTATGAAAAGTAAATTAACGTGCTGAATAATTCTGTGGACTGTTTTATGAGCATAACGGATTACATGAAGCTGTAACAATAGAGCGAAGTAAATTGAGACCCGAAGTTTCGGCAGAACACGTCCGATAGCGAAACAAGGTGGTTCAGTACAAGCTAGCATGAATACTTATGAATTACTTCCATGCTGGTCTGGGAGCAAAAAACATAGAATGTACCAGTTGCTTCTTTTCCCGCGCAGATGGTAAAACCGAATGGGCGAAAATCATAGGAATCCTGTTACAGGCGATGCGACTAGCAAGCCATCACTATTTTGATTCCACTTTCCGCCTATACGCCCGTAGTGTCTTGCTAAACGAGGCCTGTAGGTTCTGTCTACCCCGTAAGGGAAAAAGACGTGATTTATGTATGTATGTATGTCGTGAAAAGATATAATTCCGCGCGGACGAATACGCGGGTAACAGCTAGCTATACATATTCTAAACTCTTCGGAATATCCAAGTAAAACCTCTTTACGTCGTCAAAGCGATCAAGAACAGAACACGGATAAGATTGCTGGAGCATCGAGGAGGGAAAGGATTTTAAGATGTGTCTCTTAAAATTGAAAACTTTGATTTGCCTTAGGGCTGGCAGCTGAGGTTATAATGATTGTATATCTATTGGTATTTAGAATTGGGAGGTTTTATCTACGGCTAGTAGCTTTTTCTTTTCAGGCTACGAGAGCGGAAATTGCCACTCCCTGGCCAGAGGAAGTACAAGGGCGATAAAGAAAGCCTCAGGTCGCGTGTTTATTGCCCTCACCTGTGGTTCGTGCCAAGTTCCTACGATCTGAGGCATTTTTTATTTCACCACTCAGAATACATACATACACCGACTTTGATGACCGGATAGCCTAATGGTTAGTGACCCTGACTATGAAGCTAGAGGTCCTGGGTTCGAATCCCGGTAGGGGCAGACAGTTGCATGGTGAATACGAATGTTTGTGCCCGAGTCATGGATGTTGTATGTATTTAAGTATGTATTTATCTACATTATATAAGTATGTTTATCCGTTGCCTGGTACCCATAGCACAAGCTTTGCTTAGTTTGGGGCTGGGTCAATTGGTGTAATTTGTCCCAAGATATTTATTTATTTATTTATTTATTTACATACACATATCACGTCTACATCCCTTACGGGGTAGACAGAGCCTATGGTAAAAAGACCTCAAGGCCACGGTTAGCATAACGGAATGTAATGTAATAGAAAGTAATGTACTATCACATGTTGTAATTTTTTATTGACTAAATAAATAAAAATAAAAATAAATAAATAAAATGTTACCTTACTTGCCGTATTACTTGCTGTGGTTGTGTGGGTTAAATCTTGCAGACAAGTAAGTCAATTTTGACTTGTAGTTCAGTAATGGGATCGACTTGAAGTTTGGTATACATTATGTATCGATGACAATGCAATAGAGTTTAATTATAACTTTTATGCCATAAATTGAGACAATGGTCCGCATAGAGCCGCGATGATGAATGTTACTATATTCTCATTTTAATTCGGCTAGGGCCGGTGTTGTATAATATAATATTACGTCATAATTGGCATTGTTCATTTTTTTTAGTATGCTCCAATTCGAAAACCATTTCGAGGAAAACCATCAATTATCCGATTCATCTTGTCCGATTTCAAAAATACTTTATGATTGCAGATATTTTTGTAAAAGTACTTTGAACCTTTGTTTGACCGAACGACCGGGTTTTTAGACAGAATCCAGCATCGAATGTTTGCCACAAAAATGAAAAAAAAAGTTTGGCTACGGCAACTGTCACGTGTCACTGTCAAATCTACGAAACCATAGACAAAGCCGTTTTTTTTATAGCCAGCCGAACGAAGGCGATTGGGATTCTGTCTAAATTCACGAATTATCAAACAGCGAAAAAATATTTATTATTAATTAACAAAGCTACGTAAAAGCATAATATTCAAATTAGTTGCTTGAAATAGTCCATTTTATCGAATAAAGGTGTTAAAAGCACAGCTTAAAAAAAATGGACAATGCCAATTCTTTAATTCCTATTACCCTCATATGGGGAGGGCTTCTATCATTTCTCTCTACGGACTCCGGACTTGTTATGTCGTATTATGTAGCACAATAGGCTTATTAGAGGATATAGTGACTAGGATAGAAAAAAGTATGCTTAGTTGGTTTGGTCACGTAGAGCGGATGGATGAAAGTAGACTAACTAAACAGATCTATATGGGGAGTGTGAATGGTAACGTCGGGAGGGGAAGGCCTAGACGGACGTTCCGAGACCAAATAGGAGACGTTATGGAAAAAGGTCAGGTCAGGAGTACCCGAAACCGAGCATGTATGAAGAGATTGATGAATGTGGATGAAGCGAAAGAAGCATGTCCGGATCTTAGCAAGTGGAACAAAGTAATATCTGCCTACCCCTGTAGGAAAGAGGCGTGACGGTATGTGTGTATGTATGTATGTAGGCTTATTATCTAACTCGCTCGCAATCGCCATCGTATTCATTTTGACAGTTCATGTATGAGCTGACAATTGGCATCGGTATCAGCTAGCTATCACATTCATACAAGAACTGTCAAAATGAACACGATGGCGATTGCGATCGAGTTAGATAATAGAAAGAAAAGAAAGAAAGAAAGAAAGAAATATTTATTTCTCAACAACAACAGTGATATAAGTACAGTTTGTATTTAAAAGAGCTTATTTATAACTAGCTTTTGCCCGCGGCTTCGCACGCGTGAACCATGAGCATTTCAAAGAAGCAAGCAATCAAGCAAGCGAGCAAGCGAACCTGCAAGCTTTCAAGCAAGCATGCAAGCTTGTAAGTATGCAAGCATGCAAGCAGGCATGCAAGCAGCAGGCATGAAAGCAGGCAAGCAAGCATGCAAGCAAGCATGCAAGCAAGCGTGCGAGCAAGCACTCAGCGAGAATGCATGAACCTGAACATGAAGCAATCAAGCAAGCGAGCAACCAAACCTGCAAGCTTTCAAGCATGCATGCAAGCATGTAAGTATGCAAGCAGGCATGCAAGCAGGCAAGCAAGCATGCATGCAAGTAAGCAAGCATGCAAGCAAGCGTGCAAGCAAGCACTCAGCGAGAATGCATGAACCTGAACATGAAGCAATCAAGCAAGCGAGCAACCAAACCTGCAAGCTTTCAAGCATGCATGCATACATGTAAGTATGCAAGCAGGCATGAAAGCTAAAGCTAGCTTTTGCCCGCGGCTTCGCACGCGTGAACCATGAGCATTTCAAAGAAGCAAGCAAGCATGCAAGCATGTAAGTATGCAAGCAGGCATGCAAGCAGGCATGCAAGCAGCAGGCAAGCATGCAAGCAAGCATGCAAGCAAGCATGCAAGCAAGCGTGCAAGCAAGCACTCAGCGAGAATGCATGAACCTGAACATGAAGCAATCAAGCAAGCGAGCAACCAAACCTGCAAGCTTTCAAGCATGCATGCAAGCATGTAAGTATGCAAGCAGGCATGCAAGCAGGCATGCAAGCGAGCAAGCGAACCTGCAAGCTTTCAAGCAAGCATGCAAGCATGTAAGTAAGCAAGCAGGCATGAAAGCAGGCAAGCAAGCATGCAAGCAAGCACCCAGCGAGAATGCATGAACCTGAACATGAAGCAATCAAGCAAGCGAGCAACCAAACCTGCAAGCTTTCAAGCATGCATGCAAGCATGTAAGTTTGCAAGCAGGCATGCAAGCAGGCATGCAAACAGGCATGCAAGCGAGCAAGCGAACCTGCAAGCTTTCAAGCAAGCATGCAATCATGTAAGTATGCAAGCAGGCATGCAAGCAGGCATGCAAGCAGGCATGAAAGCAGGCAAGCAAACATGCAAGCAAACATGCAAGCAAGCGAGCAACCAAACCTGCAAGCTTTCAAGCATGCATGCAAGCATGTAAGTATGTAAGCAGGCATGCAAGCAGGCAAGCAAGCATGCAAGCAAGCGTGCAAGCAAGCACGCAAGCATCCATGCATGCAAGTAAGCACGCAAGCATGCAAGCATGCATGAAAGCAAGTATGCAATCAACCATGCAAAGCAAGGACTCAAGCAAACATGCAAGCAAGCCCCCCGCATTGCCCCGCTGCCTTAATTTTTCTGAAACTAAATATTGCAGGATTTTTATAAAACAAACCCAACCTAACCTATAGGGCTGTCCTAAAATATATCCTAAATAGCTTTATCTAGCTTTATCTTTATCGCTATCCCGCAGGAATTACGTAATTTTCCGGAATAAGAAAGAAAGAAATTAGACTATAATCTATAATCTATCTATGTTCCAAATTTCATCCAGATCTGTCCGGCCGTTCTGGCGTGAAAGAGTAACAAATATCCAAACATCCATACAAACTTTCACAATTATAATATTAGTAGGACATATTTTACTAATAATTTGATTTCTTACCTGCAATCACAAATCTCAACGTAATAAATAGTAGTAATAGTACCCACTTAGTAGTAATATATTCATCATCATCATCATCATATGTCCCTCGGAAACCGTTCATTTTTCTGGGATAAAAAGTAGCCTATGTGTTATTCCAGACTATAATCTATCTATGTTCCAAATTTCATCCAGATCTGTCCAGCCGTTCTGACGTGAAAGAGTAACAAACATCCAAACTCACAAACTTTCACATTTATAATATTAGTAGGATTATAATCACCTACTTCTATGCCAAATTTGAACAGTCTAGTAATTATAGTTCATAGGATTTCGTTTAACTGAATATATAAATCCCGTTTTTTTCCTTATCCCGTGGGAATTTCCAAAAATCCTGAAATTAGTTTCTTCGTTTTGTAATCACCTACTTTTGTATCAAATTTGAAGAGTCTAGTTATTATAGTTACTGAGATAGCGTCACTCGGAGTCGAATATATAATTCCCGTTTTTTCCTTATCCCGTGGGAATTTCCAAAAATCCTTCCTTAGTGGATGCCTACATTGTATAAGGTATCTATTTGCAAAATTTCAAGTCTCTAAGTCCAGTGGTTTGGGCTGTGCGTTGATATATAGTTAAGTCAGTCAGTCAGTCAGTCAGTCAGTCAGGACTTTGAATTTTATATGTATAGATAAGCCTACAGATCCCACTTTCACGAAAACCGGAGAAAACGGTAACATGTTTCGCACTCTGAACAAGAGTTTGCGAGAATAACTTAAAAATCTAGAACAGCACACTGGCAACCCTATTATCAACGAGTTCCTTAAAGTCCCTCAAATATTCCGAATTCCGATTCAACCGATCATTTGTCAAACTTTGACAGGTTCGTGAAGAAAACTAATTTCGCGAATGCTTTCAATTTTTAACGACAAGGAGTTTGAATTCGTTGAAACTTTTCACGGATTCGAGTTGCTTGAACTTGGAACGATTTGAGGGGACAGAATTGGAAACTGAGAAGAGACAATCGTACATGAGGTTACAGTAAATTTTTAGGGTTCCGTCCGAAAAAATAAAAAAAACGTTTACGTAATTACAATAACACTTTTCAATTTATTTTACTTTGAGCATGTTTCACCACTCATGTTTTAGGTGATGCGGCTAGCAACTCATCACTATTTTGATCCCCCTTTCCACCTACACGCCCACAGTCTTGCTAAACGTGGCCTATAGGTCTGGTCACTTTAGGCTCTGTCTACCCCGTAAGGGATAACGACGTGATATGTATATGTTACTTCACCACTCTCTGTTAAGTTTAAGTTATCTAAGATAACGTCTTTGTCTGTTGCGTAGTAATAAATAGAGACGGAATCATAGACAACTGACACTTAAGATAACTGGAGCTTAACAGATAGTGGTGAAATAGGTCCTAAAAGTCATAGAATTTTAGTGTCAACCTTATTACTTAATTCCCGGCCATAGTTTGACTTTTCGTAATTTTCTATGTGTTCTAAGTTTAAACCGTAAAATAAAAAATCAAGAAGTTAAAGTTCTTGATTCATTTGATAGTACCTAATACATCATTTGAAAAACAGCGTCAACTCTCGTCCCTAGTGCAGTAGATGTTCCACCGGAGTTTGTAATTGTGTTATACAGACACATCATTCAAACAGATGACACTTAGCGACAAAAAGAAACAGATAGTAAAATTCGAAATCTTACCCACCTGCTACGGGTGGTGTAGGGGTATAGCACGCGTCACGGAATGACGAGGATCCGGGTTCGATTTCCGGCCATAGCTTTACTTTTCGGATTTTTCTGTGTTATAATTATCAGTGTCGTTTAGAAATTTAACCTTAATATGTACTGGCAAAATTTAACCTTAATATGTACTGGCAAAATTTAACCTTAATATGTACTGGCAAAATTTAACCTTAATATGTACTGGCAAAATTTAACCTTAATATGTACTGGCAAAATTTAACCTTAATATGTACTGGCAAAATTTAACCTTAATATGTACTGGCAAAATTTAACCTTAATATGTACTGGCAAAATTTACTCATAGGACAGAAACCATCTATATAAATAAAAACTAGCAGTTGCCCGCAACTTCGTCTGCGTAGAATTCGTTTATCGCTATCCCGCGGGAATCACGCAATTTTCCGGGATAAAAAGTAGCCTATGTGTTATTCCAGACTATAATCTATCTATGTTCCAAATTTCATCCAGATCGGCCCAGTACTTTTTGAGCCTATTCATTACAAACATACAAACATACAAAAATAGGTACAAATCTTTCCTCTTTATAATATTAGTATAGATATAAAAGCCTTTTAGAATCACTTTTTTGTCTGTCTGACGAGAAGTTAATTCGTATTAAATTCTATGGATGCATAACTTCTCTTTCAACTATAAAAGAAAGTACTTTTTATGTTCAATCGTTCAATCGACGAAAGGATACAAACAACCATGAAAGTGTGTACGATTTTTCTGTACATTTTACTGCTAAACCAACAGCTTTGATGTCCGTTATAAAAGGTTCTTTCTGCAACAAAACCGAATAGAATATGTCTCACTAAGAAAATGTCGCGATAAAAATGCAATCCATTGCGTACTATCTACCTACCACATATTTCTAGAATCAAAAGGAAATTTAGTCCCTTTCTAAGTCCACTACACGCTTGCTTATCATAAGACGAGAAAACATCCTAACATAATACGCAATGTACGGCGTATAAGTCTTTTTCGCCGCTGAGATATTCAAAAAACATTTCCTCTCATAACCACCGCCTTCACATGTACTTCTAGGATAACACAGACGGGCGAGTTTCTTGAATATAGACTTAAATTCATAGGTTGTAGAGGCGTTGGCGCTCGCATGCGTTGGAAGACAACTATATCTTACGGGCCATAAAGTTTTCTGGAATGTGGGGTACCCGCTGACCTTTCCATGTAACTGAACTGTATTTTTATAGAAAATAAAGGAAAAATAAACACGGAGCTTTATTCTGCTCGCAAATGTGCGGGAGAGAATTAATTCAACACCTACACCGACATTTACTTTATCGTCGAGAATATGAAAGTAGTTCTGGGTATGAATAAACTCTGTGTAAAGTACAAATATTGGATTTTAAAGGGTGATTTTTAATATTTCTTAAATTCTTCCATGCTGGATTTGGGAGTAAAGAAAAACATACAATTTACCTGTTGCTTCTCTTCCCGCGCAGATGGTAAAAGCCTATCGAGGGAATGGGCGAGTCTTAGGAATCATGTTATAGGCGATGCTGCTAGCAACCCATCACTATTTTGATTTCCCATTCCACTTATATACCCTTAATCATACTAAACGTGGCCTTAAGGTTTTACGTTCTCATCCATGCTTTTTTATGATAGGTACATTACAAATTTTTGTTAAAAGTATTACAATTGGTTGACTGGAAGAGATCCCTTAAAGGGATAAGTCCGCCTTTGTGCATATATCTCAGTGTTTGTCAATTGTATTTGTCTTGTTTATTTTGCACAATAAAGAGTTTACATACATACATACATACAATCAAACGACAAAGAATTTTAAACAAGACACGAGTGGGAAATATGAAAACGACAAGCGACAAAATTGAAAGTTTGTTTGTAAGTAAACTTTGTTTTTAATGAACGTTCACTTTTTTACATCCTTGCGTTCTTGGCGCTTTTAGCCAAATCGTTTACCGACTTGCCAGTGACGTTATTAAAAAATCTTGTTTGTTATGTTGGCAACTATGCATTTAGTTCAGAAAATTTTAGTTCTATAAAAAACCATAGAATTAAATATTGTTAAGTTGGTAGTCATACATTTTCATCGTAAATTTATTGTTGATCGTGTAAAAGTTTTACCTAGGTCTGGCAGTCTATGGCTGGCAGAGTAACGTGGAACACTTTTAGAGACATAAGCCAACAAGAGCTTTTAGAGGGAATAGACAATATAGACTTATCCAAAGTCTTATTATGAGTGTTCTTATAGAGGTGCTCGTGATTACATAATTCAGCAGGAGTAGAAAAAGCTTTTAAAGCGGCTGTAAAATTACACGCTTAAAAGTCCCCTGAGTAACACCTAGCTTCAGTCCATTTCCCAGCATCTCACAAAACTTGAGAGACGAATTCCGCCAATAACAATAATGTCCTATACCGTATCTCGCGAAATAAACCCGAAATAAACAAAATAAAAGCTTAATACGACCCTTTTGAGATTTACGGGCGACGAGAGAAAACATTAGCGGAATTGAGCGCGAAAACACGTATATGAGGGCTTGGTAGACCAGCATCTTACTGTACCAATTTCCAGGTTATTCAGGCACATTTAACACGTTTGGTTCAATCAGAAACCATAAATAAAAAGTTGTCGTTCAAATTATAATTTTAAATACAAGCTTTTTGCTGAATGATAATATGTTGGTAATAGGTATATGAAATTTGATGTAGTCAATATGACTACAAGATATGGATGACATTTAACTTGCATATACATGACATTTAAATAAAATCTTGTAAAATATAAAATGGTATGGTAATGTCTCAGTCAATTTAAATAACACTCAATGCGACAATATGTGTGGTCTACGTTTTGGTAACGCATAAGAAGGCTGAACTTTTGGTTAATAGACTCTTAGAATAGTACAATGAATAAAACTTGCACCTAACAACGCAAAAGTAAAACAGATTGTTTCTTTCATTTCTTTGTAAATAATTCTGAATTATAAATTTTCTCTACACAGTCAAATTTCGCGTGTCTCACGTCATAGAATTTTCCGCAGCTGGATCCTGGTCTACCAGCGTAATTGTGAGGAACGTCGCTGCCTCTCTGCGACAGCGACACGGTAATGATGGGAATACCACCTTGTAGTACAGTCGGGGGCAGAATGCTCTATAATCCTATCCTGTTCCACTAAAAGGAGAAATAAGTATGATCTCCCAAAGGGTTCTTGAGCGTTTTTCAAAAAGGCCATATGAACATTTTTCCGGAATTTAACTATTTTGGGTTTTTCTTACTCAGAATCGTTTACCCTATTGATCCGACAAAAAAAATGTGTCCCAAAATTTCCATTCCAGTTCGTCACTTTTTTTAATATAGGTATGTATGGAACGTGACGAACCTGATTCCTATTATTTTCACCCATTCCCTCGATGGGATTTTACCATCTGCGCGGGTAGAGAAGCAACGGGTACATTCCATGCTTTTTCTTTGCTCCCAGACCAGCGTGGAAGCAAAGCTAACTTAGAAAATAATAAACTAAGAATAAAAATATAGAAAATATCCTTGACAAATATAAAAGAAAATCGAAGTGATCTTAAAAGAGCTCCTTTTCCTCTTGAACTTTTTTTCCAATATTGACTTCGCGGTCTCCAAAACGAAATACGTACCTTCAAAAGCCCCGTAATAACAAATGAAAACTACCGTCTCTGTATTAAAATACCTTCTCAAAATTCTCTACATGTCATGAGTTCCCCACTAACTGCAAGATAAGGCCATAATTGAACGGCGGGCCCCATAAATCCAGTCCCTCTAAATAGCCAATGGCAGCAGGGCAAGAGCATTATTTACCCAGTTTAACGGTAACTGAATTATTCCCCCTTATTGCGGGGTAAAGTTTACCTCAACACTTGTATTTATCACCCGGCGGAGGTAAACACTGGAAGCGACCGCACGCTAATTTTAAGTTGGCAACACTAAGTGACAACCTCGACGTGCCGTATTCACTCACAAGAGAAGAGCGATATAATACGCGTATGTCAGAGTGAGATAGATAAACGATCACATGGCGTTATGGAGACAATCATAACTTGATCCGTTCGCTAACAAGCATTATACGGAATTAGGTGTCAGACGTAGACCATGCTTTGACGACAGCAACAAGACATTTGATTCTGTTTATGAAAAACGGGTGTAGGGTAAAAGCCACAACAGAGAGATCTTTCCAGAAAGATGTTACGTGTTGTATTGGATTCCCGTTAAGAAACTTCGCTAGCGAGATGTAGAACTTGAGTGACGTCACCAGTGCTAGCTGCTCGTGCGTCGTAGCGTAAAATGTCTAAACATGTAAAATGACAAATATTAAAATGACTAAGACTAAATGACAAATATTTAAAAAGAACTTTGGCTTAATTGTACAACGTCTTGATTGTAAAACGACTTGGCCATATAAATATTAATGGAGAAATATTAATTTCTTTATGAGGGCTTGGCCAAGGCATAATATAATATGTCATATAGTCATAGTCATTTTATTCCATAACTATATTCACAATTGTGTTGGAAATAACTACTTAATTAAAAAACTAAATAATAAAATTCTACGAATAACAATAATAAAATTCAAAAAGCTAAATCAATAATTAGATCATATAGTGAAAACACAGCCGCATAATAAAAATATAAAACCCTGTACTGGGTAATTTGCTCTATGTACAAATTAAGTCATTCAGTCAGTTCACAGAAACATTTCTTTAACAAGAAGTCCCTAAGTCGGCGTGCGAAGATGTTGACATTGTGTCTTCAGATCCTTGGGTAGACTATTGTATAATCTGACCGCTTGGTGTCGTAAGCTATGTTTAACTATTGTTAAAATGGGTGCTATCGATTTCTGTAAGTCCTTTCTGCCCAAATGGCCCAAAATCCACCTTGTCTTAAAGCCACTAAGGCATTATGCTATATTTGACGATTATAGAACCAAGAACGTCGTTGTTCAAAAAATGTGGATAGTCATATTGTCGATTCCGGCGTTTTGCGGACATTTAGTCATTCAAAAACTATTCCTTACGGGCGTAACCGGTATTAACAGGTTTCCCTACACTTTTGCCCTGCGTCGCGTCAACCGTTGACTAATTAACGTGATACCGTCGTCCGACCCCGTTGAATTATTTAATAACGTCGCATAGTTTCAAATTGGACTCGTGTTTAACCGGTAAGCACAACTTCAGCTTTACATGAATATACAGTGAGAATTGCTTAAGCATAAGTTCTATATACGACACTGCTTCTAGTTTCTTTATGTATTTATCAGTTGCCGTGTCCGTAAATATTATTATGATTGAATAGATAGATAGATAGATAAAACGTTTATTTGGTACCGCCAACACACACAATCAAGATTACATAAAATATCAACATATCAAGCAAAAACTTAAAACTAGAACATTATCTTTGTTGTGTGCGCTACAGTAGCACAAAAGGGCCATGGCTCAGTGGTCAACATTGCTCGTATAGAATAGTATATTATTGGGGCTCATCCCTTACGGGGTAGACAGAGCCTTTGGTGACAAGAGCTAAAGGCCACAATTAGCATAATTGTGGGCGTATAGGTGGAAAGGGGAATCAAAATAGTAACATGATTCCTACGATTTTAGCTTCCCTCGATCGGCTTTTACTATACGCAGCACACACAACACAGTTAAGTCTTAACACATAGCGTTTTTTTGTGTTAGGCGTTTTTTCTTCCTATAATAAGCTTAGACAGTGGTCCATGGACTTCTTAAAATTCTGAAAGTAGTCCGTGACCGCAAAAAGTTTAAGAAACAATGTTCTAAGGCAGGGGTTCCCAATCTTTTTCAACCTGCGGCGCAGTTACAAGTTTAGTATTTTGTAACGGCGCCCTGCCTTAGCTAAGTTGTTAGGTTAGGCTACTTAAAGGGAGATAGTAAAAAACTTTCACGCTGGTCTGGGAGCAAAGAAAAAACATAGAATGTACCAGTTGCTTCTCTACCCGCGCAGATGGTAAAAGCCCATTGAGGGAATGGGCTAAAATAATAGGAATCATGTTATAGGCGATGAGGCTAGCAACCCATCACTATTTTGATTCCATTTTCCACCTATACGCCCACAATCTTGCTAAATGTGGCCTATAGGTACCTGTTAACTTAGGCTCTGTCTACCCCGTAAGGGATAAAGACGTGATTTGTGTATGTGTATGTATGTAGTAAAAAAGAGTGACACGACGCTATATTATTTACCGATGCGAGCGCTCAAATAGGTACCCGCGAATATTTGTGGTTTCGGATAATGATTGAACTCACGGCGCCCCTCTTTACTTTCTACGGCGCACCAGGGCGCCGCGGCGCACACTTTGGGAGCCCCTGTTCTAAGGTAAATTGATGACATGTCATGACAGAAAGGCGGGTAGAAAGTTCAACGTTACAACCCAGGTGCAAGCGACATAGATTACAATCGTGCTGTCCTTTTTTTAAGTAAAATGGCTTCTGTCCAATGGGACAACTTTGCCAGGTGCCATCCCTTGTCTACCCTTTTTACTAATGTCACTGTCACAACTAAAGTTCTATGAATTACGTCACAACTTTTTTGACTGCTGATTTTTTGTGAGTGCTAGGCACAAGAGGGCTCTTAGTCCTCTAGGTTGGCAACGCATCTGCAATCCCTCCGGGGTTGCGGGTGTCTATGGGCAGTGGTGATCACTTACCATCAGGTGACCCACTTGCTCGTTTGCCTTCCTATACATATATAAAAAAAAAAAAGAACCAACAGGAATAGGCACTGCGAAATTGTCTCAAATACTCAAAATTTACACAAAAACGGTTATCGCTTTGATGGAAATCGTTATTGCCGTCTGTATGAAGAACTGTGACTACACTCTTAATAAGTCGTAAGCGTACTCCGGAAGGCAAAACAATTTCTTGCAAAATTTTACCTGCATATTAAAAATCACTTCAGTTCGCCGGTAATTTCCTTCCCCGGGGTCTCTGTCACGTTCCTCTTTGAAATTAATGAGAAAAACAAAATGTCAACGCCTCAATTTCATGCTCGCTCGGCGACGGGGCTTGAGACGATGGAAAAAGTTAACTTGGAATGTGTTGCTGCACAAAAAAAGAGTCCCTGCTAATATTGTAAATGCGAAAGTAACTCTTGTCTGTTTGTTACGCTTTCACGCCTAAACCGCTGAACCGATTTTAATGACATTTGGTACGAAGGTAATTTTAGTCCCAAGGAAGGATAGGATAGTTTTTATCCTGGAAAATCGTAGTTTCCGCGGGATAGTAATAAGTGGATTCTGCGCAGACGGAGTGGCGGGCAACAGCTAGTAAATAAATATCGCGGGACATCGCTCGTCTCTCGAAGCTACAAAATCAGAATTTTACAAGTCTCAACTAGCAACACCAGCCAAATTCCAACCACTGATTGGTTGATTGGGCCAATGTTGCCAGTTTACATTTGTAAAATAAAAAAATGTTGCGGCGAATTAGTGTAATATTTCTGTTACAACAAACGTCAAACACATTCGAGTTAAAGTATCAAATAGGGGTATTCGCAAATCGGGTTACCTCCGCGTGTGGTCAATAGCTGCGGTTCGTTTTCGGATCCGTCCGGTGGGAAGAGCAGTGCTTGCTCCGGTGCACCCTGGGCATCGGCTAATGATTTCCTGGTAGAGCCCGACAGGGGGGGCGGGTCTTTTGACCGATAACGTTGCCGACATTTTGTCACAAGCTTTTTGAATTACATTTTGATTACTTTGACATTGGCGAAGTTGCCGACGCTATAACGACTTGATACGCCATAAATATGAAGAAGAAGTATCAAATGCTATGAGATTCGTTTGTTACCGTCAGATGTCGCTAGAGACGCTGCCAAATTTTCTATACTAATTAAGACGTTTCCGCGAACGCCTTTATAACCCACTTCAATAAAGGAGGAGGTTCTCAATTTCGTTGTTTTCTTTAAAGTCAAAATAGACACTAGCCTCTGAAGATTTGACGGACTGCAGCCTGCGAATGGCCCTTGGCTGCAGCTCCGTCCCGCATCATACCTAACGTGACCATTTATTTATTTTGTCAGACCGGGACACATCTGCGGAAATATATAATAAAAAAAAGTTTTTAGTGTTTGACAAGTATTTTACTATAGAAGATAGAATAACACAAAATAATTAAAGCTCTAAACACAAAATAGTTAAGTTGGCACGACTTACTAACTAAGCCCCGAGTAGTGGCGTGACTTCTAAGTCGTATTTTTGTTTTTGTATTTGACGACTGAACAATTTTTTTTATAAATATCGGGTCTTGTTTTTAGATACGTGTACGTATAATTTTAAACTATCGTTGGGTCTGCTTGCAAAACCGGGACGAAGTTGGCTTCGCTGGGGACACCGGGACAGACTGCCTGAAACCGGGACTGTCCCGCCCAAACCGGGACGTATGGTCACGTTAATCATACCCCGCATTCGCCTTGTCTAGACGGCCAAGTTATCTTACTAGTAGCTGTTATTATGCTATGGAACACCGTCGCGCAAACGTAATTTGAATATTGTCGCAAACACGAGCGCATTAATATTTCAAGCGACAGGACTTTGCCTTCGTTTTGGATAGTCCAGGGTCCCGCAGCGATAAATCATAAAACATTAAACAATTTATTTCATCATGTTATAGGCGATGCAGCTAGCAACCCATCACTATTATGATTCCCTTTTCCACCTATATGCCCACAATTATGCTAATTGTGGCCTTTAGGTCTTGTTACCTCAGGCTCTGTCTACTCCGTAAGGGATAAATACGTGCTTTATTTACTATAATGCCACTTCCCGTGTCTTCATATGTACAGACTGAACACGTACCTATAGAGCTCCGGTGGCTGTAATGATCGCATGAAAAAGTTTGAGAAACGTACAATTGAGTCGACTGCAGTGGCGTAACTATAGGGTGGCAAGGTGGCAAAAAGCTCTACGGGGCCCCCAACTAGCTAGGTTTAGAGCACAGAAGGGACGCTGATGCACTTCTTTATATGGAAGGAGCCCCATCTGACGAATTTGCCTCGGGCCCCAGACGTTATAGTTACGCCACTGGTGGACTGTATGGTAAATGGATGCCACGCCAGCTACGTAATGGGGACTATCGTTTCTTTGCTCACCAGTTGGCGCCACTGTTGACTAAGGTCCAGAGGTATAGCTGTCAAAGGCGAATATAAGATCGGCGCCGAAGTTTTAAATCTTGAATCTCATTAAGTTTATTAATTATAAATAACTATCATCATATCGACTATACTGCGATGTAGTGCAGTTCCGTTTTGTTCGGAAAAAATAAATCCGCTTTCAAAGCGTTCACATTAATCGCCAAATAATCAATATTTGCGATAATTTCCCGAAGGAGTTCACTTTTCAACTGGTAAATGAAAGAAATTGTAATTTATCTCACGAAGCCTGCCAAAACCAGTGAAAAGTGAATGTTATTGGACCTCACGCGACACTAGCGCCTCTAGTGGCAAATTCACACGCGATAGCCCCCATTAAACAAATACCCAGTTTATTCGGCTTATTTCCTGACGTCTACTGCTGTGACAGCCCTGTGACTTGTTGCTTACCAACTCGTGGGTAAATAATATATTGCACAATTCGCGTGAAGCTGATCATGCGTGAAACTTCCATGTTTATAATGTATACATAATAACATCAATTTTCTTTAGGCAAATATAAAACCATCCATGTTTCTTCCATGCTGGTCTGGGAGTAAAGAAAAAACAGAATTTACCAGTTGCTACTCTTCCCGCGCAGATAAAAGCCCATCGAGGGAATGGGCGAAAGTGTTAGGAATCATGTTATAGGCGATGCCGCTAGCAACCCATCACTATTTTGATCGCCCTTTCCACCTATACGCCAACAATCATGCTTAACGTGGCCTTAAGGTTTTGTTACCTTAGGCTCTGTCTACCCCGTAAGGGATAAAGACGTGATATATGTATGTATATAAAACGGACCAAGCATGTGTTGGATTTCATAAAGAATGGTGTCGTGACAGAAGGATATTAAACTTACTGACATCAATAATATATTCGTGTTAGCTGTAAAAACGTACCTAGGGAATTAAAAAAAAATATATATATACACATTTTTTTCTCAGAATTTGGAAATATTTGGACTTTTCTACTCATAATCAACCACACTACTGATTCTCGTATATATAAGGGAAAAAATGTATCCACAGGTTTTGTTACTTTGCATACAAGTATGTATCTCGGAGATGAAGGTACCAAAACCGACAAAAAAGAAATCTCTCTCTCTCTCTTCCTCTCTCTCTCTCTCTCTCTCTCTCGACAGCGAAAATTACTATGTAAAATTTAAGACACTCTTTTCTTGTATAAGAATCGATAGTATTCTTGATCTTGAGCAGAACAAACCCAAAATTTCCAAAATTTGAGAAAAAACAGCCTTTTTTCGTAGAGTTTTGAAGGTTTATGGGATGCGAAAGAAAAGTGGAATGCACATACAAACATCTTTATCCCTTACGAGGTAGACAGTACTTAGAATAACGAGACCTAAAAGCCACTTGTAGCGTGATTGTGATCCCAATGATTTTCTCAAAAACAGGTCTTACACACTTTTACCCTAATCGCCGCCATTAGAAACGTAACGTTGTTTTAATACGCAAATTAATTATATAAATTAATAATTCTGAAAGGAAATCTGTTTAATTAATGTACCGAGATGAAATAATCTTGTTCTTGTAAAGTTGGCGTAATTGCTCCGAGTTGGGCGGCCGCGGGGCAAAGCGCCGTAACCTCGAACTTGTTATTTTTCAGGGCTCCCACTTAGTTTGTGAAATTTCTTCTTGAATTAACGCGCTATGAAAGTTTTGAAGAACTCCAAACTTTATGCAGGATTTCACTAGTACTTTGCTTCATTGTGTTTTTTAGTTCAAACTCAAACTCAAACTTTTATTTGCTTTGATACAAGATACAATGTACAAGATCAAACCCTGTAGGGGCACTGCAAATATAACATTTTTAATGTACAAATAGACTACTATTTGTACTAACACACATAGGCATAAATTACATTACGTTATAAAGTTTTCTTAATTTCTAAAACATCTCTGCTTATCATCAAAAAATTCCTGAAGGGTGTAGTAGGATTTCTCCAGCAAGTATTTATGTAGTGTCTTTTTTTACACTTAATGAAAAAACTAGCTGTTGCCCGCAACTTCGTCTGCATAGAACTCGTTTATCGCTATCCCGCAGGAATTACGCAATTTTCCGGGATAAAAAGTAGCCTATGTGTTATTCCAGACTATAATCTATCTATGTTCCAAATTTCATCCAGATCTGTCCAGCCGTTCCGGCGTGAAAGAGTAACAAACATCCAAACATCCGTATACTCACAAACTTTCACATTTATAATATTAGTAGGATATGCATTTGTAGAGTTTCTATCTTTGTTATGTTCAAAACCATTTTTAACCACCGACTCAAACAGAGGGGTGTTATAAGTTTCACGTCGGTCTCTCTGTGTTTGTGTGTGCCTGTGGCATCATAGCTCATCGGCGGATGGACCCATTTCGATGCGGTTTTTTCATTTCAAAGCCAATTTCCTTGCGTTGGTTATAGCCATGTTTAGTAAAAATAAAAATAGGGGGGGGGTTTAATTTATGTTTATTTTAGTTTGTGACAGTAGAGCTTCATGGTAAGTTTAAGCAAGTAACTATTTCTTCAACCCCCTCCTCCCTTTTTACGAGATACTATTGAACAAATTACCAACCTACATATACATAGGTATTTTATTATTCTAGACATACGTACACACAGCAAAGCTATTCGGTAAGCAGGATAGATACGGCGCGAGCGTGCGTAGGTGCTTACCTGATTATATTGCCGTGTGACAGAGCTTCAGATAAGGCGTTTTGAATTAAAACCACTTATGTACCTGGAAAGCAGAAGCATATGACTGTCCACAAGCCATCCATACGGGTATCTGTACGTACGCAAGTAGGTCATGCAAAAGCTATGTAAAGCTCTGGACCGGCTGCCACTCATAACTTTCCGCATTCGCCAACAATGAGCTTTGAGCTTTTAGTTTAAGCTCGACCCAATTTAAAAGTAATTTATGCACACGTGCTTAAAAGTAATGTTCAAGTTAAAAACGAACTATTTTTGAACGCGTCTGCGATACTGCAATATTCTTTATTGAACAATAACATTGTATATTCCGTATAATGAGATACACAAATATAGAGGCAAGGCAATAGACGTTCGTCTATGTATTTATGTATGTTATTATTGACTAAGTGATTATTTAATGAAGAACAAATACATGAGAGTTTTGTTAGTTACATAATACGTCCCTTAAGTCTATATGTTAGTAATATACCTAAACTAGCGACCCGCCCCGGCTTCGCACGGTATATTATGCATGTATTATACATATAAACCTTCCTCTTGAATCATTCTATCTATTAAAAAAAACCGCATCCAAATCCGTTGTGTGGTTTTGAAGATATAAGCATACATAGGGACACGGGGACAGAAAAAGCGACTTTATTTTATACTATGTATTGATGATTGAGATGCAACAAATTGTGATAAAACTATAAATAAGAAAGTTGCCCTAAATCACCGCCCGGTTGCATGGTGTCCAGAAGGCTGGCAGCATTACCATGTTGTAAGAGAGAGATAGAGAGAGAGAGAGAGAGAGAGAGAGAGAGAGAGAGAGAGAGAGAGAAATATTTATTTACACACATTCGATACACGTAGATATATAATAGGAAGAAGAAATACAATACACTTAGCAATAGTACCGATATGGTGTAAAATTACTGTGGTGGTGTTGTACTGCAATGCTTACCCTTTGTGCTAAAAAAAACCAGCGTTCTGGTCACCCGAAGCTTCATTCGGCTTTGTCGACAATGACCCATATAAACTGTGCGCACTTGGCCCCCACGGACCCACGGTTTCTACCCCTTATGGCTCAAACATGGAGGCACTGTTAATGCCCGCATATTTGCGCGAATGAGGGATTCCGCAGGGTCCGCAGAGAAACCAGCCCTGTTCGCTGTAGATGGAGGTGGGACGGCGCTAGTGTGTGGACGCAAGTGGCGTCCCAAAGGCCGTCCCATCTTCCATGGCACCAGCGTCATACTGTCGGGCCTCTTGCCATCGTCGCGAACCAAGCCCTGAGGTACGAGAACGGCTGTTATTATTTACGTATTTAGTGACTGAGTGACAGACAACGCACAGCCTAAAGCACTTGAGCTGACTTAAAATGTGGCAGATATATTCCTTGACTAGCTTCATCATCATCATCATCATTTCAGCCATTACAAGTCCACTGCTGGACATAGGCCTCTCCTTTAGACCTCCAATAAGACCGGTTGGAGGCGGCTTGCATCCAGCGCGATCCTCCGATCTTAATGAGGTCATCGGTCCACCTTGTGCTGCTGAATGCGCTGGTAGTTTCAAAAAAGACATGTAAAAGAGCCCTCGGCGGCCAATTTAATTTGGGCAATTTTTTTTTTGATTCACATATAAACCTCTTCGATATATTCAGCTTCATATCAATGCATCAAGTATCTAGTCATTTTTAAGATTTTATTTGTTAGTTGGTTAGTTTTCTATGGTCTTGAGGTGTAAGAGGGATATTTGAATGGGAATATTGTCGCTTCCAATTGACTCTATCTCAGGCTCTATCTAAGGCTCTATCTCAAGCTGGATGTTCAGTAAAATCTTGGGATTTCTACCATTAAATCTATGTTTGTGTAGCAAAGCCGCTAGTAAAAGCTAGTACATAATAAACCAGTGAAGCGAGAACTTGTAAAGCGTGCGTTTTGTCGCACCTCTATAAAGTGAGGCTGCCGTATATCTGACATAAACTGAAGTCGCACGCAGGTCGTAACACTAGCTATATCTAGGCTCGAATAACATACATAAATAACATCTTTATCCCTTACGGGGTAGATAGAGCCTAAGATATAGAATACCTAAAGGCCAAGTTTAGCATGAGTGTGGGCGTAATGGTGGAAAGGGGAAAAAAACAGTGATGGGTTGCTAGCCACATCGTCTATAACATGATTCCAAAGATGGATGGGGAAACCCCAATCCCTCGATGGGCTTTTACTTTCATCTGCGCGGGAAGAGAAGCAAGTGGTACGTTCTATGTTTTCATTTGCTCCCAGACCAGCTTGGAAGGACTTGGTCGATAGTTTTATATTTTCCATTAAAACATTAAGTCAAGGTTCTTTAATGAAATATGGTAGCAAACGAATAGCGGGTTCTCAAATAATAATACAGCACCATCATCCATATACACCCGCAATACCAAAGAGAATTTTGATGACACGTCATTTGTATAAAAAAGGAACGTCTCGCAGAAAAGGTTCGCTCTTGATAAAGGTAATTCTACTCGTCATCCAGGCTGGCAATGCCACCTTTTCCCTCTATTTCAGTTCAGAATCTTGAAGCACTAAGAACAAAGCCGAGACCCTTAATTTATTTCTTACCGCGTCCCATTACCTAGACAAGGCAATAGTTCCCATCTGTTCTTAAGTTATCGTAAAGCCAGTCTAATGGTTGAAACAAGTAATATTGTCCGTAATTTACTTAGCGATACGAAGCGGTAGGGCTCGATTATATTAATTTCGTGGCACCGGGCGCGGTGGACATGCGGCAGGGTGGTGCAAGTTAAGAAAATACACCTTTTTTTAACAACCAACCGAAAAGAACGATACTCGGTTCCTCACCTACGACGACCTGATTAACCTAGCATGGAAGAATCCACGTATAAGCCCACGAATACGCTAAACGTGGCCTTCAGGTCTTGTTACCTTATGTTCTGTGTACCTCTTTGATTAATATCTCTTTGATTTATTGAATGAATAAATAATCTAAATCTAAATCTATGTATTAAATTTGTATGTAATAATCGACGATTATACATACGCTCGGCGAATGAGAGCTCTGCTGAACAAATGCACAATGACCTTGCTACTTGATTATCCATCAATCCCTTTGCGACCAGCCTACAGATGATCCTAGACAACAGATTGAGGATCATCGTGACCATCTCCAGTCTACGTCCAACTGCTGGGCACAGACCTCTCTCAATAACAGGCCTTAGGCTAATGTTCCCGCGCAAGCCCAGTTTGGAACTTCGCAGACAAGGCACCATTAAAATGCTTCATACGTCAATGTAAATGTCAAGGATCATCATCATCAGCGAAGACCCACTGTTGAACAAAGGCCTCCTTAGCACACCATAATGAACGATAACTCGCCACCTGCATCCACCGGTTTCCCGCAACTTTCACCATGTCGGTCCACCTAGTGGGAGGCCTGCCAACACTACGTCTTTCGGTTCGTGGTCAGCACTCGAGAACGACAATGTCAAGAATGTCAATGGTTAGTAATAATTTCCTGTCGTGCGCTTAAGAACGGATGGATTATCGCTCACCAATTACGTAGAGTTAGCGGAAGGCAGGGTTACCTTACTCAACTTATTTTACTATTTGCTAGTACCCTCCACTCACAATGCAAAAAAGCTGTTCACGGGCGATCAGTCACGGCAAGTGCTCTTACCTCAAGGGCCTTGTATCGGATTCCGCTTTGAGACAAATATTTTATGCAAATACCCTCGATTTGGGAATGTTAAGAGCTTTCCCTTGTATTGGTTTTGTATCCAAGGCTTCAAGAATGTTCGATTTTGGGTGTTACCTTTGAAATAACAATTTGGATTCATGTTACGCCCATTGAGGCCGTGTCGTGTTTGGTGGTTTTATTATTGGTTTGCCGTGTTCTGAAAAATATGAGGGAAGAAGATAACTTACTGTTCTCTGATAAACTGGAAGCTTGGCAACGCAAAGAAATTGATAGTTGAATAATTAATCAATTAGGTACCTCAATCAGACTACAACCACCTTGGGGGGAAGCCTTTTCATTTCCACACTAGGTGACATCTAACCAACGAGCTGGTAGTTTGCCACAGAGCAACTGACTTAATTTTGGCCACCACAGTTACTCCAGATCTGGCATCGGTCCGTCTTATATATTCCGCCCGTCTCCACTTTGCTTCAGTTGCGTTATCTTGATTCCACCATCCTGAACATCTGATAATTAGCTAAATAATAATAGGATGTGACCAGTGACCAACGGGTCAGTGGTTTGCCAATTGACCTTCGACCTAATCTTGGCCAGTATTCTGTGACCGCAGCCGACAACCAAGTCGAAATTCACTTCGCTACGGTTGCGTTAATTTTCGTTTTTATGCCAGTACTCGTATCAACAACTGAGAATTTGTTACGGCTAAATGCCGGTATTTTGAGCAGGTGACTTGGCATTTTCAATCAAACGTTGCTCGTTGTGTCGTACAGACACATCATTCAAACAGATGATGCTTAGCGACAAAAAAAAATCGCATAGTAACAATAAGGTCACGTGACAGTTAGTAACAGGTAGAAAAATTCGGAGACTACCCACCTGCTATGGGTGGTGTAGGGGTATAGCACGCGTCACGGAATGACGAGGACCCGGGTTCGATTCCCGGCCATAGCTTTACTTTTCTGATTTTTCTATGTGTTATAATTTTCACTGACATTTAGAAATTTAGTTGCTGTTACAGTATTTGACGCTAATGAACAAAAATCACTGACTTATCGCCTATATTACACGATATGAAATAAACTCACACATAGTCACAATTGCCAATGCTGTCAAAGCGATATATATTTTGACAGACGTACGAGTATTACACGCGTTAGGTACCATCTTCAGTCATTAGTGAATATGTCATACCTTGGTCTAACATTACAAATAAACGCTCCGCTCGAGGCCCGCTCCCGCCACCTCCTATTACTGGATTCACATAATACGGCACTCCTTTGAGGACGGCTCTATTAACATATTGCATATTTATTAATGGATCCATACTATAATAATGTTATTAAGGCAGTTTTCTGGAAAGCATTTAGTAATTGTGCATATAAATTGCGATTGGTCGGAAAATAAACTATTCCTACAAAAGGCACTTATATGATTGGAGTTGGACCGTTTCGTTGAAGATAATAAGCACATTACCTACTTTATTCTTTCGAAAGGGTCGAAAAAATGGCCTCCAGCCTATATACCTCCCACTGCTGGGCACTGGCCTCTCAGAACGAGAGGGCTTGGGCTATAGTTCCCACGCGGGCCCAGTGCGGATTGAGAACTTCACACACACCATTGAACTGCTTCGCAGTTGTGTGCAGGTTTCCTCGCGATGTTTTCCTTCACCGCATATAAATTCCGAAAAACTCAGAGGTTCGAACCCATGACCCTTTGCTTGAGAGGGCACAGGGCAAATCACTAGGCTACCACGGCTTTGAAATGTATATAACAACGCATTTTTTTGTGGGTAGGTATAACTTTTTTTCCATTCAAAACCTTCGCGATTATTGAGTTTCACTAAATAAGGTGCAGGGGCCTTACCATGACGTCTTAATGCGATTCAACTCCGACTCAGTTCAGGTTTTAGCTGTCCTTTTTAGTATGGATCTGACAGCGAGCGAAACTAAACTGGGGAGTAGCCAGCTATAAAGATTGCACATCGGTCTTCTCCGCTAATTTCGACTTCGTAGAGCGTCGTCTCGCTCTAACTTACGTGACGAAACTGTCTCTTTCCAAAGACCGAAGTGCAATCGTTATGGCTGTATACTGCATGTAGGTACTTATAGTTGAGATTGGAACACGTTTGGTAACGTTTGTCCACCATTTCACGTCCGAGTGGTCACGGCATTCGCCAACTATAAATGGCTCCGCTGATTGGTCCAATCTTTCACTGACCCTTTCCTGAATTTACTACTCGATAAACGCCCGGCTTTGTTTACGAGGCGAATCATTACACTGTGCCAGTGTTGCTGAGGGCTGGGGGTTTTCCCCCCAAATCTGGGGTAATTGGGGATTATAGGGTACGCATATTTTTATTAGTTCCAGCATATTTAATTCTTGGGCCACCACAGAACCTTATCGTAGTAACCAATTTTATTCTTCCACGCTGGTCTGGGAGTAAAGAAAACACATAAAATGTACTAGTTGCTTCTCTTTCCACGCAGATGGTAAAGGTCCATCGAGGGAATTGGCGAAAATTTTAGGAATTGTGTTATCGCTAAGTATGTTCCATTGGATCAGCGTAACCGCAAGGAACGCTATCCAGTCTGGTTTAAAGCGAGTCTAGTGAGGATTATCAAAGAGAAAGAAAAAGTACATAAGAAATGGAAGAGGTTTGGGAATCCACTGGATTACGACGAGTTCTCACTCCTACGCAAGAGACAAAAAAAAGTCCAGGAGGAGTGCTGGACTGAGTACGTTAGTAGTGTTCAGGAGAATATTAAATATAACCCTAAACAACTGTGGTCATTTATTAAGGCTCGTCGAGGTGGCTCTGCTTATCCTAAATCGTTTGTATATCAAGATGAAGTAGTAGATAATAACCAAGATATCTGTGAAAAATTTAGTGATTTCTTTGGATCCGTGTTTTGCAAACCAGCAGATAAATATATTGACAACCTCCTTGCTCCACCCTTCTGCAATAGCGGTGAAATTATATCTTCAATTGATATCTGTTCACAACAAATTAATAAAATGTTATTACAATTAGACCCAAATGGTGGAGCAGGCAGTGACGGTATTCCTGCATTCTTTATTAGAGAGAGTGCACCGAGCTTAACCATTCCACTTACATTATTATTTAAACGCTCTTTAAAAGATGGTATATTTCCCCGGAAATGGAAGGAGGCTTTAATCGTACCAATCTATAAAAAAGGATCTAAAACTTTAATTAGTAATTATAGACCTATTTCAATTCTGAATCAGTTTGGTAAAATATTTGAAAAATATATTCTTAATAACATTTATAATATACTCAATAAAGGAATCCCACCTCAACAGCATGGTTTTTTGAAAGGCCGTTCCACCGTATCGAACCTTACAGAATTTTTAAACTTCACCCTCCGGAGTATGGAGAGGGGAAAGCAAGTTGATGTAATATATACAGATTTCGAAAAGGCATTCGATCGCGTTGATCATGTAATTCTACTTCGTAAACTTCACTGGCTCGGTCTTCGTGGTAATGTGTTCCGGTGGGTTTCCTCATATGTTGCAAACAGGCGTCAGGCGGTCGTCCTTGGCGGTTGCAGATCTGATTTTATTGACATACCATCAGGCGTGCCACAGGGATCGCATTTGGGTCCGTTATTTTACAATGCTTATTTGTATGATATTTATACTGTATTCCATAGTTCCCAATTTTTAATGTACGCCGACGATAAAAAAATTTATATGGATGTGACTAGCCCTGATGATTGTGAAAGACTACAGAATGATTTGAATCGTTTATCTGATTACTATACTGTTAACCGTATTAATGTTAATATAAGTAAATGCGTGCAAATAACTTTCACACGTAGTTCTCATCCGACTGTGCATCAGTATTATATAGCTGGAGAGCCAATGCAACGTGTTGAACTGATACGTGACTTGGGAGTCACCCTAGATGCTAAGTTAACGTTCGAACATCACATTGATAATATTACAAACCGAGCTTATAAAAACCTGGGCTTTGTATTTCGTGTCTGCCGGGACTTCAATGACATCAAGTGCGTCAAGGTTGTATACTACGCTTACGTTCGAAGTTTACTGGAGTATGCCAGCTTCGTCTGGTCTCCCCATTTCGCGAAGTACAAGGACCAAATTGAAAAAATACAACGGCGTTTTTTACGACATTTGAATTACCGTGCTAGAGGAGGTGATGTGTCCTACGATTTATCGTGTACTCGGCACTCTATGTTAAGTCTCGAGGATCGGCGTTTGTTATTGGATGTTTCTGTGCTGCACGACATTTTGTCAGGGCGTATAGATAGTCCTACGCTGCTCTCCGAGGTAAAGTTCTTCACACCTACTTACCGAACCCGTCACACGAATCGTTTCCTGTTCAGCGTTCCCCTGCTTCGCACAAGGTACGCTCAAAATGCACCTCTTGTCCGCGTCCTTAGGGAGTACAACAAGCGTTTCCACAGTGTTGACCTCTTTGACTGTAGTAAAGCGACACTAAAAAATCGTATTCGAATGTTCTTAATCAAAAATTGCTAGATCGTGGTGTTATCGTGTTGGTGTTTGGAGGATCAGAGGTGGTTGAATAAATAAGCAAAAATGTTTTATTATAAATAGGTGATTCGACTTTGGAGTAAAACAAGTATACATGCATACACACACACACACACACACACACACACACACAAACACACAATGTCCGTGGACTAACAATGTAGTTTTTTAGCTTGATTTTTTTTTTTTGTTGTTTCTGTGTTAGTTTTAAGTATGATTCGCTTAACTGTATTTCTGTGGTCATCTGTCATTGGCTTTTTGTTTAGTACCTAAGTCTCATTCAATGTACTGTATTGCTGTTGATGCCCCAAATAAAATAAATAAAATAAATAAATAAATAGACGATGCGGCTAGCAACCCATCACTATTTTGATTATTTTTTCCACCTATACGCTAATCTTATCGCTAATATCATGCTAAACGTGACCTTCTGGTCTTGTTACCTTTAGGCTATGTCTACCCCGTAAGGGATAAAGACGTGATTTGTGTATGTATGTATGTGTCAAATACCAAAGTCTAACTACAATTGATTTCAAATATACACTATCTAAGATACCTACTTACAGTAATTTTAGTTTTCGGAAGGGAAAATGTACCTACTTAGTTGGCAACCCTCTATCCCAGGGGAAGGGGTGAAGTAGGGGTTGAATAGACAGTGACAAGTGAATAGCGCCGACAAACACATCTGCCAACAGATTTGCAAGGAAACTGCTCAGAAAATTGCCTGCCTGAAGGTAAGCGCTTATTGATTTTGATAAAGGTACAGACTGACGTGGTAAAGTAGACTAATGTATGGCACTTCGTCGGCGTTGTCGGATATAGACGAACTAAAACCAATCATCACTTCACTACATAGTATAAAAAAAAGTCGCTTTCTCTGTCCCCATGTCCTTATGTCCCTATGTCCCTATGTATGCTTATATCTTCAAAACTACAGAACGGATTTTGATGCGGTTTTTTTTAATAGATAGAGTGATTCAAGAGGAAGGTTTTTATGTATAATTCTACGCAGACGAAGTCGCGGGCAGAAGCTAGAAAGCTAATAAAATCTAACAAAGTAAATTGCTTAAGACGTTTTATAAGTGTGATGTATGTGGGTAGCACGCGTGGCGTCAAGTATGTCAGAAGGCTAGCCGAAGGGAATTTTTAGCCTTTTCCTGTAATTCTGCACAATAAAGTGCCCAACTGCCTTAAAATAGGCAAGCCGGTGGGAATCGAATTCTATGGACGCCATGCCACTGGTGGGTAGATACTAAGATTCTAAATGTAAGGTAGTTACACATTTCCTTCTTGCTGTATTTAACTAGCTAAGCAACGGACGTGTGTTTTTGTGTACCTGCCTTCTAGACTCAGCTAGATCCTAGACGCATATCTCTCAGTAAGTATGGTACAAGGAATCGTCATAGTTATCTAAATAAATAAATAATTATTATTATAATTAATATAATGTATTCCATCTTAGCCCTATAGGCTGGCAACCCATCTGCAATCCACTTGGGACCGTCTTGTGGCTATTTATTTTTATGTGGCTTTTACGGGCACAAGAGGCATTTCATCTTAGTCCTCTAGGTTGGCAACGCATCTGCAATCCCTCCGGGGTTGCGGGTGTCTATGGGCAGTGGTGATCACTTACCATCAGGTGACCCACTTGCTTGTTTGCCTTCCTATTCATATAAAAAAAAAATATATGTTTTTGTTTTTAACTACTTTTCGTGATCGTCACAAATAAACTTTTTCTGTCTTTCTACTATCAGGTGACACTTGCTTGTTTGCAACCTTATCACTACATAGTCTACATAGTATACAACAAAGTCGCTTTCTCTGTCCCCATGTCCCTATGTCCCTATGTCCCTTTGTATGCTTATATCTTCAAAACTACACAACGGATTTTGATGCGGTTTTTTTTAATAGATAGAGTGATTCAAGAGGAAGGTTTTTATGTATAATTCTACGCAGACGAAGTCGCGGGCAGAAGCTAGTTTTATATAAAAGCTACTCCACGTGCATGACAGTTTTATGTGACACATGTCTTCTTTCATCCTCTTATCGCTTCAACTTATGTATGTAGGTATGGCTTACTAATACCGGGAACACTTCGCGGCCTATATTTCGTAAACTATGCTTATGTATCTTTTAACTATTTTCTTTTTTTACCCCCGACGTGTGTTTGTGACATCGTAGCTCTCATCGAAATCGGTCCATCCGTTTGAGAGCTACGATGCCACAGACAGACACACACACAGGCATCGACGTCAAACTTATAACACCCCTTTTATCGCGTCGGTGGTTAAAAACACGCCTAGCCTTTTACACCTTACCTAAATTATAGTCTATACACGCACCGTAATAATTTCACTATGAACGTGTGCTTACGTCGCGAGCACCTCATAATTTATGCACCGAATGGGCCACAAATCGTGGGCCACAAATCTCCCGCGACGCATTGATGGCCCACTTACCAAGTTTCCGGGAAATATCACACTTTCAACTCGCTTTTTTAGAGAATCTGGACGTAATTGCGGAGATAACTTAGTCCTGTGCGACAACATAAATCCAGTATACGATATTTGCTCACCGGCTCAATCATTTCACGAACTTACATTTCACAAACGCATCATTTAGCAAACAATTCACATGCACGATTATTCAGAGAAATAGTGTAACAGCTTATTCACTGTAGTCTTGAAAAGCGCTATCCAAGTCGCTTTTCAGAAAATATGGACGTAATTGCGGAGATAACTTAGTCCTGTGCGACAACATAAATCCAGTATACAATATTTGTTCACCGGCTCAATCATTTCACGAACCTACATTTCACAAACGCATCATTTAGCAAACAGTTCGCATGCATCATTATTCAGAGTAGTGTAACAGCCTATTCACTCGTCTCTCTAGTTCAACTCGCTTTTTTAGAGAATCTGGACGTAATTGCGGAGATAACTTATTCCTGTGCGACAGCGTAAACAGTACGTGATCTGGGCTCAATTAATTCACAATACAAATCACGTCTTTATCCCTTACGGGGTAGACAGAGCCTAAGGTAACAAGATATACAGACCACGTTTAGCAAGATTGTGGGCGTACAGGTGGAAAACGAAATCAAAATAGTGATGGGCTAGCCGCATCGGCTAAAACATGATTCCTATGATTTTCGCCCAGTCCCACGCAAATCAACATACAAATCATTTCACAAAGTCATCATTTGGCAAACTCATCATTTAACAAACAGTTCACGTGCATCAGCATTCAGAGAAGTAGTGTAACGGCTTATTCACTTTAGTGTTTAAAAACCCTATCCAACTCGCTTTTTCATCAGATAATATATACGTAACGGCGGAAATAACTAACTCCTGTGCGACAGCATAAACCCAGTATGCAGAGTTCAATCATTTCACTAACTAACATTTCACAGAGGTATCATTTCACAAACTTATCATTTCACAGACTGTTTGTGACAGACAGACAGTGGAGTCTTAGTAATAGGGTCCAGTTACCCTTTGGGTACGGAACCCTAAAGAACCCTACAAAACAGTTTCACTCTTACGTATCGGACTGAGCACAACGTACCGTATGGACGTAACGCTTTCTGGTAATTGTATCTGTTTCTTTATATTTGTAAGTAAGTAAGTAAATGCTTTATTGTACAAATATAGAGAAGTAGAGACAAATCACAAAAAAAGACCTTAAATATATGCACAAAGGCGAACTTATCCCTATAAGGGATCTCTACCAGTTAACCTTTGAGTAAATGAGAGGAGCATTAAGCGAGAGACCGACAAAGAGTGAGTTTAAAATATCCATATAGTGAAAGCCAGAATAGAGCGTACATCTCAAAATACAACAAACAATTCAAAAATAAACTACTAAATATCATTAAACACGTGCATACATACACACTATAATCTAATCTAATAATTTGTAATATAAAGCATTTACTTACTTACTTACTAATTACCATTTAACGGCAACAGGTACGGGAACAAACAAACGCGCAGCAGAAAACAATCAGGAATGTCTAAATTAAATATGAAGAATAAAATTTAAACTTTTCACAAGCATAAACACTTTCTATAGGTGCTTAAATAGAAAACTCGCGTCAAAAATCGTTTACCAAGTTGTGAGAAAAGTTACTATATTACCGTACACGGTAAGCGAAGCAATTTGGAAAATAAAACTTGCCCTAAAGAAATTTAGGGGGTTTTAATTACTTACACAGGAAACTTGGGAAGTCAGATCTCGCTTTCTTTGAGAACACACGCGCGAAGTTTAGCACCATTCTTTTCGTGTAATAATATTGCAATAGAGAGAGCGCAGAGCTCTAATGGACAGGAGTTTCCTTCACTCATTTATACAGAGAGGCGGTGTGTGTTTTCAGCTCACGTCTACGTTGCGAGTATCCACAGGTGATCAACTTACCTTCAGGTGACACACTTGATCGTTACCACCCTGTTCCAAGAAAAAAAACCGGTCAAGTGCGAGTCGGACTCGCGCACCGAGGGTTCCGTATCATTATCTATAAATATCTAAAACCAGTGTAAGCAGAGCCCTGTTCCAAAGCAAAATGTACGCAGTGTGGGGTTACTTTATATTGGTCACTGCTATATACAGACACACATACACATTTACGGTTTTCGCAATTATTCTTTAATCTGTGCTATAAGACCTACCTTCATACCAAATTTCAAGATTCTGCGTTCACGGGAACTACCTTGTAGGTTTTGATTCCCTTGAGAGTTGAAAATTTGCGGAAATTTGCGGCATAAACGGCTGTATCTTTTGATTGCGTTGGCTTAGAAGTTTGATTTTTTCACAGCTTCAAGGGACAGTAGACCTGAGTAATTGATATAAATTTCAGCTTCATACCTCCACGCGTTACTGAGAAAAAGGGTCTTGACAGACGGACGGACGGACGGACAGACGGACAACAAAGTGATCCTATAAGGGTTCCGTTTTTTCCTTTTGAGGTACGGAACCCTAAAAAAACGTACGCACTCTGGTGTTGAAATTTGTTACGTTCTTTACAACCGCATAGCTTCTATTACATGCGCATTAGTGCACGATGATGTTTGTTCAGGTACTCATTAAACGCTGTGTGCGTGTGTGTGAGTCCGATTGACATGCATACATATAAATCACGTTTTTATCCCTTACGAGGTAGACAGAGCCTAAGGTATCAAGACCGTGTAGGTGGAAAGGGGAGTCAAAATAGCGATGGGTTGCCAGCCGCATCGTCTATAACATGATTCCTAAGATTTTCGCCTATTCCCTCGATGGGCTTTTACCATCTGCGAGGAAGACACGCAACTGGTACATTCTGTTTTTTCTTTACTCCCAGATCAGCATGGAAGATCCGATTGACAGTTGTCAAAATACATTCAATCGTCGTTTCGTCGTCTTAATGACGACTAGCGCCAATCAGTGACGCCAGATCAATTCATTTAACAGTAGACCTGATCTTACCAAGAAAACTAAACTAAACATAAGCTAGTTTCAGTATGTGTATTAAACTAGGTATTAGGTAGGTATATTGTTAAGCTTATGGATTTCCGGTTTATTTATTTTTTCTTTCTTTCACTGTTTAGTTGCAGGCTAGTGACGTCGAAGTTCCTAAAACGTTCCCATAGTGTGCCTGTAGGGACGGAAGCGATACATGCCCTCGGTACCGCTCTGCTTTCAGAGCAGGACATGAGTGCGTGAGAGCCAACATTGGCGGCGGCAGACGTAAGCTTGCCTTCGGACTCCAAAAGCTTATTGGCCACTTACTTGACATGAAATGTATATTTCGTAACATAATTTTGTTTTTTTTTTCTCTTCGACATTGGAGACATCTCCAATTAATTTATTTGACGGTGGAGGCGTTTTACACCTCCACTGAACTTAATTTTTTTTTTGTTGTTTTAGACTTTATACATCTCTACTATAGATTAATATAATTTAAGGCTTGGGGACCTTATACACCCTTCTATAAATGTATTTAATATTTAAGTATTCTTACTGGTATTTTTTTTTTATTTTGAAAAAATGACTTTCTGCCAATTTTCTTGCGGCGCATTCTTCTTGGCAATGATGGTCTTTCCGAATGCGCTGGTAGTTTCAAAAAGACATGTAAAAGAGCCCTTGGCGGCCAATTTGCAAAAATAAATTTTCATTTTCATTTTCATTCAGTACGTATTTAAACTTTTTACAAAAAACATCGTTATTCATACAGCTTCAATACTCAGCCCCTAATCCCCAATCCCGGTTCCAAAATGACCTCTAAAGTGTACTCAAATTAGCATGATTTCGGAACACATGAATAATTGATCGACCTCTATAGCCAATTACTTCAATTCCCCGACATTTGGCATCCCGGGGGATTAGGGGGAAAATAGGGGAATTCGGCAGCCGGTAACCGGTAACTCCGTTTTCTGGTAATTGTCAGCCATTAGTAGGCGTTAATTTGAGTTGGGTTATTGACAGTACAATAGAGGTTTAGTGGGATGGTACAGGCACTGCGTTACGTTGCAAGAGGTCGAAGTACAGCTGCTTATCTCGAAAACTAAGCCCAATTTATTCGGTATCAGAAATGTCACGGGCTAATAGATTATGTGAGAGGAAAACGTCATACCCAATTTGTACCAGGACCTGGCATTATAGAATATATCGTGGCATCCCGCTTAAACTAACATCGTTTAATAGGATAGTAAGAGGTATAGTAGATGCGAACTTCGAGTATTCTGCGTTTTGTTGACTTACCAACTGATGGACAATCTGGAAACTGGGGGAGAATAAGTTTCATGTCACATACCTGTAAAGAAAGAGAAGTTTATTAGAAATTTATATTATTTACAACTAGCTTCTGCCCGCGACTTCGTCTGCGTAGAATTATACATAAAAACCTTCCTCTTGATATCACTCTATATATTAAAAAAAACCGCATCAAAATCCGTTGTGTAGTTTTGAAGATATAAGCGTGCATAGGGACATAAGGACATGGGGACAGAGAAAGCGACTTTGTTTTATATTATATGTAGTGATTTGATACTGACTTTTATGTGTTTTGAAAGTTTGTTGGTATACTATTAAGTACAAGCAAATCTTGAAAATCGAACTTCACCCACTTCCAATTCTCGGATTGAATTCAATAATATGGATAGGATCATAAAACCCTGCATTAAAAAAGTAACTATAAAACTATTACGTCGGCCTCGTTCTAACTATGCTCGAGAGCAAAGAAACCGGGCAACTTAGCATACAACTTTTTATTTGCGCCCGAGTATATTACTAACAGGCCTTGCCTAAAACCATGTCCCGTTTAATTTAGGGGTGTTTTTATTTGTCAACCACACTGTACAATTCAAAACACCTAAGTATATTTTCTTTTTCCCAACGCTTAAATTGTGTTTTTCAAACGACAAATGCAAAAAATGAATTTTTCGTCAAAAATATAATTATTAAACCACACCAGATGGTATACGTCGAATGTTCTGAATAATGCATATATATTTCAGTATTCAAATCAAACCGGGACGGTATTCCACGACGTCAAAGCGATGTGATAACAGCTTAGAAGCAAATACTCAAGGACAATGAAAAAAAATCGGTTTCCTTAGAGTTGTATACCATCCGATCCCTTTAATGTGCACTCGTAATTTAAACAAACTTGCAGGAAGTGCTGGCGATTTGACGTCTGATTGACGGATAATACTGCTATTTCTATTAGCCTGGTCCTGACTGAGCGAGCCGCCTCGCGAGGCAGCCATTTTCTGTTCGACTTCGAGCCTCGTGTCAAACGAAAGCTCAGCTCGCTCTGTCAGAACCCGGATATTTCCAATGACAATGTCGAATGTATGCTTTCTCCACATTGGGTCGCGACGCGGCGAAGCGCATTTTATAATATGTTTGAGGAAATTAAAGCATTTATGCGGTAAATTTCATATTCGCGTGAAATTCACGCGGCGGCAGCCGAGCGGCGCCGCCTGTTCTCGTTCGTGAAGAATCGAATGAAATTATGACCTTAAATACTGCACAGATGCTTCGATTTCACGCAAAAGTTTATTGAGAATATACCTTGAGATTCGTATCTATATTAGTTATCGCCGTCGTCGAACCGGCAACATTAAAACATTTAAAGACCGACTACAAAGTCTCGCTATCGCCTCACTGTTGTATCACTTGGGCTGTAATGTAGAATAAGGACTCTGGTGTGTAATATTAAAATAAGGTCCTATGACAAATCATATCGCACGCGTGCATGTAGGTATTAGCGATGTATTTATGATAATTAGAAATATTCGATAAGACTAATATCCGACTCGGAGAAAATGAAAATACCTTGCCGTAATGTTTTCACGTTTTTCACTCACAACTGCTGTAACTCATAGGTATTAAAAGGAAAAATAAATATTATTTTGTTATTGAACAAAAATAAAGAGACAAACATGTCGATCAAAAAAGATAGGATTATGTACAAAGGCGATTTAGCCCTCTACAGGATCTCTACCAGTCTTACCGCTTAAAAGCGATCTCTCTCTTTAGTGTAAGGATCTCGAAAAACATTACTTTATGTGGGCGGTCGGTCAAAGCGTTTGTGTCATTCATTTTAAGTAATAGTTATGCTTGTATGCCCAACCTCGTTTAATGCTCCTCTCATCTACTCAAAGGTTAACTGGTAGAGATCCCTTACAGGGATAAGTTCGCCTTTGTGCATATAGTAACGTTATTTTTATTTTTTTGTGAACTGGATCTGTTACTACTTTATATTTGTACAATAAAGCATTTACTTACTTACTTACTTTAAGTTGATTATTTCCAGCACTAAAAATGGTTTGTACCTACTTTTTTTTCTGGGAAATTATTATATAACTAACGCATATTCACATCCGCATCCAAACACACGGACATATCAAAATATTCGTCAAAACACTAACGCCACACGCACGCAAATTGTTACCAATTTTGCGTCTCTGGCACAACTAAAGAGCTTATGCGCCTTAAAAATGCGCCGACATACAACCTTTTCCATTGAAACCGTCAGTCAGTAAATCTTGAGTTTAACGGGGATTTTCTTTTCAATTCGAGGCGAGACGCAAGACAAATGGCGGCCGGTCCAGGTCGAACTGGAGGCCAGGTGTTGACACCAAGAGTTATGGGGGTAGGGGTAGGGGACGGTACAGTACGGAATATGCTTTACTAGGCTTCGCACGGGTGCAATCATTGTTTCTCTACCTGTACCTTCCTCTTGAATCACTCTAACTAATAAAAAATACTACATCAAAATCTGATGCGTAGTTTTAAGGATTTAAGCATACATAGGGACTGACGGACAACGGAAAGCGACTTTGTTTTGTTTTATAATATTTAGTGGTAAACCTTCCTCTTGAAACACTATCTAATAAAAAAAACCGCATCAAAATCCGTTGCGTATTTTTAAAGATCTAAGCATTCATAGGGACAGACGGAAAGCAACTTTGTTTTATACTATGTAGTGATAGTGATACAGCGATTAATAAAATTGACTACTGGACCTGTGGCGTATGAAGCTGGGATCTCAAGCAGTAGGCTTATTACCTAACTCGCTCACAATCGCCATCTTGTTCATTTTGACAGTTCTTGTATGAATGTGACAGCTGGCTGATTCCGATGCCAATTGTCAGCCCATACATGAACTGTCAAAATGAACAAGATGGCGATTGCGATCGAGTTAGGTAATAAGCCTACTGGCCAGGGATGCCAAACATACGGTAATCATTGCACCTAAACTTCATTCTTTTTCACATTAGAAACAAGGTAGACAATCTTAAAAGAAGGGCGGCTTTGTAAATACTACATACGAGTCCATAACAAAAGAAATTATTACATTCCAGAAAAAAAGTTATTTTAAAGAACGACAATTTCGACTCCGGTACGTATGATACAAAATTATCGTAGGTACTCAAAATTCCGATAATTCGCTAAGTCATAAGTACCCATACATACAAAATTACATACATCTTTTATCTTAATTACACATAAACGGATAACTCACGTATAACAAGTCGAGTGATCAGCTCCAGGAAGAAGGACTACGAAATAGTCCGAAACATGTCGAGCATCACTCGACTTTTTATACGTGAGTTATCCGTTTATGTGTAATTATGATTGAGTCACACGGTAGTTTCATGTTGATCTTTTATCTTGTTTTTTAAAGCTGCAAATAAAACCAGCTCGCTGAAAAACGACGCCATCTGCGGGAAAACAGAAATGGTTTCATTATTTTCAATTTTGCCTTATGGAAATTGGCATTCTTTGATTTCCCTGGAAAGTGGGGGGTTAGGAAAAGGGTGAGTTAGATAGGGGGCGAACTGTTTGGAAAATTCCGACGCCGTGTTAAATGGATTGGACAATTCGTACTGATTAAGGGTGTTTGTTGTCAGAATAAATTGATCACGATTAGAATGGCGTTTAAAGGGTGTCAAGTTAAAGAGGAATGTGATGAGTTTTACACCGTTAGCTACAGTATAACATAGCCCCATAGAACCGCATGATTTATACATCGACCGCTTGAATGAGTCCTCGCCCGCGCGGTACAGGGGCGCGGGGTTGGACGACAAAGGGGGCCAAGAAAGGTGCGGGAGGGTAGTGCGAATTTTTGTCGCCAAGCGTCATTTGTTTGAATGATGTGCCTGTCCGACACAATTACAAGCTCCCTTGGAACATTTACTGCTCACCAGGGACGAGAAAAGGCGCTGTTTTTCAAATGATAGGTAGTATCAAATGAATAAAGAATTTTACTTCATGTTTTTTTGTTTACTTTTACGGTTTTACCGTTAGAAATTTAATTTCTAAACGACACTGAGAACATCCGAGTACGGCATATGTTGAAGATGACAGCTTTTTGTAGGAGCGTGTATGCGGATGGCGGTATATCGAGAGCCTGGAGGCTTACGTGGAGTGTTTTCGTGAAAACGCTAGTTGTATTTTTTTTTTTTTTTTTTATTTGAATAGGAAGGCAAACGAGCAAGTGGGTCACCTGATGGTAAGTGATCACCACTGCCCATAGACACCCGCAACCCCGGAGGGATTGCAGATGCGTTGCCAACCTAGAGGATTAAGATGAAATGCCTCTTGTGCCCGTAATTTCCCCGGCTGTCTTACTCTCCGCACCGGAACACAGCAGTACAAGCACTGCTACTTAGCGGCAGGATTAGCGAGTAAGATGGTGGTAGCGATCCGGACGAACCTTGCACCAGGCCCTACCAGTAGTAGTAGTAGTTACTTATTATTATTATTAAGCTTCTACAACTGCCCAAACGTAAATGACAAAACTCTACCCATCCCTCTTCAACGAACAGTTATCAAGCTCATCTCTTTCCCACATACAGCCACCCACATAAGCAAGAACTCCATAATGAGCGATTAAAGTACCTCAAAGGGAAGAGGGCTCAAATGTCACCACGTTTCGGACGTCTTTGAAGATATCAACTTGTTTTATACAACTTCAAACGAGAGTAGGGTTAGGTTTTACTGTTAATATGTATGTTTTTATGTCTGTATAATTAGTACAGTTATTATAGAGCTAGCAATACGTGTGTGCAACTTCGCACCTGCTATCTATAGATACATAAATCACGTTTTTAGACATCAGTAGAGAGTCGGTATTGATCCCTTAAAGGCGAACTTATCCGCCTTTGTGCATATATTTAATGTATTTTTTTGCGATTTAACTGTTTCTTTATATTTGTACAATAAAGCATTTACTTACTTAATTACTTTATCCATTGCGGAGTAAACAGAGCCTTTTTTTTGGTGTGGAAAATGCGCCTTATGTAGACGCCCGGTACGGGGTTACCGGGGGCATGTGGGGCTCTCCCGCGACGGCAGGCATACCCACTAAAAACCACACGGATTCCCTATTCGGCCGCATGAGGCGTTACGGGAGCACTCGATGTTACCGCGACGCCCCACGACCACCCCAGGATGGGGTTCCCGGGTAGACAGAGCCTAAGGTAACAAGACCTAAAGGCCACGTTTAGCATGATTGTGGAAGTACAAGTGGAAAGGGGAATCAAAATAGTGATGAGTTAGCCACATCGCCAATAACATGATTCCTAAGATTGTAGCCCATCCCCTGGATATGGGCTTTTACCATCTGCGCGGGAAGAGAAGCAACTGGTACATCCTGTGTTTATTCTTTACTCACTACCACGTAAGCCCGTACCTCCTCTGTCTACCCCGTAAGGGATAATACGTGATTTGTGTATGTACGTATGTATATATGAAAGAGAAAGGAGAAGTGTTGTATCAGGATGTCAACGAATAGGCCCTGGATGCGGTCCTTGCATGGAAATTGCTCCGTCGACAAGAGTCTCTCTAGCTATTAAAATTTTATTTACCCCTGCACCATCAAAGCACGCGTCCTGGAATGATGAGGATTCCGGTTCAATTTCCGACCATAGCTTTGCTTTTCGGATTTTTCAGTCTTCTAGGTTTCAGTATTGTTTAATAATATAGTGCTAGTATTCGTACCAAAAATGTTTCCTACCTCTGTTTACTTAATAGGATATAATAATAGGCGGCTATCGAAGCGCGACTACCTCTTTAGCTGCGGCCTTTCTCTTACAAAATTCGGGACGGCCGCAGAATTCCAGATGCGACGAACAATTGGTTCATTAATTAGTTCCGAATTTTATACGAGGCACAAATTAGATTTCTGTAGATTCAGGCGGCGAGGTCGCGGGGTACTCTAGTTTATGGCCTTTAGTTTTAGGGCCCGTTAATATTGTTACGGCTTGTTAGTTTTAGCTTTGTAATTTAGCATTTATGTTTCTGCTGAGCGCTAATTTGTGAAGGCCGTTTACCGGTTGTTTGTAATAAATGTGGAATGGAACGTAAGATAGTGTGAACGTGACGGACGATATTATGAGCGAGACGATGAATATTCGATTTGAAGAATGAAGTGACGTATGAAAGATATAATCAGTGTGCCGTACGATTTCACCATGTAAATGTCTAAAGAACAAAAATATATTTAATCGGTGACTGAATTGTCATTTTTTATTAATTTAGTCCCACATAAATGTACTAATATTAAATATGCTGTAGGGTTGGCCAGCCTAGAGACCTAAGATAAAATACCGGTTATTTCACCGGCTTCTTACTCTACACAACAACGTAAGTACTGCTGCTTGGCGGTAGGTTTAGTTACTTAAAGCGGTAGCGATCTGGAAGGACACTTGACAAGGTCCTATCATCCGCAATCTGTGCAAATCATCTGTCACAACATTCCTTCAGCTTAACTTGGTTTACAAATTGTCAGCTGCCATTCGATCTCAATTTGAGCTGTGAATCAGTTAATGTATGCGCATAAATTATATCGAGGAACGCGGTGCTTGCAGGTGACAACTTATATTACGCGCTTGACTCGGAATATATGTTTTTATTGACGCTTTTTTTCTGAATTTTGTTATGATGATTGCAACGGATCACTAGACATGTCAAAGGTTATAGGTAAGTTTGCATTTCCGAAAAAAAATGCGTTGGTAAATCAAGTGCTCCGAATTGCCATTCAATCGCTGCTCTACAGTATCAAATGTTGAAAGTTAAGGCATGAAAATATTAGTTTTGGTTCGGGGAGACTCGGCGAAGTAAAGGTTGCGAAACTCTGGTATAAAAATAGTTATTTGTGTTACACGGGAGCAAAATGATGTTTTTACGAAGAGGGCGCTACATTGAATCCAGAATGCAGCGAAGGATTTTAAAGTAGAATCCAGAGCGTAATGAGGGATTCAATTGTTAACGCCCAAGATGCCTCACAACTTTTAAAAACTTGAAAATATAATTCTAAATATAATTTATGAGCTACCAGCATAGAAAATGGCGTGGTTTTACAATTATCAACTTCAAAAAATTACATTTGTAAAAAAACACTTAGAAAAGCCTTGAACAGAAAAGTTGCACTTTGATTTCACTCGACCTCGACAGGGAGCAAAATTTACTTTTCTGAATGAGAGGTGTGGAAATTTTTTTTTTAGGTAATTTTGTTCCATTTTGACTTATGACGGGTACACAAGGTATATCGGCTCGCGTCTCTTTAAATACGTCCGTGTTTCGTCCACGGTGAATGACGAAAGTGGCCAATGATTAAGAGATTCCGTACGACCCTAAGAGCTTGATCGATATCACTCGGCCGCAGTAGCAACCCAACTGCACGATTTATCAAAAACGCCCGTCCCGGCGATCCCTCATCCACTGCCGACTGGTATTAAATCAAACGCCAAATGATGCCTTAATGGAATGAACCGGCGAGATTGAATGCTCGAGTAGCCGGAATTTTACCGGTGCGATGTAAAGATTTTTTTTAATAAAAAAAAAAGCGCTTCGGTGAACGAAAAACTGAGTTTAAACTTTGTAAGCTGACCGCTTTCCACACAACATACACACGTCTATATCCCTTACGGGGTAGACAGAGCCTATGGTAACAAGACCACGCCACGGTTAGCATAATTGTGAGCATATAGGTGGAATGGGAAATCATAATAGTGATGGGTTGCTCGCGTATAGCATGATTCCTAAGAGTTTAGCCCATCCCCTCGATGGGCTTTTACCATCCGCGCGGGCTGAGAAGCAACTGGTACATTCTATGTTATTTCTTTGCTCCCAGACCGGTATGGTTTCCACACAAAGTTGTATGTATTGTCTAAACGGCCAAGAAAAACTTAAGAATAAAACGCATGCTTTTTTACTTTTTTTTTTTTTTTTTATTCGGAGGGAAAATGCATTATGCACTATCCACAGCGCGCTTGGGACGACGCGGCGGGGTGTATGGGGCTGCTTTTTAACTACCTACAGTAAACCGGGGTGACTTTGATTGACGGGGTGCCTTTAAAAGAGTTATACCTGATGATGAAACCCCCAACGTTCAACCTTCTAGGCAAACGTGTACCATCTTAGGCCTATCTTCGCCTTCCATCAAGCGAGATTGTAACGTTTTTTTTTAATTTTCATTTGCGTTTGCTGCTTCCAATCGACGTCTTCGTCGATCGCCTTTGCGTCTACATGCCAAACATTCATCGCATATGGACAACTAGCTTCTGCCCGCGACTTCGTGTGCGTAGAATTATACATAAAAACCTTCCTCGTGAATCATTCTATCTATTAAAAAAACCGCATCAAAATCCGTTGTGTAGTTTTAAAGATATAAGCATACATAGGGACATAGGGACATAGAAAGCGACTTTGTTTTATACTATGTAATGATATCGATTTTATAGCAATTTAAAACGGTCAAAGCAACCCCAAAATTATCAGTCACCCCAGTTTACGATACCATTTTGAAATTGCAATGATAATGACACTTGGACATCGGTAACATTGGACTCAGGTAACATTGTCGGCGTGTTAATACAAGCTTCTTCAATTATAACCCCTCTGACTTAGGGAAAATAGTAATTATCTGTACGCGTTTTTTTTACTTTACCGTAGACATGTAAATGGCGAACGTATCGTGGCCCAAAAATCCGACAGTAACTGTCGAGCTCAAAGCAATTGACTCTAAATATATATAAACTAGCATCTGCCCGCGACTTCGTCTGCGTAGAATTATACATAAAAACCTTCCTCTTGAATCACTCTATCCATTAAAAAAAACCGCATCAAAATCTGTTGTGTGGTTTTGAAGATATAAGCATACATAGGGACATAGGGACAGAGAAAGCGACTTTGTTTTATACTATGTAGTGATAGTGAAGCTTCTGCCCGCGACTTCGTCTGCGTAGAATTATACATAAAAACCTTCCTCTTGAATCACTCTATCTATTAAAAAAATCGCATCAAAATCCGTTGTGTGGTTTTGAAGATATAAGCATACATAGGGACAAAGAAAGCGACTTTGTTTTATACTATGTAGTGATGATAATCTGTGATTTAAGAATGTCGGGTCCAACAAAGCATCAGTGCCGCGTCATCCGCCATCGTTAACGGTTGGCTTAGCGGACTTGACATAATAGGTACCATCGAAAAATTGGCTGTCAATGTCTCTGCAGGGTCACGACCTCTCCTCTCCGACTCACGGTTGGCAACAAGCCATAAAACATCAGCAAGCAGTAAGTAGTGACCCGAGTAAGTGGATTCCCGGCTTGGGAAGCCTTACAGCCTTCGAGGCCTTAATACCTCCGATTGGCGCATACAGGTTATGCCGCGTGTCTGTGTTTCTAAGAGTAATATAGCTATGACTGGGACGCAGCATAGCGTACATAGCATACGGGCTATACAGCTAAACATACGATTAAAATTAGCATGCTCGCTGCAAGAGCTATGGTTGATATATTTACTGCACATACTTTATGATAGGTAAGGCATAAAAGAGGGATGAAACTTTCAACATGAAACTACCGTGAGACTTAATCATTATTACACATAAACGGATAACTCACGTATAAAAAGTCGAGTGATGCTCGACATGTTTCGGACTATTAGACACTCGGACTGTTTTAAATATTGACCAAACGGTGAGTGTGAGCGAACCTTTACGGAGTGACGTGATCAGTGTTGTGTGCTGCCCGACATTTTACAATAATAAAAATGACGATGAAAACGAGGGTAGTTGTGCGCCGCTGTCAGTTGCGTCGAACAGCCGCGGGAGCAGAGCGCTGGCGCGCAGTGTTCGTGTCGCTGCCGCCGGGGCGAGCGCTCTTGGAAAAAGGACTACGAAATAGTCCGAAACATGTCGAGCATCACTCGACTTTTTATACGTGAGTTATCCGTTTATGTGTAATAGGGATGAAACTAATTTAATTTGACATTAAATGTTTCCTTTGTACCATTATGCAACCTGCAAGACTTAAGGAATAACAGGTGCGTTGCCGGCCCTTTCAAGAACAGGAGGGCTCGTTTTTTAAAGACCTTGTTTTTTTGTCATAAAAGATTTTTAAAGGGTTCGTTGTTGCATTTGAAACGAGACAATCATCGATAAACATCGCGGCGATGTTATAAAAACGGTTTTCGTCCGCTTGCTAAGCCCCGTTCCAGGCCAGCGGGCCGCATCAAAGCGACACATATAGCGCGTACCTATTTATATGTAGTGACGTCACCTGCTAGGGTTTAGGGTATTTGTTAGAGATGAGTATCTCGGAGGGTTTAGTTAAAGCAGTTGAACGGTTCGCTTTTGTTTCGATGCGGTCGCCGAAGAAGCATCTGTTTTCTGTACAGTACAGGGTTCGTGTGACGTCTAAGTGAGATTCAATTCCGATTTAGCGTAGGCTGTCAGATCCATACTAAACTGACAGCTAAAACCTGAACTGAGTCGGAATTGAATCGCATTAAAAGGTCATGGTAAGGCGCCTGTCCCTAATTTGGAACTATGTTATTTTTAACTTTTGACGTTATAAAAGTATTATGTCAGTTATACAGTCGCTGAGAATTGAGAGTATTGAGACTTGTTTTAACAGGGTTAAAATTTTGAAATATTTCATAAATTGGCCACGAATGATGCAAAACGTGGTCTTGTTACCGTACTACTCCATAAGGGATGAAGACAAGCATTTTTTATCTAATTTGTTATTTAATTCGACTCATTCTGAGAGGAGGCCTGTGGATCTAGAGTTGCTCAAAGTTGTTATGACAATTTGGGCTAACTGTACAGCTAGCGACAAGAAGATAATTTTTCGCAGAATATACAATAAGTAGATACAATTTTTGTGTGTCACGTTTGTGATAGGTACGAAATTGAAATGTGTTATTTATGAATATCTATGAACCAATTCGGTAGTAGGTATTAAAAACAAGTCTGTTTACATTTACAATAGTGATGTGCCAAATCGTTAAAAATGTATATCCGCGGATACGGATCTGATTACGGATATTTAGTGTCAAGATCCGCGGATACGGATACGGATCTTTATTTTTTTATTCGATTGGTGTCGGCGCCCGCGACCTTGAAGCGATAGTTGACGTCACCATTGATCTCACTATAATTATAAAAATTAAGTTTTAGTTATTTCATTGTCATAAAAGTGATGTTATAACTTGCTATAATATTGATGTCATTATAAAGATTCTTTCAGTTACGTAGTATTGGTATGGTAACTTACTGCGATAAATGTTTGCAATATAAAGGTGCCAAATATTTGATTTTAAGAAATAAAAATACTCTGAATGTAATTTTATAGTTATTTTAATTCTACCTAATCACCTGTAAAAGATCCGTAAAAGATCCGCGTGAAAAGTAACGGACACGGATACGGATTTTTCTTTTCCCTCGGATACGGATATCCGGAACATCACTAATTTACAAGAAATAAATTTTGTTTTTAAATTGTGATTACGTGACAAACGGCTACGCTTATTGTACTAAGCCCAACTAATCCAACTATAACATAACACATAGCATTATAAGGGTACGGTCTCCTAGTCCTCGCCCTTCGAGATCTTTCATCAATAGGCGCTTAAAATTCAATCTGTCGATTCCTTAACAAAACGGGGTCCCATTGAGAGTTCAACTACCCCATTGTGAATGGTAGGAGAGTGTAAAAGAGCCCTCACTTGGCCGAATAAGCGGATCCATTTGAATATTCCGGATAAACACCGACCTAGGTAACTAGGGATGTACTCTTTGGTATCGTAATTCCAATTAAAATTTCCGTCGAAATTGGCGAAAGGGCTCTATAAACTAAGCTACATTATCTCTCCCTACAAATTCAAACATAGCAAACATAGAATGTACCAGTTGCTTTTCTTCCCGTGCTGATGGTAAAAGCCCATCGAGGGAATGGAGGAATCATGTTATAGGCGATGCGGCTGGCAACCCATCACTATTTTGATTCCATTTTCCACCTGGTACGCTCACAATCTTGCTGAACGTGGTCTTTAGGTCTTGCTACGTTAGGCTCTGTCTACCCCTTAAGGGATAAAGTCTTGATTTGTGTATGTGTGTATTATTTCATTTCAGAACATTAAAAATTCGATAAAGTTTTACAAAATATTGTTAGTTAGGTAATTGGTAAAATATTATTGGTTACTTCTAAATGCTAGTCATCATTATCATCGTATCAACCGTAGGATGTCCACTGTTGGACACAGCTCTCCCCCATGGACCTCCAGTTGCCTCGGTTGGAAGCGGCTTGCTGCCAGCCTTAATTATAATTTGATTTTGTCTTTGTTCTTGGAAATTTACTATAAAACTTGATTTTTAGTTACAAGTTAGTGAAAGTGTATCAGGTTAATAAAACAAAAAAGGTGAATTTTAATTTAATTCTTAAATGTTAATTTCCTTTACATTTTTTTACGATGTCATGTTTTATAACGATCTTGAATATTCTTTTAGATCCTCTGATCAACGTGTGCTGGAGTAGACCGAGGAAAAACTGAAGCAGCCAGGATCTCCACAGCGGTCGAAGTAATTACCACAATTGGTTTTGATTTAGGGACAACACAGGGGAATTTGACCAAATTGAAAATTATATCCAAATCAAGGCAGTCCACGCAAAAAGTTATGTTATTTTGTAATGGAATTAAACTTTTTGTATTCCAAAAATCCGCCGAGGGCTTGGCTTGATCAAGTTTTTTAATTAAAAACCTACCAACTACACGCCTACTTCATACTGTATTCACAAAACATGCTTTTAATGCATTGACAAGCGACCAATATTTTTTTTTGGTATCGGCAATTCCGCGCTCCGAAACCAAACTCGGCTTTACCCCCTCCCTAAGCCAGTAAAATATTCAGTACGGTATTCCTGTTCACATAATCCCCTCCTCACAATGGACATCGCACAATAGTCGTTTTAGTACTGCTGTGCACTGCTTTAGCAGTTTTGCACGTTAGCGTCACACTGCTGCGACGATAAAAACAAATGACATCAGAATTAATGGAACGGCTTGAAAGAAAACAATCGAACATCGGGATTTTGTGCCAGGATTAATCCAGCGAGCAACATCATCTCTAGCCTACATAAGTCACACTGCTGGGCTCAGAAAGAATGTTTGGGCTATAGATCCCACGGCGGCCCAGTGCGGATTGAATTGCTTCACAGGCATGTGCGCAGGTTTCCACACGATATTTTCCTTCACCGAAAAGTTCATGGCAAATTTCAAATGTAATTTCGCACATTAATTCCGAAAACTTAGAGGTGTGGTTTGAACCCGCGACCCTCTGCTTGAGAGGCCACAGGTGTAACTGCTAAGCAACCACGGCTTTTTTTTACTTTACTCCAGTCTTACTCAAGTATTATAGAGGAATTGGTTTCGAATAACTGACGTGCGTTGGCCAAACATATGTATTATGATCGACTTGAGTAGTACATACATACATAAATCACGTCTTTTTCCCTTACGGGGTAGACAGAGCCTAAGGTGACAAGATCCAAAGTAGTAAGTGTTAACATTTGCTTAATTATTGCATGTACTTGTTCTTTTATGTAAAGAAAAGCAAAAACTATCGCGAAAACTTGAATTAAACACTCTTTTGATCTTATAGCATTTGTAATTTGTCGGACAGGAGAAAGCATATCTGGGGGCACGGCAGTGCCCTCGCCAAGTAAAGCAAAACAAAACAAAGGCATAAGTATTACTGCAAAAACTTCATAACTTTTCTAGGATTAAAAGAGAGTTAGAAGAAAAAAGTCAGGATCACAAAATGTACAACAAGATTAGCAGTTAGGATTAGGATTCTAATAATGGAAGAATTCGTAATTACACATAAACGGATAACACACGTATAAAAAGTCGAGTGATGCTCAACATGTTTCGGACTATTTCGTAGTTCTTCCTGAAGAAGAACTACGGAATAGTCCGAAACATGTCGAACCTTCAACCTTCTTCCTGAAGAAGAACTACGAAATAGTCCGAAACATGTCGAGCATCACTCGACTTTTTATACGTGAGTTATCCGTTTATGTGTAATTATGAGTGAGTCTCACGGTCGTTTCATGTTGAAAATGGAAGAATTTTTCAAATCAGTCGAAGTTTCGGAGCCTATTCAATGCAAAAAGCAAACAAACAATCAACTCTTACTTCTTTATAATTATAACTGCAGTAATAGCCAGCATTAATAATCACCGAGACAGACAAACCCTTAACCTTCGTCGTGGTACCAACAATCCAGCGATTATGTAGCCTCTTAACAAGCATTATTCTCACCATTACATAACTTTTGTTACTCATTAAAACGCCCCTCCATTTGTCCCTAAAACTCTTAGGATGCTAACGCGACCATTACAGCGCCTTCGAAGATGCACATAAAATTAATTATTATTTTAGTCAATTCCGCTTCCGTGTCGAACTTGGGGACTTTTTGACAAAAGGTCAAGTGTACCCTAAACCGATGAGCGTGTATGGAGATTGATGAATGTGGATGAAGCGAAAGAGGTATGTCCCTATGGGAACGAGACGTGACGGATTATTAAAAAAAAATGAACAGGTTTGTTATAAAATAAACCTAATCTAAACCAACCTGTAGGTTACGCAATCCAAAAAGTTCGTCTAGCTAAAATAGTTTTACTGAAAATTGCATTGACATATCAACCATTAAGTATTTTGACCCATTATAAATTTCAAACTTTATTTATTTTTACCCGCACCCAAAATACAAGGTGATTTAATTTTAAATCTAAAATTAGGATGAAGTATTTTACACTTGTGTTCAATAACTAACCCTACTATCTGCTGGAATATTCAAGAATCTACCTTTAATGTATACATACATAAATCACCTCTTTATCCCTTACGGGTAGACAGAACCTAAGTTGGCAAGACCCAAAGGCCACGTTTAGCATAATTGTAGGCGTATAGGTGGAAAGTATAATCTAAATAGTGATGGACTAGCCGCATCGGTTAAAACATGATTCCTATGATTTTCGCCCAGTCTCACGCAAATCAACAAACAAATCATTTCACAAACTCATCATTTGGCAAACTCATCATTTAGTAAAGTCATCATTTAGCAAACTCATCATTTAGCAAACAGTTCACGAAAAGGGCATCAAAATATAAGAGGACTCCTAAGATTATCGCCCATTCCTCGATGGGCCTTTACCATTTGCGCGGGAAAAGAAGCATACATACCTACATACATACATATATCACGTCTCGATACGTTTTTATGTTTTTTCTTCACTCCCAGACCAGGGGCCCGATTTTTAAAGTCGAAAGTGGTATAAATCAGCTTATATCCCCAAAACTACAGCTCTAATCAAAGTTTTGACTAGTTCACAAGATTAATGAGAGCTGTGATTGTCTTCTATGCTACGTATTTCAAATTCAGCACAATTATTCACCACTTTCTAGTGGTATTTTCACACATCGTTATTCTTCAATTTTAATAAGTACATCTTGTATAGCGGTTCAATCGGTGAAATATTGCTCCTTAGTATTTCTTACTATGTATCCTACATATCGAAACTCTTTCGCTTCGGTCTCGCAAAACACTAAAGTGCCCGCGCACTAAAACAGATAACCCGGCAATCCAATATTTACAGCCAGCGCCAGTCATTTGTTTCCCTTCCTTTGGAACTATAAAACGATATCGTCTTTGTTGCTGCCTATGTCTGTCTCTTTCGTTGGTTAGGTGAAGGAGTGGGACAGCTTAAAACGCGCATAGCTGGGAACGAGTGATGTGCCGTATCCGCGGATATTTGGTGGTGAAAAGAAGATGTTGCTTCTCTTCCCGCGCAGATGGTTAAAGTCCATCGAGGGATTGGGCGAAAATCTTATGGATCATGTCATATAGGCGATGTGGCTTTTAAGTAAACCTTAAATATCCTTGAGTGAGTGGAAACAATACAATACAATACAAGAAAACATTTGTCAACCACATTAAAAAAATAGAAAAACATTACCAGCGATGTTTGGTCTAACCAATCCAGCTGCTGAAGTATCCTGGATTAATTTAAAGACACAGTGCAACCCTTTCCTTTATTAGCGACCCGCCCCGGCTTCGCACGGTATATTATGCATGTATTATACATAAAAACCTTCCTCTTGAATCACTCTATCTATTAAAAAAAACCGCATCAAAATCCGTTGCGTGGTTTTAAAGATTTAAGCATACATAGGGATATAGGGACAGAGAAAGCGACTTTGTTTTATACTATGTAGTGATATCTACGTGTATCGAATGTGTGTAAATAAATCTCTGTCTCTCTCTCTCTCTTTCTACACCTTTTACGCCCACGATCACGCTAAACGTGGCCTTTAAGCCTTGTTACACCCAAGGCTGTCTCCGTAAGGGATAATGACGCGATTAAAATGTGTATAGACTTGAGGTGGGCGGAAATCTTAGGAATCATGTTTAGCCGATGTGGGTAGCAACCAATTACTATTCTGATTTCCCTTTCCACCAAATACGCCTGCAATCACGGTAAACGTGTCCTTCAGATCATCTTATCCTAGGCTCTGTCTACTTACCTACCTGCATTGCACGATCTCATCTAAGGGATGACGGGCCTAGCTTACGGCCCTCCCCTTCTTAGCGCGGTCCTGGCGGAAGCCGGGGCCACCGGGGGGGCGTTTGTGGTGAAACCCTAGTGGCATCCCACTGCGTCCCCATCACACCGGATTGAGGCAACGCCGGAGAGTTTTTAGAATGGCTATACCCCTTCGGGGGGGAGTCCCGCATGGGCATCCCCGTAGGCCAAATAAAAAAAGGCTCTGTCTACATCGTATGGAATTAAGATGTGACCATCATGTATGTATGTGTGTAGAGCACTAGTTCGTATCCGTATCCACGCCCCGTCTGGCACATCACTATTGTGATCGCTTGGACGCATTTATATCTCCCGCACGTAAGGTTTGGGATAGTTTTATGGACGGTATGGGGTATATTGTGTACGAGCTGGCGCCCGCGACTTCACTCGCGTGGACTTGCGAGGTTGACTGGACAATTTTACCTTTGAACAAGTATCTTAATGTTTGTAGATTGCAACAGAACTGCAGTTTTCGGCGATATACTTTTTTTATAAAGTATTTTGGGAATGACCATTTATTTTCCTACTTCGATTTTGATGAAACGTAGCTCATTTTTTGCTTCAGGTTGTGGTCATTGGTAGCTGTGGAAACGCCGCGAAAATCAGTTCTGTAGTTTCGAATATTAACGTTAACAAACAGACCAACTAAAATTCTAAAAATCATCATCTCCAGCCTACATACGTCCCACTGCTATGCACCGGCCTCCTCTCACAATGAGAGGGCTTGGGCTATAGTTGGGATTGGGAACTCCACACACACCATTGAATTGCTACGGAGGTGTGTGCAGGTTTCCTAAATTAAAATGTATCTCTGTCACCGTTGGTAATGGGACACGCAAGTGAAGCCGCGGGTAAAACTAAAAGGTAGTGAGCTACATCACTACTTAGTCACTACATAGTATAAAACAAAGTCGCTTTCTCTGTCCCTATGTCCCTATGTATGCCTATATATCTTCAAAACTACACAACGGATTTGGATGCGGTTTTTTTTAATAGATAGAGTGATTCAAGAGGAAGGTTTTTATGTATAATTCTACGCAGACGAAGTCGCGGGCAGAAGCTAGTATAAAATAAAGTCTCTTTCTTTGTCTCTATGTCCATATGTCCCTATGTATGCTTATATCTTCAAAACTACACAACGGATTTTGATGCGGTTTTTTTTAATAGATAGAGTGATTCAAGACGAAGGTTTTTATGTATAATTCTACGCAGACGTAGTCGCGGGCAGAAGCTAGTAATATATTTTATTAATATTCTTCGAATATTTGATGCGTAACAAGCGAGATTCATGTATAAATATCAATACAATTCAAACCAGAGTATATGAATGCTCAACTTAATATAACTTGAGTCGTATATTGAGCATTCATTTGGCCACTTCGCTGAGCATTTAGCGAAGGACGAAAGCGTTAACGCCGTCTCACTGGTTAGGGCTCCTTTTGGCTGACTGTACATAGACGACATATCCACTCTATTAACACCTTCTTCTTTTTTAATATGGTCCCATCGATCGATGCGATGATTTCGCCAATGTCAAAGTAATAAATGCAGTATTCAAAAATCTTGTGACAAAAATGTCGGCAACGTTGTGCAGTAGAACACGGTCAAAAGATCCCCCCCCCCCTGTCGGGCTCTTAGCCAACGGATAAGGATATCCCTCAGAATCTGCCAGGAAATCATTAACCGATGCCCAGGGTGCACCGGACTAAGCACTGCTCCTCACTTCGGACGGATCCAAAAACGAACCGCAGCTCTTGACCACACGCGGAGGTAACCCGACTCGCACCCCCACTCTATTAGGTAACTGTTATTCTATGGTAACCTTTTATTTGGTTCGAGATGACAATTCTTTAGCAAGCCCCGCTAATGAGGGGACGTCCCCAGCGCCCCTGGTGGCGAATTAGCCGAACGACATTATCGTAATTTCTCCATAGTCGGGTAATTAGGTGTGCTCCCGAGGGAAAACGCGGGAATTTTGGAAAAGAAAAAGGAATTATCTGATGTCTCATTCGTAAGTATGACGTAATACGGTCGAGGTATTATGTATATATGTACGTAAACTCTTTATTGTGCAAAATAAACATATAAGACAATTGATAAACACTGAGATACATGCACATAGGCGGACTTATTCATCAACAGTTATTATTAGTCTGGCAATCAGTATTAGTCATTAACAGTTGAAGAAAAAAAAAGTTAGGGCAAACAATACATTTATGGCATATGAAACAAGGCAAACGACTACTTTTAGGAACTTAACAGTGAATGATGCAACAGGCCCCAAGCCGTCCTACCCTACCTTTTAAGCAATAAACAACTCTTTGCCCGTTCCCAACGCTCCAACTTCCAGTCTACACATTGTTCTTCATTTAACTTTTGCCAAGCTGGCACGAATGGCCAATCAGGCGATACATAAGCCGTGCTGCTCAGAAAATAGGGTTCATTAGCCGTGTTTACTCTCAATGGACGTGATAATTGTGCTGGCCTGGTAATCGCCGGGTGAATGCGGCTTAGTCCGCTGTTTGTGAGGAATAAAGTTTACGGCCCGCGTTTATCTTGTTTTGGTTAGTAACGGTCATTTAGCTGAAGCCTTGAAGAGTTGATCATTGGAAGGACTCGAGAGATACCTACATTTTACGGCGTATAAATAAGTCGTGTGATGTTCAAAAGGATTTTAAGGCGTTGTTTATATATTTATTCAGAAAATCTTACACAACACAATGTCTATCAAATGAATCAAGAAATTTTATTTCTTGATTTTTATGTTTTACTTTTTCGGTTTTACCGTTAGAAATTTAACACAGTGTCTGTTGTCTGTCCCTGCTTAGATCTTAAAACTACGCAACGGATTTTGATGCGCTTTTTTTAATAGATAGAGTGATTCAAGAGGAAGGTTTATATAATATAATACATGTAAAACATAGTAGAGAAACACTGATTGCACCCGCACAAAACCGGGGCGGGTCGCGGGTCTTATAATAAAAGAAATAAACATGCATAACAAAATACATATTCGGCTGAATATGTATTCTGGCTAGAAGGGGCGATTTTACTACAGCATTCCGGCCAGACCTTTCCCAATGCAATTTTGCACATAAATTCCGAAAAACTCGGTCGCTCGGGATTCGAACTCACAACCCTCTGTTTCGTGAGTGTAAATAAGCCAGCTCAAGGTCACGTAACAAACTAGCGGCCGGCCTAAAGTTGCCGATATAATCTTTGCCAGTAAGAATTTAACTACGGTGAAGTAAACTTCTGGAGAGCAAAAAGGTTAAGTCCGTTTGATTATTAACCAAAAAACTTCTGAAACTCTCCAAGTTATTCCGTTTTGAACCGCGATCGAAACATTTCAACAGGCAAACCAACTTACTTCCTCAATCTCGTATCTATGGTTTGCGTATACCTGAAACCAACACTGCGCTATTTTGAATAAGGTTGCTTTTGATTTGGAACTCGGTAAGATAAGAGATTGAAAAATTAAGTCGATATTACACGTCGCTTTTTATCTTGTATCTCATTACGGTGTAATAAATATGTATTGAATTTCTTCTTAGAACTTTATTTTGACGCTTTACTGAGATTGAGTGTGTAATTGGAATTATTAATTTGGCACAAAGTTTATCTTTTTTAATGGAATACCTAGTATTCGAGTATTTTGCTTGGACTGCTGTGTTTCGGCGTGGAGTATAAGTCCAGCCACACCAGGGGCCCGATTTTTGAAAGCACATGTGTGAAAATACCACTCGAAAGTGGTGGAAAATTGTGCTGAATTTGAAATACGAGTAGCATAAAAAACAATCGCAGCTCTCATTAATCTTGTGAGCTAATCAAAACTTTGATTAGAGCTGTAGTTTTGGAGATACAAGCTGATGACCACTTTCGAGTGGTACTTTCGAGTGATGTGCTTTCAAAAATCGGGCCCCAGTGTAATAGATGTCGACGGTGCGTTGACGCAACAAAATATTTGAAGGAACGGTGAGAGAACGTGACCCATGCCACACGTCACTGCGTATACGCAGCGGTGCGATCGCTCCTTAAGACAGTCGGTAAAATTACTGGCAGAAGAGGTATTCTATCTTAGCTGTCTATGCTGTTAACGCATCTGCAATCTATCCATGGGTGGTTGTGCTCGCTTTCCATCAGGTGACCCACTTGCTCGTTTGGCTTCTTTTTCGTCGAAAAAACCGATGTCTAGCATACGCACATCTATGAGTGTATGCGAAACATAGATACACATGCAGTAGCTAAATATTAAATAGATTTTTTGCTTGTGATGCCTGTAAGCTTATCTAACTCGCTGGCAATCGCCATCGTGTTCATTTTGACAGTTCACGTATGGGCTGACAATTGGCATCGGAATCAGCTAGCTGTCACATTCATACAAGAACTGTCAAACAAAACGAACACGATGGCGTTCCTGGACTTAACACGATCATCACTTATGAAGCTACCGAACAACGGCTAATTAAAAACAAGTAGTGTCTTCTTCAACCTCGACATTGGCGGAATCATCGATAGTATCGATGGAGCTAGATTTTTAAAAATAGAATTGAATTGACCATCACTTGATCCTTATACAGTGGCATTTGGCGCCAACTCGCCACTTAGGTACACAAACACATCCAACCTTCGAGCATCTCTTGCGCTTCACTCTAGGCGGCCAACTAAGGCAAACTAGGGCCGGTGTGTAACTGTATGTGTGTGTATTAATATTATTATACATACATAGATAAATCACGTCTTTATCCCTAACGGGCCCTAAGGTAACAAGTCCTAAAGGCCACGTTTAGCATGATTGGGGGGGTACAGGTGGAAAGGAGAATCGAAATAGTAATGGGTTGCTAGCCGCATCGCCTACAACATGATTCCTAAGGTTTTCGCCAATCACGAACTATTCACTCTCACTCGTCTGACATCCCTGAGCCCAGCATTGGGACGGTTGTAATTTAGTAAAAAAACTTGTTTTTCCGCGGAACCAACCCGAAAGGATCATTTATTACAACGTATACGACAAGTCAATTTCAAAGTTAAATGAAAAGCCGGAGTCTCGTCATAATTCCACCTGTGAATTATTTTATGCTAATTCAATTAACAATTCAGAATTTAGGGTTGGCTCGTATCGTAAAAACAATACTTTTTATTAACAATAACGAAGGTATGATATTAAACGTCTGACATTTTACTGTTTAAATATCATAAAAAGTAGCATTTATGTTCTTTTTATGATATTCGCCGAAACAGATACGTAGTCGAATCAAGATAGTCCCTGAATAACAAAACATTTTACGTTAAGTTTTTAGAAGTATAAGTGGTATCAATTGTAGTCCTAACCTTATATTTTTTCTATTATTTTACATACATACATCGCAATCGCCATCGTGTTCATTTTGACAGTTCTTGTATGAATGTGACAGCTAGCTGATTCCGATGCCAATTGTCAGCCCATACATGCACTGTCAAAATGAACACAATAGCGATTGCGAGCGAGTTAGGTAATAAGCGTACTGGCCTGGGAGTAAAGAAAAAACAGAGTGTACCAGTTGCATTCCCGCGCAGATGGTAAAAGCCCATCGAGAGAATGGGCATAGGAATTATGTTATAGGCGATGCGGCTAGCAACCCATTACTATTATGATTCCCCTGTCCACCTATACACCCACAATCACGCTAAACGTGGCCTTTAGGTCTTTTAGGTCTTGTTACCTTAGGCTCTGTCTACCTTGTAAGGGATAAAGACGTAATTTATGTATGTGTCTGTGTGTATTTCATAGAAAAAAATGTTTTTTTTTTTATAATAAACCTTTTAGCCCTATCAGCATGGCAGGGTAGCCCTAGCATATGATTATACCGGTAAATATTCGGCAATCGGTACTGGCCGAAATTGGTTCCGCTCCCTACCTGATGCCATTAAGATCGTAACGATAAATTTATTTTATTTACAGCCAGCACTGAAAATTCCTTTATCTGTTGTTAATTAGATTTTGAACAGAGAATGTTTGCAGAGAACTCGGTAGAGGCATTTGAAAAGCCGCAAAGTGTGCCGCGAAGTGGCGGTACGTTAAGACAACCTTTAATTCATAAACGTTTCGCAAGTTTCTATTAGTTTCAACTACGTTTGTTTCGTGTGTTACCTTGACATTTGCTGCCATATGAGCGTTTTCCAAAAATAAGTCTACATGAACCTTTTTTCCAGAATTTAACTATTTTGAGTTCTTACTCAGAATCGTTTATATATCGATCCTAATACAAGAAAAAATGTGTCCTAAATTTCCATACCAGTTAGTCACTTTTTTAATGTAGGCAATGGAACGCAACTACGTTGTGGCTTTTACTATCTGGAATTTTGAACTTACACTTTGTCGGTCCCTCGTTTAATGCTCCTTTCATCTACTCAAAGGTTAACTGGTAGAGATAGAGACCCCTTATAGGGATAAGTTCGACTTTGTGCATATATTAATGTTATTTTTATTTTTTTGTGAATTGTATCTGTTTCTTTATATTTGTACAACAAAGCATTTACTTACTTACTAAGAGGAAAAAAAAACCACGGTAAAATCTGGGACACATTTTTAGGACTTTTTTTCGGAAAACGCTCATACACTTTTATATAGGGCTTCATATCTCAAAAGAAAAAAACGAAACTCTTGTATCACTTTGTCGTCAGTTTATAAGTGCCTTTTTCCGAAGAATGCGTAAAGACATAAAGCTGAAATTAATACCAACTACTTAGATCTGCGGCGTAAGAGCTGGGACAAAATCAACCCTCTTAAATTTCGTTCAGCGTTTTGAGCGCCACTTGCGGATCGAAAGTGCAACAAACAGGGTCCTTAACATGACGTCAGATCAGCTTTTAGCTGTCATTTTGAGTATGGATCTGACAGCTAGCTGGTCAAGAGCTGCGGCTCGTTTTTGGATTCGTCCGGGGGAAAAGCAGTGCTTGGTCCGTTGCACCCTGGGCATCGGTTAATGATTTCCTGGCAGTTTCCGAGGGATATCATTGACCGTTGGCTAAGAGCCCGACAGAGGGGGGGTGGGGTCTTCTGTCACAAGATTTTTGAATACTGTATTTATTACTTTGACATTGGCGAAATCATCGCATCGATCGATGGGGCCATATTACAAAAGAAGATGATAAACAGCGAGGGAACCTAAACTGCATCGGAATTGAAACGCGTTAAGACGTCATGGTAAGTTCTCTGTTCTCATCTTCTGTTTAGTTAATTGTGTTTGTTTCTTTACATTTGTACAATAAAGCATTTACTTACTTACTCATAGTATATTTTAACGCAAGCGTGATCGATGCGTATTTTGTGATCGTATGCTTAGTGTAAGTTTTCGGTCACAAAACACGTCTCGAACGCGTTTGCGTTAAAATGTCAAATACTCAGTGTTGCCGTTTGGTTCCGTTTCTTCCGTTTTGCGGAACTTTTGACACCCCCGCGGAACTTGGAAGGAACTTTGTATTTTGGTACATTTTTCGGAACTTTTAAGGTCCCGGCATATAAAGATACGTGGTAAAAAACTTTAAATACACACTAAAAAATACAGACTAATTTTTGCTGTTATTAACACAAATATTATTCCTAATTCCTATGATGAAGTAAAAAAAAAAGCTCGTTCCCCAAGATTTAAATGAAAATGGAACTTTTTAGGGATGGCAATGTAATTTTCAAGGGAAGTGACCTGGCAACACTGCAAATACTATGAGAACGGTTTGTTGCCGTTTCGATCCGCAAGTAGCGCTGCCTATTTTTCCATAGTAATTGAGACGTTTACGTGAACGCGTTCGAGACGTTTTTATACGCGATAACTTTCACTAGAGGCTCGGATACTTCCACTAAGCACTGAGCCTGTTGCTAACTGAATTAGTAAGGTTGCTAATTTTATCCGATGATCACCGCAATCCAATTGAACTGGAACTTAACACGAACCATCGGAGCCTATCGATTCGTACCGTCCCATCCCTAGTTCTATCGAAATTAATTCCTTTTAAGCCAAAAAGGGTTGTTTGGGGGTCATTTGTTTGCAAAGGGCTTAAATGAGGCGGGTGATTGCTAGGTATCGAAACTGTTTTATAAGTATTGGAAATGTCACTGAAAATAATTTCGGGTATTCCGTTTTGATGTCACTTTTTAAACCGACAAAGCAATTAAGCCATTGGTAAGAGTCTGAAAGAATAACAAGATAACTCTTCTTTGCTACTCCGCAATATAGTGAGGTAAAGTTGCAGAACAGCCTCACTCCCGTTAAATCTTTCCTATTCATGCAGTCAATGCTTTAGACATCACTATTTTGATTCCCCTTACCACCTACCACAATCATGCTAAACGTGGCCTTTAGGTCTTGTTACCTTAGGCTCTGTCTACCCCTGAAAAGATAAAGACGTGAGTTATGTATGTATGCATGTGTTTGAGTTCATTTAATTAATTGGTATTTTGTATTAATATATTGAAGACTGGGTCAGTGGGCAGACCGTCAGCCCGTTGGTCAGATGACATCCGGCATTCGGCTGGAAAACTGTGGATGAGACTGGCACGGGACCAGGCAATGTGGCGTGAAAATGAAGAGGCCTTTACTCAGCAGTGGGTGGATGTGGGCTTATGAAATAGATAGATATATTGAAGACTTACCCACTCGAGAATAGTTTTGAGGGTTTAACAGTCAGCGTTGTTCGTATCGTCGAGTATTTTTTGCTCTAATACCGTTTTTGGGCGAACGGTTGTCTGGTATAATTTTTGTACACTCTAAACTTAAAATATTCTGCTAAATCTTTTACATGGGCTGCTTATATCTCTGTACTTTAATTAACACTTAAATTTTCCAGAAAATACGATAGCTTCTAATAGTATCATCATAGTTCGACCAAACATTTTACTAGAACAAAACCAACAGAGCACCCATCATAGACCCGTAGAATAGTACGGTACGTACCTGAAACAAAACATAAATCATTCATTATTATCATTAGACACACTCACACACAAATCATGTCTTTATCCCTTACGGGATAAACAGAGCCTAAGGTGTCATGACCTTAAAGGCCACGTTTAGCATGATTATGAGCGTATAGGTGGAAAGGGGAAACAAAATAGTGATGGGTTGCTAGCCGCATCGCCTATAACGTGATTCCTAAGAATTTCGCCCATTCCTTCGATGGGCTTTTATCACCTGCGCGGGACGAGAAGCAACTGGTACATTCTATGTTTTTTGCTTTGCTCCCAGACCAGCATGGAAGTCCAGCATGGAAAAACTAAAACTATAATTAAACTAACTGGTAACTAACTAAAGACACTGTTACAAGTAAGTAAGTAAGTAAATGCTTTATTTTCAACATGAAACTACCGTGAGACTTAATCATTATTACACATAAACGGATAACTCACGTATAAAAAGTCGAGTGATGCTCGACATGTTTCGGACTATTTCGTAGTCCTTCTTCCTGGAGCGCTCGCCCCGGCGGCAGCGAAACGAACACTGCGCGCCAGCGCTCTGTTCGCGCGGCTGCTCGACGCAACTGACAGCGGCGCACAACTACCCTCGGTCCACTCGACTTTTTATACGTGAGTTATCCGTTTATGTGTAATAATAAATGCTTTATTGTACAAATATAAAGACAAGACAAGTCATTTACTGAATGAAACGCTTTTTTGACTAAGTAAATTCTTGTTTCTGTTTTGGTTGTTATATGTGGTGTTCAATAAAGAGTTATTGTATTGTATTGTATTGTATTGTAAATATTTAAAGCTCGCATAAATTCTACAATACTTTTCTTATCACTAATGTCATTCGGCACTTTATTGGTTTTTTTATTTATTTTGACGACCGGATAGCCTAGTGGTTAGTGGCCCTGACTATGAAGCTAGAGGTCCTGGGTTCGAATCCCGGTAGGGGCAGACAGTTGTATGATGAATACGAATGTTTGCGCCCGAGTCATGGATGTTGTATGTATTTAAGTATGTATTTATCTACATTATATAAGTATGTTTATCCGTTGCCTGGTACCCATAGTACAAGCTTTGCTTAGTTTGGGGCTGGGTCAATTGGTGTAAGGGGCCATCCCGGCAACGCTTTTGAACGTCAGTCTTGTTTTGGATGGAGCTGAACTATTAGAATACCAGTAGCCCTGTGACCGCATCCCGTCATTATTCTACGTATAATCACAATGGATGAGTCACGCCGGGAACAGTAAATTGAGGATATCTATTTTAAACAGACACTCACTACATATTATAAAACAAAAGTCCTCCGCTGCGTCTGTCAGTCTTTTTCGCGATAAACTCAAAAATACTGAATGCAATCCGTTACGACACATACATAAATACACAAATCTCGTCTATATCCCTTACCGGGTAGACGGAGCCTAAGGTAACAAGATCTAAAAGCGATTAGCATGATTGTAGGCGTATTGGTGGAAAAGGGAATCAAAATAGTGATGGGTTACTAGTGACATCGCTTATAACATGTGTGCCTTGCAAAAAGGAATAAACGTTTTCTTTCTTTCTTTACATTACTTTCTTGCCAAGTTTCTTGCGGCGCATTCTTCTTGGCAATGATGGTATTTTCAAATGCGCTGTTAGTTTCAAAAAAGACATGTAAAAGAGACCTTCGCGGCCAAATGCAAAAATAAATTTTGAATTTTGAATTATAGCAGTTTTTTTTCTATTACTATCTGCATCAATCTACTTTCAAATATATTTAGGAATAACTCATGTATGTACTATGGTAGCTGGTTAAAAAGAAGTAGACTGGGTTTGGAAGTCGCGGGCAAGAGCAGAAAAGCATAAAGCAAACATCGAACAAAAATATACACCTATTCTTGTGAACAAACAAACAAACATTGCTTTAGCAGGATATTATGAAACATGTTCTAGTGTTGACCCAGCGTATTTGCGGATCCCGTCAACGTCACTTATCCCGGGATCCCCGGACCCCGGTACATCCGGCGGATCCCAGATGTTTTATTTGTATGCTCGGGCAAAATAAGAAAATTATTGTTTGCCGTTGATATTGAAACTGGCATTACATAAGCGTTGATGTCGGAAAATTAACAGGTATATTATCTAAATGCTTGCTTTCGTGGAATTAAGGAAGCCAGAGGTCAGGATTTCTGTTATTGGATGGATGAAAGCAAACTTGTACCTACTGGAAGCCTCAGACGCCCAAACTGATTTACAGTATTCATTAGTCTTGTGTTTATTTTTAAATCCGATTATTATTTACCAATTTGTTTCCATGCTGGTCTACTAAAACCGTAAAAGTAAACATAAAAAATGAAGAAGTGAAAATTTTTGATTCATTTGATAGTACCTCTATCATTTGAAAAACAGCGCCTTCTCTCGTCCCTGGTGAGCGGTAGATGTTCCACGGGAGTTTGTAATTGTGTCGTACAGACACATCAATCAAACAGATGACACTTAGCGACAAGAATTCGCATAGTAACAAGGTCACGTGACAGCTAGTAACAGATAGAAAAATTCGAAGTCTTACCCAGCTGCTATGGGTGGTGTAGGGGTATAGCAAGCGTCACGGAATGACGAGGATCCGGGCTCGATTCCCAGCCATAGCTTTACTTTTCGGATTTTTCTATGTGTTCTAACTTTCAGTGTCGTTTAGACCACCGAAAGAGTCAGAGGTTAATACCAGTTTTTAATAAAGGTGTAGTCACTGTCACTGTACAATTTTCTTTCGTATTCGTTCACGTTGTGCCGAATTATATAACTTCATGAGAAAAAGATCACAATCTCATTCTATTCTAATGTTATCCTGAACTAGCGACCCGCCCCGGCTTCGCGCGGTATATTATGCATGTATTATACATATAAACCTTTCTCTTGAATCACTCTATCTGTTAAAAAAAAACCGCATGAAAATCCGTTGTGTAGTTTTGAAGATATAAGCATACATCGGGACATGAGGACAGAAAAAGCGACTTTATTTTATACTATGTAGTGATGATGGACACATAGAAAACAAACAATGTATTTCAAATACGCAAATGCTTTTGTGTAAAGTTTCTTTTGCGTTTCGTTACCACTTTAACGATAGCAACTATTTCAAAATTTAATACCTCCATTATTTCCGAGGTTTATTGTCGGGGAAGAGGAAATATAACGAGAACAGACCCTTTTAAAAAGTCCGATATTCTTTTGTTACCCTGTTTTTCTACCCCGAAAGTATTGTATCCTAAGATTAAAGCTTTTGTGTTTTGAAATATGATGCAGAATAGTGGATTTGTTTGGTATAGGTACTTTGTATGTTGATGTGGCTAAATGTGGCCTGTACCTGTTACCTTAGGCTCTGTCTACCCCGTAAGGGATGAAGACGTGATTTGTGTGTGTGTGTGTGTGTGTGTGTGTGTGTGTGTGTGTGTGTGTGTGTGTGTGTGTGTGTGTGTGTGTATGTTGATGATTTAGTTGCTACGTTACGTAGAGAGATAAAAACTAATTAAAGTAAACAGATACCTGTATCTCGTGTGATCTGTACTTTTTTCCTTTTTTGTCCATTCGATAATGGCCTTAAAGAAAAATCAAAATTCAGCCTTAACGGAAAAAAAATCTAAACGACTGAAAATTTGACAGAAAAATCCGGAAAGTAACTAAAAAGAAAGAAAGTATCTATGTTGAAGGAGCACTATCTGTCATCTTGTGCATGAATCTTGTAGCTGTCTTTTTTAGGTATGTGTGTATGTGTCTATTTATATCTCTATTTATTGTAAATGTGTGTTTCATGTATAATATATTATGTATTTCAGTACTTAGAATATTAATATATATTCTAAATTGCACCACCTGCTCAGATCTGTTCTGTTCTCCAGTCCATTATGGTTGCCTGGTAGAGATCGCTCCGTAGCGATAAGGCCGCCTATTGTTACCTTGTAATATTCTGTATACCTTTTTTCTGTTTTGGTTGTTATATGTAGTGTTCAATAAAGAGTTATTGTATTGTAAAAGTAAAGCTATGGCCGGGAATCGAGCCCGGATCCTCATCATCTCAAAAATAAAGGCCCTTGGCGACTCCCTTGTGTCTGTGTATGATGTGAGGACCCTTTACGACTCTGTGGAACAGAAAGCACGGTTTTCGCAGATAGAAAATCGTCTGGTAAACTGTGGTGGGTCAGGAGGGCGCGTTATCAGATCTATGGGCTCCCAAACGGTACACTGCGAGAAGGATTTATTCGTATAATAATGTACCGTAGTGTTAAATGAAAATTAATCGAGTCTGTTACCTTAGGCTGTGTCTACCCCGTAAGGGTAAGGGTGATTTATGTGTGTGTGTAAATAAAATAATAATTAAATTTTATGCCAATGCATCATTTCGGAAAAGAGCTGACACTCTTTAAACTGCTGGACCGATTTTTACCAAACATGGCTGAGAACCACTACAAGGAAACTGGCGTTCGAATGAAGAAAACCGCATCGAAATCAGTCCATCTGTTTGAAGTCAAGCCCACAGACACATATGATATACACACACACACACAGAGAGAGAGAGAGAGAAAGAGAGAGAGAGACTGTACTATCGTTACTCCGGAGTCGAGTATTTGAAATCATGTAATAATAATATGCTGAGTGGGGACTGTTTTTGTTTATTTTATTTTTCTCCAATGTTTTATATCTCTTTCATTTATGTATCCATGTGGATAAAATATGTGTAAATAAGTATTTCTCTCTCTCTCATAATGTTATAAGTGGTTCAACGTCATCCGCATGTTTTGTTCGCCTGGCTAAAAAACGAACTCGACCGCTTTCTGAAATATTTCAGAACAATTTTGCCCTATTATTATTCCCTAGAACTTAAAACAACCAGAGTAGCAGCGTCAACATACCAGTAGGGGCTAAGCCCGACCGGGCAGGGCTGAGATAACAATATATACATAATGTATTATTTTATGTATCAAACAGGGCGAATGGAAGCGCTGCCTCTGCCAGAGGCAAAGTAAACGTTTGCTTTCCGAAAGTTTTGCTTATCGTAAATATGCCTAAAAGTTTTGAAAGCAAAATAGAGTTGAAAACAATACCGTCACTATTTGTCTGTGTGCGATACGCATGTGAAGTTATAGAGAGAGAGAGAGAGAGAGAGAGAGAGAGAAACATTTATTTACACACATTCGATACACGTTGATATATAATAGGAAGAAATACAAAATACTTAGCAATAGTACCGATATGGTGTAAAATGGGCCCCACTCAGCATAATGTATACATAATGTAATGTATGCATGTGTATAGCCACAAATTAATGGCAATAATATTAGTTTATTTTATGAATTGTTTAATGTATTTTAGATATTGCTCTATTGTGGCTTTCACTATCTGGAATTTTAAACTCGCACTTTGTCGGTCCCTCGTTTAATGCTCCTCTCATCTAGTCAAAGGTTAAGAAAGAAAGAAGAATCTATCTAATCCATGCCAATTAACATTCATACGTACATACATAACGTCTTTATCCCATACGGGGTAGACAAGCCTAAGGTATCAAAACCTAAAGGCCACGTTTAGCATGCTATAGGCGTATAGGTGGAAAGAGGAATCAAAATTGTAATGGATTGCTGACCACACCATTTTTAATGATTTATACCAGCCATACTCTAAGTGTGTTCCGCGGAACCCTAGGGTTCCACGATACCCCTGTAGGGGTTCCGCAAGAATTTAGAAAAAAAAATAAAACACCTCTATCTGGTCGACCGTTCTGACGCGTTTTTTTGTTTATTTTTGTTTTTATTGTTGTTTTATTATAGGGTTCCATCAAGTATTTCGCTTTCCAAAAGGATTCCGTCACCAAAAAAGATTGAGAACCGCTGATTTATACGATTTTCGCCGATTCCCTCAATGGGCTTTTACCATCGACCCCGATGAGAAGCAACTGTTACATTCTATGTTTTTTCTTAACTCCCAGATCAGCATCAAACGTCATTTTAAGACAGTCTAGGAGTTAACAATGAGGTTTTCAATTTGATATTTCAACAAACATAAAAGGCCAACTTCCACGGTCTGGGAGCAAAGAAAAAACAAAATGTACCAGTTGCCTTCCCGCGCTGGTAAAAGCCAATAATCATATAGGTGATGCAGCTAGCAACTCATCATTATTTTGATTCTATTTTCCATCTATACGCCCACAGTCTTGCTAAACTTGGCCTGTAGGTATTGTCACCTTAGGCTCTGTCTACCCCGTAAGGGATAAAGACGTGATTTGTGTGTATAAAAGGCCATAATAGTTGACACGAACCTGTCGTACACAGGATGTACAAATAGGACACGAAGTGTAACAGTGACCTAAATCTAGCTTTGTTGGTTAGCTGACATACCAAATCAAACCGTAAATCAATCACCCAAAGCACAATGTTGACCAACCGTCGACATCGAATTGGACGCTCTCCTGAGTAACGGCATAGGTGCGAATTGAGGACAGTGAATTCGCAACTCAAAAGTGTAAGTGATACGGTGCAATTTAGATAAAAAGGACCGTTCTTTTATGACTTTTGGAATTGAGCTGTAATTGAGCCCGCTTGCAATTTGTGTGGAGACAGTTGAAAATGACCTTTTTTACGGTGTTACAGGGTCTATATTGGATTACTCTAGGCTATTCTGCGTTAGAATTATTTTGCGTAGTATTAAGAGTTGGGAGGAAACGCCAATTGTTATAATTAGGAAGTTGAACCCTTGTCAAAATAAGTATTTATTTTCTTAACATATTTCGTTACTTACATCTTACATAACATACATACATACATAAATTACGTCTTTATCCCTTACGGGGTAGACAGAGCCCAGGGTAACAAGACCCAAAGGCTACGCTTAGCATGATTGTGGGCGCATAGGTGGAAGTGGAAAGGGGAATTAAAATAGTGATGGCTTGCTAGCCGCATCGCCTAAAACATGATTCCTAAGATGTTTGGCCATTCTCTCGATGGGATTTTACCATCTGCGCGGGAAGAGAAGCAGCTGGTGCATTCTATGTTTTTTCTTGGAAACAGACCAGCATGGAAGTTCACATCTTATATTAAAGTCATCAAATCGTTATTTATTATGGTTTTAGCTTTATTTTAATTTAAGTTTCTAAATAAAGATATATAAGAAAGATAATTGATATCTAAGGAAAGGAAACAGAGGTCTTGTCATTTTGCGTTTCGTACGGCCGACGGCCAAACACGGAAGACACCTGACTCCGTATAATGTCTCTAAGCGAACGGGCCAAGATATGATTGTCGTCCAGCAGCGATTACTTCCACGGAAAAGTACCGTTTAGGAAATTGCGATAACATACGAGCGGGATGCAATAACGAAATCAGGGCGCGTGTGAATGAGACAGCTGAAAAACAAACGAGAGCCTTTTTCTTTGTAATTCGTATGAAGGTAACGCTTAAAAACGGATATAATTTCATCGGATATTTCTTTTATTATCCCTTTTTATATTCAAAACGTCATACATTCCTTCTATTACAGAGTAATCCCATAGTCCCATACAATTTACTTGAGTTGCGTAGCAGAGCTACGGATAATGCTACGAGGGTCTACGGCGTAGCTCGTAGGCTTTCGACTTGATTCATTCCATTTATAATTTACGTCATTTCAAACGTCGCTTTATATAAGTACTGTTGAATACTGAAACCTTAAAAATGTTAAGTTACGCGGTTTTGTTCTTTCCGTACCACGTATATGAAAAAACCCGATTTGATTGTTTGTTTGTTTGCATTCACTAGGCTCCGAAACTACTGGACGGATTTGAAAAATTCTTTCACCATTAGAATCCTACGTTATTCCTGATGAACATAGACTATATTTTATTCTGCGCGGACGAAGTCGCGGGCAACAGCTAGTATTCTATATCTAATCTATGGTTCTCACATAATTTTCAAGCCATTCTGATTTTTCTGATCACTGGATTGGATCTAAATAAATCACGTCTTTATCCCTTACGGGGTAGACAGAGCCTAAGGTAACAAGACCTAAAGGTCGCGTTTAGCATGATGAGATGGAAAATGGAATCAAAATAGTGATAGGTTGCTAGCCTCATCGCGTATAACATAGTTCTTATGACTTTTGCCCATTCCCTCGAAGGGTTTTAAAATCTGCGCGGGAAGAGAAGCAACTGGTACATTCTATGTTTTTTATTCGCTCGCAGACGAGCTTTTTACCTAAAGCAACAAATCAATACTATACTACTTCCATGCTGGTCTGGGAGCAAAGAAAAAACATAGAATGTACCAGTTGCTTCTCTTCCCGCGCAACTGGTAAAAACCCATCGAGGGAATGGGCGAATATCATAGGAATCATGTTATAGGCGATGCGGCTAGCAACCCATCACTATTTTGATTCCACTTTCCACCTATACGCCCTCACTGTCTTGCTAAACGTGGCCTGTAGGTCTTGTTACCTTAGGCTCTGTCTACCCCGTAAGGGATAAAGACGTGATTTTTTTATGTGTATGTGTATGTATGTAACAAATCAATAAACATGCAGCTTTCATAAAAGCTTGTACAAGCAATCGTTTATAACTTTAACGATTGACGTATCATATAACATTAACTCGTTCATCCATCTTGGAATAATTGTTTACAGGGTGATCAATAAGGGGTTCGTCCACAATTAATAACACCCTGTACTACCGAACGCTAATATCCACTTCATTCTGTATTAAGAGGAAATCCTGCGGTAATCCTGTTCCGTAAGTTATCTTATTATCATTAAGTTATCAGATAAGTATTAGTTGTGTCGATGATAGTTTTCATTTTCTTTTGTTACGCCCGGGATTCGAACCCACGACTTGAGAGGCCACAGGTCAGACCACTGAGCTACCGGCTTTTTAAACATAAATACTCTTTTTTACATGCCATTCTCAACGAAGTAGGGGCTAAAATTAAATTCAAAAATAAAATTTTAAATTTCTAAATGTTAGTGAAAATTAGAACACATAGAAAAATCCGAAAAGTAAAGCTATGGCCGGGAATTGAACCCGGATCCTCATCATTCCGTGACGCGTGCTATACCCCTACAGTCCTACACCACCCATAGCAGGTGGGTAGTCTTCGAATTTTTAAGGGATAAAGACGTGATTTGTGTATGTATATATGTGTACACTCACACACACCAACGCACGAGCATACTCACTTGAGCATTCGTCCATTTAGTCAATCTCAGTACCACTTTACTTTGCTCAGTGACTGAGAAATATATCGTAACACAATACCGCATACATTCGTGGAACAATAGACTGTTCACTGAATGGAGTCTATGAAATGTCTCGTGTCGCCTTACGAGTCACATTTGTGATTGTCCACGCTTGTAAAAAAAATACTCTAAGAGCCCTTTTTTTTATGGTGTGGAAAACGCCTTATGCATCCGCCCGGTACGGGTCTACCGGGGGTATGTGGGGCTCTCCCGCGACGGCAGGCATACCCACTAAAAACCACACGGATTCCCTATTCAGTCGTATGTGAGGCGTTACGGGAGCACTCGGTGTCACCGCGACGCCCCACGACCACTCCGGGATGGGGTTCCTTCTTCGCGGCACCTGTGCAATGCAGGTTTGGGAAATACTCTAAGAGCCCTGCCTCACCGGGACGCCATGGAATCCCATATACATAAGTCAGATGTCGCCATAGCTTCCCCAATCCGCTGGTTCCGCATGCGAATTCTAGCCCACGCCCTTTGGTTCAAAGAGGCCTGTGGAACGCTAAAGACGATGATGACTAAAACGTATTTTTGTCGAAACTTCCTTTGCCTCCATTATTTTGCCGCCAGTATCGATTAACTACAGAAGCGTAGAAAAAAGACGTTCATTCGAGCGTGACCGAACCATTAGGGTGTTTCATTTATGTCAGCCGTCATTTTTAAAGTGCAAGGCAAATACGGGCGTTGACGAAGGAACAGCGACACTTCCCCCCAGCGGTAGATTGTGTAACTAAAGTACATAGTTGTATCGCTATGGCGAAATTACTGCTAAAGAAAATAGTGGAAGATACACTAAACGCGGCACCTTAGTTTTTACATTCACATACACACATAAATCACGTTTTTGCCCCTTGCGTGTCACAGTTACTTTCGGCGGCTAAGATCGCGTGTCGCGGCATACTTTCGGCTGTGATCGCGTGTCGCAGTATACTTTCGGCTACGATCGCGCGTCGCAGCATACTTTCGGCTACTATCTCGAGTCACAGTTACTTTCGGCTAAGATCGCATGTCGCATCATACTTTCGGCTAAGATCGCGTGTCGCGTCATACTTTCGGCTAATATCGCATGTCGCATGATACTTTCGCCTACGATCGCATGTCGCATCATACTTTCGGCTGTGATCGCGTGTCGCAGTATACTTTCGGCTACGATCGCGCGTCGCAGCACACTTTCGGCTACTATCCCGTGTCGCAGTTACTTTCGGCTAAGATCCCGTGATGCATCATACTTTCGGCTAAAACCGCGTGTCACATCATACTTTCGGCTATGTTCGCGTTATGTTCAACAATTTCGATCACTAACATGTTTACTAAATGAAAATAATATAAAACGAGTGTATTTTTAACAAAACGTTGTGCGACACAATTACTTATCGGCTGCACCCTGAATTTTTAACGTTAATTGAAAACACCCGGCAGACGTAATTGGCCTTTTGTGAGCACGTTAACGATATTATATAGTGAACTTTTTAGTTTTCTTTTGTTCTGTTAATAAGAAAATAACTGTAAAAAACAGGATACCATTTAAAAAGGTTTGAATGAGTAAACGACTGGTCGTGTGTAATAATTCAAAAGAAGTTTAGTAGGTATTTGATCCTTTCCATTCTAGTTATTTGTACTTTTTATCCCATACGGGGTAGACAGAGCCTAAGGTAACAAGACCTACAGGCCACGTTTAGCAAGACACTGGGCGTATAGGTGGAAAGCGGAATCAAAATAGTGATGGGTTGCTAGCCGCATCGCCTATAACATGATTCCTATGATTTTCGCCCATTCCCTCGTTGTATTAATAAAACGTACGTGCTATTTAGTCTTTAGACCACTAAAATAGCGTATGTATGGCAATTCAAAGACATTTTTTTTTTACTAAAAACTTTTTTTTTATAATATTCGGCCAATAATAGTATAATTTGCCGATGGCCTCTTTACGATAAATCATTAAACTCTCCTTCGGCTTTAAGGATTTTTGTAAACATAAACATACAAACACACATACATATATCTTTATCCCTTACGGGGTAGACAGAGCCTAAGGTAACAAAACCTTAAGACCACGTTCAGCATGATTAAGGGCGTATAGCTGGAAAGGGAAATCAAAATAGTGATAGGTTGTTAGTCGCAGCGCCTATAACATGATTCCTAAGACTCGCCCATTTCCTCGATGGGCTTTTACCATCTGCGCGGGAGGAGAAGCAGCTGGTAAATTCTATGTTTTTTCTTTACTCCCAGACCAGCATAGAAGAATTTTTGTAAACACTGTACATATATAACGATATTATACCGTGGTACTAGCAGTTATAACTTTTTAATTAAAAAGTGCTAGTATATGTATTTAATAAGCCCAGCAGCGGACGTTTTACGAGTACTACTCATTTTAATTAAATTACATAGAAACTGTACATAACTACCTACAAGGCAGCAAAAAATCTGGTGCCAAAACATTTTCTTTCACATAACTTGTTACACTTATACATACATACATACATACCGTCACGCCTCTTTCCTACAGGGGTAGGCAGAGACTACTTTATTCCACTTGCTACGATCCTGACATATTTCTTTCGCTTCATCCACAGTCATCAATCTCTTCATACATGCTCGTCGGTTTCGGGTACTCCTGACCTGACCTTTTTCCAAAACGTCTCCTATTTGGTCTCGGAACGTCCGTCTAGGCCTTCCCCTCCCAACGTAACCATTCACACTCCCCATATAGATCTGTTTAGTTAGTCTACTTTCATCCATCCGCTCTACATGCCCAAACCAACTAAGCATACTTGTGTTACACTTATTATATAGTTAACGGCTCGTTATGCTATGATTATAGCTAGTACTCATGTTATGTACATATGTTTACGTACTTGAGTACGTAAACATACGTACATGTCACTGAAAGCTCAAAGGGTGCACACAGTCCACCGGGCCGGCACAAACGCGGCAGCGCGAGTTGAAATAAAACCGTTTGAACAGTTCAAGCGCTCGTATTAGGTGAACATTATAATGGACAAACTGACAATGGTCAATAACTAGAAAGTATTCTAGACTAGTTCGTCTGCTAAGAATTTGTTTACCGTTATATTCCGGGATGAAAAGCAGCCTGTCTGTACGAGACTGTAATCTATCAATGTTTCAGACTTTATCCAGGTCTAGCCGTTCTGGCGTGAAAGAGTAACAAACATCCACACATTTATACACACAAACTTCCGCGTTTATTATATTACTAGCGAGCCCCGGCGTCGTACGGGTGCACAGTAGATACTAACACAGAGCTGCCCCAACTTTTCGTCAGATTACAACCAATCAACAAAAAGCCGCGACAAATTATATACCTAAGCCTTTCTCGTGATTGGTGAAACCGGAAACCAGTCAGTAGGAAACTAGTCAGTTTTTGAGTTTATTGCGAACGGACAGACCGCGGCGACTTTGTTTTATAATACGTAGTGATGTTTTTCGTGATACAATGAAAATCTCGATACTCCATTAAATGTTGTGTCACATATGCGTCAAAATCGCCGTTTATGGTTATTGTTTATTGGTGCAACTCTCTGTTGAATTAATCGAACGACTTTAGCAGAATAAACAAGATGAATTAGTAATTTGCATCTTTATTTATCGTCGGTATTACGAGTTAATCTGCAAAGTAAGCGCCAGCTGGGCTTACCTAAACAATGAACCCTTTCATACTGGGATTATTTTTTTTAATCCGACAGTAATTTTACGTCTTATTTTCCGTGAGACAGTTACCCAGCGTTATGCGGTGAATTGAAATTGATTGACGGGGAACGTTGAAGAGTTCATGCTATATTATAATTTATAACATTAACACATTGGTGCGGTCACCGCCCTTCTTCATCGGCATGTTATTCGGGTACATCTTGCATGTCTTCAGAGAGAAGATTAAGTTGTCACAGTGGTCCGCTCGACTGGTTCCTTTCGTTATGGCTGTGGAAGTTCCTGGCGCGCTCCTACGGGATCTTTCTTTTTCTCATGACTATTCTTTTGGTTGCCATTATTCTTGTTCCTATTCTTGTATGTATTTTTATATTATCCACTTGTAACTTTTGTTTCACTTAATGTCTATGGTTTACAATGATTGAAGATTGTGTTGGATACGTTTGACATGAGCCAGAGTGAAGATGACCACAGATATCAGATATACCATGCGTCACTGTCGTCTGCGTCTGTATGTTTTAATCTTTAAAACTACGCAACGGATTTTGATGCAATTTTTCTAATAAAAAGAGTGATTCAAGGGGTAGGTTTATATGAATAAAACATGCATAATATAGTAGAAAAACACTGATTGCACCCGTCCGAAGCCGGGGCGGCTCACTAGTCTATAGATGTAATAAAATTGTAACAGGTCGATGTCTGTACATAGATGATTGATTTGTGTCTGTTACCTCTTCACGCTTAAACCGCTGAAACGATTTAAACGAAATTTGGTATGGACATAGTTATGGTCCCGGGCAACGACACAAAATAGTTTTTGATCACAGGAATCATCCTTTAAGGATGTGAAAATTTTTAGTGTGTATGTTAACAACTTTATATTGAATGCTGCAGCACTTTTCTCTATTCGTTGCAGCGTTGGAACTGTGTCACACACACATGGGCATCGCACAAAGCTCGACAAAGTCACTGGGACGCTGGCCGGGGCGCTCTTTGTATGGAACTGACAGCGCGACCAACATAGCGTAGTATAGGTTGAAAAACTTGGGAGTGGTCTCGCTTCGTGGGTCTTGGGTACAGAGCTCTTTAAAAATTGTTCCGGAACAATTCAGCAGGTGCCTGAGTTAGCTTGACTAACACACACACACAATTCACGTCTTTATCCCTTACGGGGTAGACAGAGCCTAAGGTAACAAGGCTTACAGGCCACGTTTAGCACGATTGTGGGTAAAGGTGGAAAGAGGAATCAAAATAGTGATGGTTTGCTATCTACTATATAAAAATAAGTCGGGTTTTCCTTCCTGACGCTATAACTCCAGAACGCACGAACCGGTTTGTCTAATTTTAGTCTTGAAATATTCGTGGAAGCCCAGGGAAGGTTTAGACGGTGAGAAAATATTGAAATTTAGAAGAAAAAAAACGGGAGCGAAGCCGCGGGCAACAGCTAGTCGCCTATAAAAGTCATGGTTCCTATGCCCATTCCCTCGACGGGCTTTCAGCATCTGCGCGGGAAGAGAAGCAACAGGTACATTCTATTTATTCTTTGCTCACAGACCAGCATGGATACTTGACTAAAGTTCGATTCGAAAATCCTAAAAAGCAGAATTTTTTTTTAGGATTCTCGAATCGTATATGACATTTTCCGTACATTGATCGGTGTTCAAATTGAACGGCATCAAGAGCAGGACCAAATTTTAAATGAAAAATTTAAACGAAATCTTTCTATTTCTACCAGTTCTGGAAAAATGATGCGACAGTTGTTGAATGTGACAGTTGTTGGTGACATGTGACACTGTTTACATTACAAAATCGATGACAATCTACGCCGGTTGACTTTGTATGGTCTGTCAGAATGTGGAGAGTTAATTTGATTGTACCTGATAATTAAACATTTATTTTGATTTTTTCTAGAATTACAATTGTACCTGATTGTTTTATTATTATTGTTTCTGATTCTGATTTACTCCTGACGATTTCAATCTAAATTCTTCTAAGTTGACAGATACAGATACAGGAATCACGTCGTTATCCCTTACGGGGTAGACAGTCTAAGGTGACAAGACCTACAAGCCACGTTTAGCAAGATTGTGGGCGTATAGATGGAAAAACTAACTTGACAATGTACAATTTATGATGTAATTTTTATTGAATGAATAAACAAACTAAATCTAAATCAATGACAATGGTCGAATTGATGCAATTAGGGCCTGGGATTCTTAACCGTCTTAATGCTATTCAATTCCGATACAATTTTACGTTTAAGCTGTCATTTTTGACACTTCTAGTATGGATCTGACAGCAAGCGATCCATCTTAAATTCGGAATTGAACCGCGTGTGGTCAAGAGCCGCTGTTTGTTTTTGGATCCGTCCGAAGGGAAGAGCATTGGTCCAGTGCACCCTGGGCATCGGTTAATGATTTCCTGGCAGATTCTGAGGTATCATTATCCGTTGGCTAAGAGCCCGACAGGGGGGTCTTTTGACCGTGTTCTACCGTACAACGTTGCCGACATTTTTGACACAAGATTTTTGAATACTGTATTTATTACTTTGACATTGGCGAAATCATCGCATCGATCGATGGGGTCATATTAAAAAAGAAGAAGAATGTACGGTCAAGTGCAAAAATAAGTATCGATACGAACTTCTCAAAAATATGTCCCACGACCTTATTACGCCGGTGTAAGAGCGTATGGTACTTATTTTTGAAACGTTGACTAGATACATATTATTACACTTGACTGTACTAAGACGTCATGGCAAGGCCCCATGCAGATAAAGGAAATTGAATATACTTAGTGGCAAAAAATGTGGCCCATATTATGTATGCAATATATGTAGGTAATCTTTTGCGGGTGGTAGGGCCTTGTGCAAGGTCCGTCCGGATCGCTACGACCATCTTACTCACTAATCCTGGCGCTAAGTAGCAGTGCTTGCACTGCTGTGTTCCGGTGCGGAGAGTAAGACAGCCGGGGAAATTACGGGCACAAGAGGCATTTCATCTTAGTCTTCTAAGTTGGCGACGCATCTGCAATCCCTCCGGGGTTGCGGGAGTCTATGGGCAGTGGTGATCACTTACCATCAGGTGACCCACTTGCTCGTTTGCCTTCCTATTCATATTAAAAAAAAAAAATGAAGACTGGGCCAATTTTTGTACCACGGACAGACGGACGTACGGACAACATGGTGATCCTAAAAGGTTCCTTTTTTATTTACGGTACCCTAAAACCAGTGAACAAAAAACCAATTCAATATGTGGAATTGTTAAGCTCATTTCACACGCGCGCCTTCAACATTCGAATAAAGACGTTCCCACACAAAACAATAACTTAAACATGACACTAGCACGATTCCCTTTATCTTTATTACGCACCAAAATTTGTTTATTCAGTGAAAAAGCGGTCGTACATGCTAGGAATAAAAAATCTGACACGCGTCTATGCAAAATGCTTTTTACCCTGTGGCATTACGGCTGTTTTTGCCGGAGGATTTTTATTGTTATCTGATTATGTCATGTGGTGAACAAGATGGAACAAAGAAATATTTGTCATGGAAACAACGTGAGGGGAGGGGCGAAGAGGGGGAAAGCCATTTTTATACGAAATCTTGTGAATTGCATTCAGAATAGTTAAAGTGACCACATTTGTTTTGTAAAAATCATGAAAATGGTTTCTTCCATGCTGGTCTGGGAGTAAAGAAAAACAGAATGTACCAGTTGCTTCTCTTTCCGCGCAGATGGTAAAAGCGCGTCGAGGGAATGGACAAGTCGTAGGAATCATGTTATACGCGATGCGGCTAGCAACCCATCACTATTTTGATTTCCCTTTCCAGCTATTCGCCCTTAATCATGCTAAACGTGGCTTTAAGGTTTTGTTACTTTACAATACAATACAATACAATAACTCTTTATTGAAAACCACGTAAATATAACCACCAAAACAGAAAAAAGGTAGGTATACAGAATATTACAAGGTAACAATAGGCGGGTGGGGGGGGTACATACATTGACAACTTTCGTTCTAGGAGCTCCCGGACTGTACTATGCACTTTTGTTTTAAGCCTATATAGTAGCAATATAAGCCTACTACGCCGGTTATGTCGTAGCGGTCAAGTTTCGTAGCACTCGTGTAGCACTTCGTAGCTCGTAGCTTTGTTCGAACTTAATTTGGGAAATCCTTTAGCGGTTAACAGTTAGGGTTCAAATACGTAGACGTAGTGTTCTTGTAGGATGGATGACATTGTAGGTAGTCAGCAAACATTTAAAGAAATAAAGAAGACATTTATTCCTTCATTTATTTATTCTTTATTTTATTTATTTATTTGTTTATTTATAATCTTCTATCCGCTATATTCTATACAATAAAAATGAATCTTCGGGATGTATTATGCGCATGACTTCCGAACGACTGCACCAAATTTTTTTTTTGGTTTGCAATTGTGTCGTACAGACACATCATTCAAATAGATGACGCTTGGCGACAAAAAATCGCATAGTAAAAAGGTCACGTGAGAGCTAGTAACAGATAGAATAATTCGAAGGCTTACCCACCTGCTATGGGTGGTGTAAAGGTCCACGCGTCACGGAATGACGAGGATCCGGGTTCGATTCCCGGCCATAGTTTTACTTTTCGGATATTTCTGTGTTCTAATTTTCAGTGTCGTTTAGAATTATTTTTTTTGGTTTGCATAAAATAAATTAAAAAAAAGAAGCTGAAACGGGGGCGAGGCCGCGGGTTTAATATTACTAGCTGTCACGTGATCTTGTTACTATGCGAATATTTGTCGCTAAGCGTCATCTGTTTGAATGGTGTGTGTAAGTCGGATGACAATACAATAATCTGGTAGTGGAGTTCTGGTGGTGTGGCCAGGATCGTCTCCGCAGGAAACTCTTCAACGGTTAGTCAAGTACAGTCAGTAAAAAAAACTTTTATTATAAATGATTTTTTCGACAGAAACTTATTTCATTTACCTATCATTTAAAAACGCCTCTACAAGTTTCTCATCATACGAATTCAAAACATTATTCCTTTGAAATTATACAACAACCGCACTGTGTTCACAGCGAAATCAAAGATAATATTAATTTTGCTCAAACCAAGGAACGTAAATGTCAGTTATTCCGTGAACATACACAGCAATAATACGTCTAGACCGTAACAGGGAAATTAAACACAACATGGAAGATTATTATAAGGAACAAGTTTGAACAAGACACAAGACGTCTCAGAATTACACATAAGAAAGAAAGAAGAAAGAAAGAAGACATTTATTCCTTTTTGCAAGACACACAAATATAAGAGAATATACATAATTCTATAGAAAAAAAACGAGAAAAAAAAACAGACATGAAAAATAGATCATCAGCGTTGTGTGTCTTCGCAAAAGTGAAACGGTCGCTGGCTCAGCATTACGCTGAGGTGTTAGACTGCAGCACTGATTTTCAGCCAGAGCCGTCTGTGACTTACGAAACGATACACAGATAAAATATACTACATAATCCATAAACTTTTACGTAAACAAAGTAATAAATAGATAGAAGCCGACTTATGTGCAACTAAAAAGAAAATACATAAATTAATTAAACAGTTTACAATAAAGAAAAAATAAAAAGGAGGGAAAACTAAATATAGACTGTACTTTTTGTTGAGTGTACTTGCGTTGTCATCTGTCCTACATATGCGAACCAAAATAGTAACTCAATGAGTTAACATAAATTATTTCGTTATATCCTACTAATATTATAAACGCGAAAGATTGTGAGTAAAGATGGATGGATGGATGTTTGTTACTCTTTCACGCCAGAACGGCTGGACAGATTGCACCCTCTGTGGAAGAAAGACGTAAGTCCTGTAGAGCCTTAATAGGATCTGATCTGGATGAAATTTGGAACATAGATAGATTATAGTCTGGAATAACACATAGGCTAATTTATCCCGGAAAATTGCGTAATTCCTGCGGGATAGGGATAAACGAATTCTATGCAGACGAAGTTGCGGGCAACGGCTAGTTCAGAATACACTTAAAAAAGAAGCTGATTAATCTTTTAGGGTATTTGCTCCTATCATATTTTTTCTTCCATGCTGGTCTGGGAGCAAAGAAAAAACATAGAATGTACCAGTTGCCTCTCTTCCCGCGCAGATGGTAAAAGCCCAACCAGGGAATGTGCGAAAATCATAGGAATCATGTTATAGGCGATGCGGCTAGCAACCCATCACTATTTTGATTCCGCCTTCCACCTATACGCCCACAGTTATGTTAAACGTTGCCTTCAGGTCTTGTTACCTTGGGCTCTGTCTACCCTGGGATAAAGACGTGACTTATGTATGTATATTATTGAACTGTTTTATCGCTTAGCGTTTTAATCCACTTGCGAACCAATTTGCATAAGAGTCAGTGAAACTGAAATGTGATACGAGCGCAAGTCGGATCAAAAAAGATGTCAGGGTTGATATTATTCTCATATCACTCCATCAAATTCCATTTGACTAAGTACTTCATGCTGATTGGTTGTCACACGCAAGCGAGCCACGTTATTGGCTAATATAAATATGCTAACCAGTAGGAAGCAAGATCGTAGTACGCTAAAAAAGGTCGATTCCATTCCACCATAACAGTAAACAAAAAACGCCTATTGTTTTCCGATGTTTATGTTCCAGTGCGTGTCATCGGAACAGGGTAAACGTCAGCAGTTAAAAATAAGTGCATGTTTCCACTCAGACAATTGCAACCTTATCGCCAAAGGTTGAAGCTGCTTTTTTGAAACCGCTTATTGCAGTTACACCCTTTCGGTCTGAAGCAGTTATCACAATGGTTTTTCGGTAATGTTTTCATTTCGTTCTGTTTCACGTGCGGGAGTGAGATAGCACGATGTTTAATTTGGGATATCAACCGTTTCGGACTTCCACGTGTGAATTTATTGGGCAAGTTCGTTTCATGTTATTTAATTTGTTTTCGTCAAGTGCGAACCATTTGTCAAACGGTTTATATTTCTGTTACGTGTAGGTATCCAAGCAACTAAATAAGATAGAATAAAATAAAATAAACCAGACTGAATCCTATCTTACTTTATTAATCGCCAATATTATTGCCTGCAACGCAACTCCGTCTGGGCACAATTCTTTTATTATTATCCCAAAGGAATTATGCGATTTATCGGGATAAAAACTATCTTGCGTCCTTCCTTGGAACTGAAACTATCACTATACAAAATTTCACCTAAATCGGTCCGGCGTTTTAAGCGTGAAAAGGTAACAGACTGACAGTCACACTTTCGCATTTAATGTAATTAATTAAGGAAGCACTCGTCTCGGACTAAAAAGCGAGTTATACGTCTCTCTTGCATGGCCATCCTGTTATTATAATCAAAATCAAAATTTATAGTTTACTCTTCTTGCAGAAAAACTCTGCAAGTAACATTACATTGCGGCACTGGATTTATTTGTGACCCGTTCGCATGCTGACAATGTAATGAAACTTGAGAGAGGGGGGGGGGGGGGGGGGGGGAGAGAAAGATAGGGAGAATGAAGGAGACCGACGGAGAGGGAGAGACATATTTCACAATCGATACACATAGAAAGAAAAAACAGAAAGAGTACATTTTGGAAAAAAACCAGCCGGAAATAATTAACACACTAAACTATCTAAAAGATGGTACTGAAATGGTGTAAAATGAGCATATGGCAGCATGGTTTCTGTTGTCCTGTCAATCGTTCGCAGGTTAGCTGGAAGAGACCCCTTTAAGGGATAAGTTCGCCTTTGTACATCTGTTTTTCTCATTGCCTGTAAAATTGAATGTGTTTTATGTACAACTAGCTCCTGTCCGCGACTTCGTCTGCGTAGAATTACACATAAAACCTTCCTCTTGAATCACTCTATCTATTAAAAAAATCGCATCAAAATCCGTTGTGTAGTTTTGAAGATATAAGCATACATAGGGACATAGGGACACAGGGACAGAGAAAACGACTTTGTTTTATGCTATGTAGTGAAGAGTTATACATACATACATACATAATAGCTTGTAGGTTTTCCTTGCTAGACTAAACTGGGCTTGATTCGTTTCGCGAGCAAGTTCCCTATTCAGTACAGCAATTAGTCAAAAACTTCAGCCTCAGTCAGGGCTCGTTAATTCTTTTCAAGCTGCTCTTCGGAACGTTCGAGAAACTTCCAGATTTCAGTTATAGATAAAGTTAAGTTTCAGAAGTCTCATTGTGTAGGATAATGACAATACCCAGACTTAATACTACTTGTATTTAAGAGGTTGGTGTGCTGACGACCTTGAATGCTACTCTTCACACATACGAGGTCTTTAAGAATTGTTTAGTTCAACTGAATAGTCTTTTCACTTTTTTTTTCACTTTTTTTTATATATTTCTAAACGTCTCTGAAAATAAAAACACAGAAAAATCCGTAAAGTAAAGCTATGGTCGGGAATCGAAGCCGTTTCCTCGTCATTCCGTGACGCGTGCTATACCCCCACACCACCGATAGCAGGTGGGTAAGCCTTCGAATTTTTCTATCTGTTGCTAGCTGTCGTGTTACCTTGTTACTACGCGAATTTTTGTCGCCAAGCGTCGACTGTTTGAATGATGTATCTGTACAACACAATTACAAACTCCTGTTGAACATCTACTGCTCACCAGGGATTAAAGAAGGCGCTGTTTTTCAAATGATAGGTACTATCAAATGAAACAAGAATTTTCCGTCTCGATTTTTAATGTTTACTTTTACGGGTTTACCGTTAGAAATTAAACGTCACTAACACTGGGTTATTCTAATAATCATGTTTGTTTAACTATATCTGTCACTTAGACATCTGTTCAAGACTTGTAAGACAGACAGACAGACGATAAATTTATATTATAAGACTTCCGTTTGAGATACCGACCGAACCCTAAAAAATAGCAATATCACTATCACTACATAGTATAAAACAAAGTCGCTTTCTCTGTCCCCATGTCCTTATGTCCCTATGTCCCTTTGTATGCTTATATCTTCAAAAGTACACAACGGATTTTGATGCGGTTTTTTTAAATAGATAGAGTGATTCAAGAGGAAGGTTTTTATGTATAATTCTACGCAGACGAAGTCGCGGGCAGAAGCTAGTTTATTATAATTATAACTAAGTTATACAGCTTCAATGCATTTTTCGGGTTTCAGAGTCAAATAATTCTAGTCTCGCTATATCCGTCTGTCCGTCTGTCCATCCGTTTGTCTATGTTTTAGTTTTCATGTTAGTAAATCCAGTAAACACAGCAGCTATCAAAAGCCACTCGACCTGGGGCACGCAAATCGTTTTAACCGGACAAGCCTCATACCTGTAGGTACACACTACACAAGGCATGACTATTTCAAATCGATTGTTGAATTTATCGATTTACAATCGATTATTTGAATTGATTTGTAAAGCCACTCTAGCTCTGAATTTGAGCGAATTAGCGAAAATCATGTATATTTTATCGCAATTATCAACTAATCTATGATTTTATTTAGAGCGCGCTACCATAACTATCTTGAGATTCTTTATGGGTCGTCACAATACATATAATACCCAAATAAAACATGGATTACGTGGTTTTGCATAGATATTTATTGTATAGGTATAGACTTTGAGAACCATTGAATTAATATCACCGGTAAAAAAATGAGACGTCATCTATAAAGATATCACATTTTTGGGTGGAAGTGCTGGTCTGCTCTTTCCGCGCAAATGGTAAAAGCCTATCGAGGAAATGGGCGAAAATGTTAGGAATATGTTTTGATTTCTCTTTCCACCTATACGCCCACAATCATGCTAAACGTGACCTCAGGGTCTTGTTACCTTAGGCTCTGTCTATCCCGTAAGGGTTATCCCGACGACGGTACAGGTACAGGTACATAAATAACGTCTTTATCCCTTACTGGCTTTGGAGCATGGTTGTATGTATATTTATTTATTGTAGTTATAGGTGTCGACTTGAGATCCTTTGAATTTGATTTCACCGGTAAAAAATGAGACGTCATCCATATAAAGTTATCACATTTTTGGACCAAAAACTTGCGACCTAATTTGCGAATGTCTCCTAATCGGCGATAGATTTCCGTGCTCGATTCAATTCAGAATCGATTCGGCTGCTTTCGATTCTAATGGAGACCTCAGGTGTAGCGTCATCCCTACAAACCGGTACAGGCCGGTATAATCCGGTACCCAATTTCACTCCATCCATTGGTGCGTCCAGTGAATGACATTCAATGAGTTTATTGGATCACGAAATTCTCGAATCAGATCAATTTTGATGCAGTTACGGCTTTTGATGTTACCCAATTTATATCGTACAATGTAACATTGTATAATGAAAAACTTAAGTAAACGACCTGTTATAATGTAGTAGTGTACAGAACTGAGACGGGACTTAAGTCTTCATCTTCTCCTTCTTTTTTTAATAGGGCCCCATCGAGAGACCGCCAGGAAATCATTAGCCGATGCCCAGGGTGCACCGGACCAAGCACTACTCTTCCCCCCGACGGATCCAAAAGCGAACCGCAGCTCTTGATCACACGCGGAGGTAACCCGACTCGCACCTCGGGACTTAAGTCATTTTTCTAATTTGGAACGTCAATTTGTCTATTCGCACACATTACTAGTTAGTTTTAATGTTATAAGCGTACTAGCTTGTGCGAAGTCTGTTTAGATCGCTACCATATGGCTACTATCGTCTTACTCGGTAAACCTACTGCTTAACAGCAGAGCTTGCACTATCGTGTTCCGGCGTGGAGAGTAGTTGTGGAATTATTTCATCATTGGCAAAAAATTAAATTAAAAGTAATATCGGTCAAGAAATACGAAAAAAATAGGAGTTTTAAACAACTAACTAGTCGCGATTAAAAAGAGATCCGATGCAAATGCCATATGAACTCCATATTAAAATTTCGTTTTTCTAGATAGAGACAGAGACAAATCTTTGATAGCTATCTCTGTTGATTTTATAGTTATTTGAAAAAGTAAGTAAAACATACACTAGACTCTAGTGACTAGAGGGTTAGTATGAAATTATTTTGTCGCACAAAATACGTGGTAAAAGCCTCTTCTTAAGCAAACTCAGTCTTTACGTCGACATCAACTGCTTTCTAACTGGGTCATAACAAAAGTTAAGCGCAACTTTGTCTTAATCGTGTCTTATTACCTACCGAAAGTTATGGACGTGGAACAGCGTTGCCCGACGTCTCGATTTTGGCATGACGTCCCGATTTTTTGAGACTGCGGTGGGAGTGGGGGTCGTGCCGAATCTCACGACATCTCACCATGGGGGAAGGTGGCTCGAAAAATCTAACGTAATAAACTCACGTGAGATTGCAGTGGGAGTGGGGGTCGAGCCGAACATCACATTTCACCATGGGGGAAGGTGGCTCGAAAAATCCTAAGTAAAAAACTCACTTGAGATTGCGGTGTGTCGAGCCAAATCTCACCATGGGCGGGTGGGTCGAAAAAGTAACGTAATGGACCCCCTTAAGTTAAATCACATCGATGTTACTAAATCAGTTTCATCACACTGCTCAAGTTTAATTAAGTTGCTTTCTCAGATCTCACCTAGCGCAAGAACTTAACAAACTTAACACAATATTGAGTTAAATGACATGAAACACGACTTGCAATATGCAAGCTACGCTCTGAATATGTATAAAGAGTCAGTTGTACTTGGGAGAAGAACGGCGAAGTTGGGAAGCATACCTTTAGGGTACAATGTGCGAGACGTACAATAAAAGCAATTTAATTATGAGCAGAGACGTCGCAGGAGATTCAATAGAGAAGTAAGCTTTAAATTGAAAAGGACTGTGATTTAGAAGTTATTAACCCAATATGTTGGATGGAACCTATATGTATCGAATAATAGTATTGAATCTATCCTAGACCCTAATCATAACGCCTTCACGCGTAACACTCAACCGATCGTGATAAAGGAGATAGTTTGAGACCCTGGGAAGTCGCGGGAAACGGCTAGCATATACTTTTTATTTGAAATTTGCAATTTTGATTCGTACGCTAATTTTGAATTGATTTAGTTTACGATGGATGCGGAGGGCCCAAGACCGGTCTGAGTGGAGATTTGGGGGAGGCCTATGTCCAGCAGTAGACGTTGGCTGACATGATGATTGTACATGCAAACCTCTTGAATCACTCTATCCATTAAAAAAATGCATCGAAACCCGTTGCGTAGTTTTAAAGATCTAAGCATAGCATACATAGGGACACACAGACAGCGGAAAGCGACTTTGTTTTGTAATGATGCAATGTGCCGTACAGACACATCATTCAAACAGATGACGCTTAGCGACAAAAAATCGCATAGTAACAAGGTCACGTGACAGTAACAGATAGAAAAATTCGAAGGCTTACCCACTTGCTATGGGTGATGGGTGGTGTAGGGGTAAAGCACGCGTCACGGAATGACGAGGATCCGGGTTCTATTCCCGGCCATAGCTTTACTTTTCGGATTTTTCTGTGTTCTAATTTTAAGTGTCAGTTAGAAATTTAATATGTAGTGATTAAAGCTGGCTTTGGATAATTAGTATAAGTATGACAAACATTTAAAAACAAAAATAAAATGACACCGGTTCAGCCGTTCTCAAGCGATGCGCTTTACCAATAAGCGTTAGGTACAAAACCCGGCCATAAAGATAGCACTTCGGTCTTTGGAAAGAGACAATTGACGTAAGTTAGAGCGAGACAGCGCACTACGCCGCCAAAATTGGCCGAGAAGACCGACGTGCAATCTTTATAGCCAGTTACTGTACATGTAACAGTAACTTCCATGCTGGTCTGGGAGTAAAGAAAAAACATAGAATGTACCAGTTGCCTCTCTTCCCGCGCAGATGGTAAAAGCCCATCGAGGGAATGGGCGAAAATCTTAGGAATCGTCTAATAGGCGATGCGGCTAGCGACCCATCACTATTTTGATTCCCCATTCCACCTATACGCCCACAATCATGCTAAACGTGGCCTTAAGGTTTTGTTACCTTAGGCTCTGTCTACCCCGTAAGGAATAAAGACGTGATATATGTAAAAATGTAAAAATGTAGGTAGTGTACATTTCGATCCAGTTATATGAACTAATTTTATTTCAACCTAATTAATTAAACCAGTAGCATTTTGTTTACTATTTCTCGACGTAACGTCTTTTCTTCTCTCGAGTTACATTTGAGCTTAATTTAGTTTCGTGTCTCACAAATAATTTAATGATGCTAATTCGAAGACGAGCTTTTGATTGTGACACTTCAAAGGGAACACGTGAGCTTAAGCTTTTGTTTTAATTAATTTTCTGTCACTGTATCGTTGTTGTTTGTTTTTTTTTAATTGTACGACGCTAAATTGGACTCGTGCTATCATATACTATTGAAGAAGAATTTGTCTGTCCGTTTGTTACTGTTTGACGACGAAACGTATTAGAAACTGCAGGTAAAACTAGAGAAAATATACTTCATGAGAGCTCAAAAATGACTAGCGAGCATAGAAATTTGCAATACATATTTATTGAGGTTTTTGCGTTGTTTTTATTATTATAACTAGCTTCTACCTGCGACTTCTTCTGCGTATTATATAAACCTTCCTCTCGAATCACTCTATCTATTAAAAAAACCGCATCAACATCCGTTGCGTAGTTTTAAAGATCTAACCACACATAGGGACAAACAGCGGAAAGCTTTAATACTATGTATATGTCCGTCTGTCTGTTACTTCTTCTCTCTTGAACCGATTTAGAAGAAATTTGGTATGGGGACAGTTTCGAGTCCCGAGAAAGGACAGCAAAAAACGAATTCCTTGCAGACGACTTTGCGGTTATCCGATAATTTTATCACTGAAGCTTCCATGCTAGTCTGGGAGCAAAGACAAACAGAATGTACCAGTTGCTTCTCTTCCCGCGCAGATGGTAAAGCCCATCGAGAGAATGAGCGCAAATCTTAGGAATAATGTAGAGGCTTAGAGGCGATGCGGATAGTAACTCATCACTATTTTGATTGCCCCTTCCACCTATATGCCCACAATCGTGCTAACCTTTAGCTCTTGGTACATTAGCCTCTGTTTACCCCGTAAGGGATAAAGACGTGATACGTATGTAAGATTTCACCAGTGCTCTATTATTTGGCATTGAATAGTGATTATAAAATCCGACAATCAAATTTAACGATGAGGCTGGCCTCCGTTTTTATATTATTCTTGGCAGCCATTAGTGATCGGAGTTTTAATTAGCGGTACGTTTAAATCGGGTTCGAATTATACAATCAACTGTCATACAAAAGGTGCTGGGACCGAGTCTAAACACTCACCGCCATGGGGTGTCATGAGTTTGACGCGAGTATTCTGTCTGTGGATCCGATGGAACTACTCTGATGGGGTTTTAGAGAGCTAGTTTGATTGTGATAGTTGTAACATGGTAAACCTCCACAACGCGCCGAGCGCGCCCTGGCCGCTTACAAATAAAAACTATATTCAAAATTCTAAGTTTACGATTGGCTTTTGTTTTTTTTCCTTTTTCCCAAAGCCCTTTTAATTTATAATTACATATAAGTAGATAATAGCCGACGACGCGGTTGGCCTAGTTGGTAGTGATCCTGCCTGCGAAGCAAGCGTCCTGGGTTCGAATCTTGGTAAGGGCATATATTTGTGTGATGAGCACGAATATTTGTTCCTGAGTCATGGATGTTTCTATCTATTTAAGTATGTATTTCTCTATATAAGTATGTATATCGTTGTCTAGTACCCATAACACAAGCCTTACTAGCGCTTACTTTGGGACTAGGTCAATTTGAGTGAATTGTTCCCTAATATTATTATTATATTATTATATTATAATAGCAAAATGCGGCTTACGCCTTGCCAAATAGTCGAGCGAGTAACAGGAAAAAAAACGTAAATTTAAAATTTTGAATTTAGTTTTTATTTGTAAGTGTCCAGTGCGCGTTTGGTGTGTGGCGAAGGTTTACCATGTTACATAGTTCTTAGCAATTTTTTTCAAAATTGGTGAATGTGTTTACCTTATTGGACTTTTCAGGAAGTGGTTTTTTCTAAAATGTGCGATGTCAGAACTCTCGAATTCCATATACCAAATAACGTTATGTTTAATGAAAATTGGATGGCAATTGTACATAAAACAAAACACATGAAAAAGATGAATACAGGAAAACACAACTGCACAAAGGCGAACCTATCCTTAGAAGGGAAATCCCTTACAGTTACTAATTACAGTTAACCGTTGAACGATTGACAGGACACAGGTATTAAGCAAGAGTAGACACAGAAAATCTAGTCATCAAAAAATAGGATGAAGAACTAGAATAATTTGGATTGGACTCCTCTTTAAAATGTCAACAAAATGGAGTGCAGTGAAAACAGACTAATCAAGGGATTTAAATTAAACAAACTTATTTTCGACCCTCCAAACCCAGTCGTTTAAATTTAACGTTTAACGGCGGTATCATTTACTAATTTTATCTTTAATCCAGTATTAACCCGAGGGACAGACTCGAATTATCGTAACCGTAATACTTAATTACCGCAAACTTACGTTTGCCGTCAACAATGTCGCCTCCGTCTACGCAAAAATGCAAATGGCACGCGTCGGGATTAGTTCCCCTTTTTGCCACCCGATTGAATAACTTTGCACACCTGGAATCGTACGCCGCCATTTTCTGTATCATCCCGAACTTGCCCGAACACGTTTTTCGCCGAAACACCTTTGCATAACGGGGTTGACCTTTACTTGGAAATGTGCCGTATAACGTGGGAGTTGGAATTGAATTTTGTTTGAGTTGTTTTCAATTAAGGTTTAACGAATGCGGGGTAAAGTTCGAACGCCTAATCAAGGTCATCTTGATGACCTGTTGCCTGTGAATTGGAATCGAATCGGTTTTTGCCATTGTTTTGCTTACGCTGAGTTTAAGGAATGAACGTTCGCGGATAAACTTCATTAAAGTAATTGTTTTACGTCTTTAAAAGTAAAAGTAAAGTTTGTGTAAAAGAGAGTGAGACAGCATGCATGACGGACCTGAAGGTCTTTAAAATACGCCCCTTGCAAAAAACAACAGGCACCCATGGTTTTTGTATTTTATATGCACAAAAGCTTACTTTCAAAACTTTAATGCCTAAAAATCTGAAACACCATAGGTGCCCGATTTTTTGGCAAGGGGGTGTACTCTCGCAACGGCATCGGTGATGCCGCATCAGGCGTGAACGGCTGGACCGATTTCGCTAATTCTTTTTTTGTTATGTTTTTTATTGTCAGGAGAAGGTTCTTATGTGGCAATATTAAAAAAAACTGGTACGGGAGCGAAGCCGCGGGTAACAGCTAGCTTCAAATAATTTTGAGCTGTGTGTTGTCAACCAATCACTTGGTAACGTTAGATCCAAATCGGGTGGTCAATTTTTTTGTCCTAATGCTGTGTGGCCGAGTGATCATTTCCCTCCACCATCGGTTCATTCTGGAGTGTTCTACGTTTAATATTTCTTTAAGTAGAGCTTTGATTAGTTTGGGACTAGCTCAAGGCTATACAAAGCTCAACTGCATCCAGGGTTGAACTTAGGCGTATCATTAGCAAGTCACGGCCTCAGTGGAGAGGGCTCGAAGCGGCCGAGACCTTGGCCTGCCTTCAATACTCCATCAGCTGCCAAATCCGGCTCTGTCGCGCGACCTCGCACAACACAATGTTACCACATGCAGTTGTCACTGTCTATCTATATAATAATTTATGTTATAATATAATTTATTAATAATTTTATTTTATTAATAATTTTATTTTATTAATAATTTTATTATTATTGGTAATTATTTGGGCGAAAATCATAGGAATCATGTTTTAGGCGATTCGGCTAGCCCATCACTATTTTGATTCCACTTTCCACCTCTACGCCGTCAGTGTTGCTAAACGTGGCCTGTAGGTATTGTTACCTTAGGCTCTGTCTACCCCGTAAGGGATAAAGACGTGATTTGTGTATGTATATAATTTATGTTACGACAAAGGAAAACGCTTCGATATGCAAATTCTAAGGCCAACTTAAGCTATTAGTAATAAACATTTAATTGAATGTAAATGAAGCGATTCCAGTAATTCAAGACCCGAGGGCTCAAAATTATGGGATAATCTCTTAAAGGGACTCCTCGCTTGTTCCCGGAACTCAATAGTGCCATATAGGGGATTAATACCGTTTACATACAAAACTTCCGTTTTCTCTGGGCAAATTTAATAGAGATCGCGATGATCGCAAGATGGATGCCAGTTATCAAGATGGATGCCAGTTGTCAAAGGTTTTATCATCTGTGACAGATGTACCACGCGACGTATAAACATCCTTAAAGATATTTTTAGATACGTAATGAACATCCAAGACTTAATAAATTAATTTATAAACTTAATACTTTTATGTTTAGGCATGTTGTCTTGTACTCATATTTCAAGTTTTGCTTAGTTTGGGATTAGGTCAATTGCGTGTGAATTTGCCACTAGAGGCGCTAGTGTCGCGCGAGGTCCAATAACATTCACTTTTCACTGGTTTTGGCGGGCTTCGTGACATAAATTATATTTTTTTTCATTTACCTGTTGAAAAGTGATCTCCTTCGTGAAATTATCGCAAATATGGATTATTTGGTGATGTTTGTGAACGCTTTGAAAGCGGAATTACGAAAAAGAGGCGCAAAAATAAGCGGCATCAATGTTAAAATTTAAGATAGTTATTTATAATTAATAAACTTAACGAGATTCAAGATTTAAAACTTTTTTCGGCGCCGATCTTATAAAGTCGCCTTTGACAGCTATACCTCTGGACCTTCGTCAACAGTGGCGCCAACTGGTGAGCAAAGAAACGATAGTCCCCATTGGTGTCATTTTTTTTTTGCAGTAAGGTGCTACTGACCTTACCACTAGGCCAACTAGTCGGATGATCTGAATTTAAAAAAAATCGCTGGCTATATCCTGTAGTAAATATGTACATATTCTATATTATAGCGATGCATCATTTAAACTGTGTTCGTTTTCTTCTGTTTGACTAATTGGATCAAATCAATCAATCAATCTTTGCGTGAATCAAAACAATCTGAATTTTTCATCTAATTTTTTTTTAGCGGAATGTGGAAACATGCTTAGTTAAAGGCCTATACGCCATACAACCAAGTTCAAGTTAAATTTAGTTCATGATAAAACTTACACATTTACTATATTTGCCCAGGATCGTTATCCGATGCTTCATCTAGATTAAGAACTTACCTGCAAAAGAAAAATGTTCTGATTCAATAAAAAAAATCATGTATTAGAATAAATAAATTATAATTATTATCCATATCTCGTATGCATTTCGTAAAGTCGCTCCTTAGGCCTTATATTAGTCAGGACTTTTTTAATAAGTACCTACAACTATTTTTTACATTAAACTGATAAGATCGCGTTTAATAGTGTAACAATAGTTGATATGTCGAAGGATTAAAAAGCAAAAAGAATGAAATAAGAATAAGTATTTCAATTTATTCAGTCCACTCTAATTATTGTAAGGTCTTAACTGTACAAAGAACTATGTGCTTATGAGATATAATTTAGGCGAAAATGCAAGGTCACCGACACAAGGCAACACCTGGTCCCACTTAAAATCACATTACGCTAATACGGTACCCAAAATACCAGCAAAATACGAAATAAAATGAAAAGACGAAGGTACGCTCATTAAATATTGATTTAGCCAAATGCCAAAGGTCTGCCTTGTTTTTGTTGGCAACTAGCGCGATCCCAAAATCAAATTACTACCATTTCTTTTATTTTCGATGCTTTGCCTTACATCCTGACCTTTTAATAAATGCTCCTCGTGCTAAAAGTTAAAGGACTTAGTGCCTTAATACTTTCTGATAACCTGCCAGCATTTTTTATTCAATTCAGATTGAAACGTAATTCGACCGCAAGAGTTTCAGTGTTTTAGGGCTTGATTTTTTTTTTTTTTTTTACTTAAATGATTTTGCGGTCACTTTTTTGTTTCTAATCGCTTTTGATTAGAAATTTGTAGACTTACGCCAGGGTTTATGTTATGACTATTTGGTGATAATGGTTTTTTTGAGGACGGTAGGATCTGGTGCAGTATTCGTCAGGCTACCATCATAGTACTCGCAAATCTTGTTGGCAAGAAGCCAGTGCTTGCGCTGCAATGTTCAAGTGCATGCTCTAGGCTGACAACGCATCTGTAACCCAGTCCCACATGTTAGTTTGCCTTTCTTATAAAAAAAACATACGTACAAGACCTAAAGGCCACGTTTAGCATGATTGTGGGTGTATAGGTGGAAAGGGACACCCAACTTCGCTTGTTCGAGCTTTTGTGTAGCGATTGTCAGACCTATTTCGTCATGAGAATCAAAATAGCGTGGGTTGCTAGCCCAAAAAGTGATTAAATGAAAATTGCAAGTAATTATGGTCGCATTAGCTCGAGTAAAATTTTCTGACACACTTCGCCGTAAAATCGCTTAAATATCTTCGAGGACCGGTCGTTAGCGGGATCTCTTAAGAATAGCAATTCAGCGCAACATCGTCGTTTTCCCCAAACCGTCGGAAAAATAGCAACACAGACATTTAAAGAATAAGAAGGATTGGGGAGCTCAAGCGAAGTGTCCATTCACTGGCCGCGCCGTTTCTGAAGAGTCTCCGAGCCGCCATTTTTATGACTACTCGTAGTACTCGTGAACATCTGACTGCCATTTAGACATATGAGATGGACCTTTATATCGCCGGCAGGAGGGTCGTACATAAAACGATATTTACCGGACGAATTGTATACCCATTTACCTTTTTGTTTTTTTAATGAAAGACCGTCTCAAAAGGAATACGTTCCCGTTGAAATCGTTGCCCTCCGGGGAAGTGCTTGATGAAAAGCGCGCTCTCAATTTCTACTTCACCATTCGGTGAATTTTTTCGGGTAAATGTAAACAACGAAATTTTATATTAATTTCCAGCCACCGCGGCTCAGCAAATGCTTTTAAAATCACCTGGTACTCTCATAAAAATGTAAATCACATTCTCTTTGGCGAGCAGTTTAGGGATACCGCAAAGGGTGCGTTTTAAGGCTACTGTGAGGGAGTAAAATACGCGCGTAAAATGTTCCGTCTTAATGATTGCGATTAGGTAAAGCGCCAGTTTGCCGTACACGCTGCCTTAAGTCGGGTACTCATCAGCTTTACCCGCAACTGTTGCACGTTACAATAACCATAACTTAGTGTGGCGTGGCGTTCCGTTCGCGGCGGGCCCGCGGGCTTCATTCACTCTAAAGCCACGGATAAACTAGAGGACAATTACCGTTCCAGCGACGTCGGGAGAGGTGGCGCGACGTTGCCGGACTTTACTCGACATGTTTGGCAACATCGCGCGACGCGTGATGCCAGCGACGTCGGATGAGGTGGCGCCACGTTGCCGGACTTCGCTCGACACATTTCGCCAGCGCCGCACGGGTTGTGCGATGTCGCCAGATAATTCAGGTAAAGTTTCACGAAGTCGCACGACTTAGCCTGACGTTGCTATTTAGTTGCTATTTAGGTATTTATAAGTCGCGCGATGTCGCCTGATGGTAGGCGAATTCGGCCGGCTTCGCTTGAGATGTCGCCGACACGTCGTGGGGCATCTGTACCCTAGTGCAGTGTTTCTTAACCCGTGGTCCGCGGACTCCTAGGGGTCCTTGAGTATACGTATGGGGGTCCGCAGTCTCATATTTGGACCACTTGACAACAATAAATAAATACTACCAAAGGGGGTCCTTAAAAATTATGCTACTTTTCCTGGGGGTCCGTGGCTGAAACAGGTTAAGAGTATGCCCTAATGTATCCGTAGCTTTAAGGTTTTTGTATATTTATTGTGCAACATTTAGTGTTACTGTTCACAGATGAGTACCCGGCCTAAGTCTTGAGCTCATTTACCGCAAACAACCGTCGATTAGGATCTTGTTACCCTAGGTTCTGTCTACCCCGTAAGGGATAAAGACGTGATCTATGTATGTATGTAACCGCCCATTAGTACCTTATGTAGGTATTTTTTTCTCGCATTAAGGGTATGTATCTTAAGAGGCAGTTATCTATGATTCCGTCTCTATTTATTGCTACGAAACAGACCGAGACATCATTATAGATAACTGACACGGCGTGCTCAAAGGAGCCTCAGTCAGAGGCGTGCATTTGATGGAGACGGGTGTGTTGCCTCGGGTCGCAATGAACGACGAATCAGCAATTAAATTAAACTGGTATCCGGCCTATGCCTCAGGCCGAGCAGCCTCAAACTGAGGCAGTTTGCCTCAAATCGAGGCTGCTCGGCCTGAGGCTGCTCTAATGGATACGCGGTTATAAGATAGTTTTTATCTCGGAAAATTGCAAAGTTCCCGTGGAATAGCGATGAGCGAATTCTACGCAGACGGAGTCGAGGGCAACCACTAGTACCAAATGAGTAAATAACAGTAGGCGGGGACAAGCCAAAATAACAAAAAAGCGTATCTATTATAAAATAAGCGTAGTATTTAATTGAATATCACTCAATTTACTTTAGGTATTGAATATCACTCAAGATACTTTAGTTTAGGACAACAAAAAGATTTTGCGCTTTTCACTTTTATATGGCCTCTTAAACCCGTACCCCCGTCCCTTTCTTTCACCGACGGCGTTCTTTGTGCAAAAGAGATAAATAGCTAAGCACGACTACGTGTAAAGTAAACCTGTCGACAACAATGAACTTTATTCAGCATTTTATTGCTTAAAGATTTAGATAACACATTTGTAGGCCATAAACTTTCTCGAATGAAGTCTTTAAATCATCACAGGAACAGACAGGGTAAAGTTAAGCCATTTGAAAAACGCCTGAAAGACTGACGCTATTGGTCCAATAGAGTATTAACATTTTTTAGGTTAATTTTTGACATACTTTACTTTAAATCTACTTTCCTTGTTTTAGTGTTCTTTATTGTTATTTAGTTTTTAATAGTTTGTTTGTATAGGCAATTTGTGATAAAATATTATAAAACAAATGTATTATAATTGTAATGTTATACAATACTAAACACCAGTGTGAGAATACCATTAGATAGCTATAGATTGTACTATCAAATGAATCAAGAATTTTACTTCTTGATTTTTTATGTTTACTTTTACTGTTTTACCCGTTAGAAATTTAATTTCTAAACGACACTCAAAATTGGAACAAAAAAATCCGAAAAGTTTCCTCATCATTCCGTGACGCGTGCTATACCGCTACACCACCCATAGCAGCTATTTTTCGCATTTTTAAATGTGTTCTAATTGTCAGTGTCGCTTAGAAATTTAATAAATATATAAAAAAGAGAAAACACTACGAAATTGACATACATACACAATTTCCTGTAGACTATAATATGCAACCGTCAATTAGGTAAGTCTCAGATTGTTAGACGCGTCTTAGGTATTAGATTAGTCGTACCGTCCTTGTCACTCTCAAAATAATGACTATTAGTACAAGGGGAACGACACCAAACGAATGAGACCAGCTCAAACTGCACCTACCAAAGCATTTCGAACACGTCTGCTCATTTTATCTCCAAGCGAGAATAAACTAGCCAATTTGAAGAGGGCTGGGAGCCCCCTGATTCAATTTAGCTCGTTCCTCGGCCTTCCATTCCTCTGAATAAGAATTTCAGTAGTTTTCGAATTCGAATCGCATGGGTATTCAGATTTAGTACCTCGGAACACCCCGGCTTGATTGAACGTGCTGATCATCTGTCCATTGGGATATTTATTGGTGCCACTCGAGTTACAAAAAGGATGAATGTGATTACAGTTCTTCGCGGTGAGGACGAGACTGTTTGCAAAAAATAGCAAAGATGCAATGTTAATGTAAAAATAAATACGTATAGGTATTAATTGGGATGTCGCTTTAATTTTAATAATTTATTAGACTTGTTACCTACTTAATTAATCGTCAAATATACAAAGAGAACTGAGCGGGCTTTATGATTGATGTCATTAATATTAACACTCTAAAAGCTGCAATAACTTAGTTCACCCTTTAGAATATTTTTGCAACCGTCAATCTCTTTTCATCAGGATCCCATACAATAAAACAAGTAATTAGGAGAGCCCGGGCCATCATCAAAGAATGAGAGAGAGGGATCAAAGGTTAATTGTCGTCCTACTTGTCAACCTAATATTCGCAATCGCTGTCTAAAACAGGCTTGTATTAGAACAACCCGAAAAACGTCTCTTATTTATTTCTCGTTACGTTTTGTTAGCTAAGCCTTGATTCTGAACGGATTTAAATTAGGAACGTGAAATTTGAACAAAAGGCGGGTAATGCTGCGTTCGTGATTGGCAATTGTTTGGGATTGCCGCGTTCAAAGTTAAATTATTTCAATTGAGCTGATTAATTTTTGATTAAATATTGCAATCAATTTACGCGGTAGCGGATACTGAAAACGGGATGTGATTTGCATGGTCGTTATAATTTTCTTCTTAATTGTTTTTTTTTCTTATCCTCTTAGCCACCGATTCCAATGAACTTAAGCGAATTTTATAAAGCAAAGTTTCATTTATTTTATACTTAGACGTACCTACATAATTGAATCAAAGAAACGCTCCGTAAAATGCGTCTTCATTTTGTCATTACGAATAATAAATTAACAGTCCACGTTAGCCATACAATTACAAGATATTATCACAACGCGATCTGTCTGTATATGTTTTCGCAGGTGTGGATCGGTTTGTGGAATCTCCATCTTTGTTATTATAACCTTTGTTACATGTGTGCGGACGAGGAATTCTATTGTAGTGAAGAATAGATGTATCTAGAACAATCGGGAAGCATTTTTATCGTTCCACAATCTGCATAGCATTAAGTACATAAACCAGTCTCGCTAATCATCGATCACTAATATTGTACATACTAGCCTTCCGTCCGCAGCTTCGCCCACGATAAATAAATTTTTCCGTAGGAATAGGTATTTTCCCGCGGTAAAAAGTAGCCTATTATAATAAAACACACTCACCTGTTTACATTAGTATATTCCTTCTCTAGGGCAACCATACAATACTCTATCTAGTACTCTTAATTCTAATATTCGTTTTCTTATTTCTAAAGCAGACCTTTCATCATCATTCCTATTCCAGAATCCCCCAAGCTAGCGTCTGTCCAAAGTATATCGGCTTTGCCGCCAAAACCCAATTAGAAAGTGTTGCAAGCAGGCATAACGATTATTTGAGGTAATGTTATTCCTGCTTGCAGATGAATGGAACCTAACACTATGTCACTCAGTGATAATGTAGTTTTCTAACGGCAAAAGAATTTTTAAAATCGGTCCAGTAGTTTCGGAGCCTATTCAATGCAAACAAACAAACAGCAGGCTAAGGAAGGACGTGTGGCCCCTGTCAGGAATATTCGAATTGGTAAATGGCAATTGTTGGTGGCCTCATAACTAGTAATCACTCCAACTTTCAGCCCTCTATCTTCAACTGTCACAGAGATAATGTCAAAAATGTATTTTTAACCCGTTTTTTTTCAAACTCTTGTATCTTCTGATCCATACCAGCTAGAGCATTGAAACAAAATCACAGTTATGTAGGTTTAGTGGGAGTATACCCTTTAACTTTATTAATATTTTATACGTGAGAAATAAAAGAAATAAATATCTAACTATTTTTTGACAGCTCTTTTCAGCAAGTTTTTTTGAAAGTACAACTATGAAAAAAATCATATGTATTGTTTCTAGTATTAGCTACTAGCATACGCAAAATCAGTTAATTATATTTGGTGGAACATACTCAAAAAAAATAACTATATTTGGTGAAAACTGCTAGCCCTGAAGTCACGCGGAACGTGACAACGTGACACTTTTTCGTGAGTGCAGCCGGTGTTCATCGATTTATAAGACGTTATCACGTCAAAAAAGATATGATTTTAAAACAATTGAAACGCTTAAAAAAGTACCTTAAGTCACTGCACGTCTGCGAGTTGCGTCGCGCACGAGATAGATTGCCGTCTTTTTCTTACTGTTCGCTTTAGAAAGAGACGGGTAGTGTATCTCGCGCGCTCTTACTGTTTATTTATTTATTTATCATTCAATATAAAATTACATCATCACTTAAAGTTAAATGTTAAAGAATTTATATTGAAATCACTAAACGATACTGACAAAAGATTGGCTCGGCTCGCGGCGCCGAATTCGCCTCGTGTCGCGAATATAACAGTTAAGTACGTACAAGTAAACTAAAATAATAATATTTTCTCAATTAAGGGTCATGAAATACTAAAGCCAACCACATCAAAATTACGAATAAACAAGGAAGAAATATTGAAACAAGGTTTACTAAAAGGTCTGCAACAAGTAGGTACGAATTGCAACTTTTCTCAATTCTTAATATTTCAAAAATGTAACTATAACATTGAAATAGACCCCTCTTTAGACAATAACCTTCGCTGACCTTGACTAGCTCTTGTACATTAGACATCAACGACATCAAAATGGCGCCCAGACTCCTGCTGCCCTCTACCGAAATGCGAAATTCTTCGTGCCGTCTCGTTTACACTTATAGAGTTCAATACGAGAGCGAGAGGGGTGGATACGAAGTTCGAATTTCGAACTTGAGAGTAGCCCCACAGACTTGACACATTCCAAGGGACACGCGACAAAGCTTTCTAAGCTTAATAAAACAGAGTGCAAGTGAATGTTTTTAGTTTCTAACGGGGATGAGCTTAAAAGCTGCTTTTTAAGACAACTTTATTGGAGATTCTAAGAGTTTCACACTTTCACATTTTACTAAGAACTATTGTATCAAGACAGTATTTATGTTATTAAGATGTCTGTCTTATCAGACGTATACATATATGCTACACATTTGTGCCAGTGCTGACTTACCCCCTCATTCATAAACATAGCAATCGTTTGTCCTTATCTGTCACTTTGACATTTACCTTTCACAGGACAAACGATTGCCAAGTTAGCAGAAGCCTATAGAGCGTTTATGAATAAGGAGATAAGTTTGGCAATCGTTAAAAATTGCTAATTTACGACGTGTTGAGTTGCCAGTAATAAATAATAACATTAAAAAAAATAAAAATAAAGATTTTACAGCAAATAATAAAAAATAAAATGAAAGATAAAAATTAAGGGGGACTCTCCTTACAACAAACGTATTTTTGTATAGTCTTAAAAGTAAGCAATAATGTGATAAGTACGGAACCCTTGTAGGAGTCCGATTGACCTTGGTTTCATTAAGTATTCAAAAAGACCAGAGGTCGGCAACCTTTTAAAATGGAAAGAGCTTATCGTTTTAATATTAAATGATTGACTATATAATTTTGATATTTGATTTCAATTAACTACTTTAAGTTTAGCCAACTAACAGTACCTAATTAATTTTTGGGTATGGAACTGGTGAGTGGCAGGTTGCCAACCCCTATTTCTACATTACAGTAGTCCCAAACTAAACTTGTAGCTTGACTTTGAACCTGACAATGTACGCCATATTTACTAAGTGTATCAAATAGTGCGGCCAACTTCGAATGTTTGCGCTGAATACTAAGATCCCATTTCAGTGTCGAGTTTCATAAATATTTAGATTGAATTTGAAACTACTTAGAACTAAGTCGAAGTGAAGAACATTTACAAAATTGCTGTACATAAATTAAAATAATGATGGAAGGGTAAAGAATAATTTTGATTTAAGAGGTGATTTTAGAAAACTTATTTTTGGTACATAGCATTCATGAGAAATGTGATTAATAAATACCTAGCAATGACATTCGAGGGCTTTTTATTTCTTTGAATTTCGAATAGACTTCGTTCGAATGTATTTAATTTGCTACTTTTTAACCTGGAAATTTGCGTAGTTCCCGCTTTTTAAGATTGTGAAATCAGTTCCGATCGTTTAGGCTATCAAGTCAATGAATGCGGTCTTTGAAAGTTTAGTTTATAGTTCTCCTAACACTGCCAAGAGGCGGACGTTTATTATATATGCCAATATTGCTAAAGATCTAAGCATAAGTGTTAACAGGTGGTGGGTTCTGCAAACAATATCGCTCTCAAATGCGTGGTGGGCATAGAGGAAATAACAAATCTTGTTGTGAATGGGTCAAAAGCGGCTCTAAATGGTTCGTGTCGATATACACACGGATGCCGCGTCGTCCTTTTATTTTGAACTTGGCTGGACACGCTGCCGCGTGACTAGATCGCGTGGAAATGTCACATGATTCATACGAAAAAAAATTCGCCAAGTCAGTGTGCCAATTGCTGCGTTCTGATAGGCTGGTTGAAGTCAAGCGGTTAATAGCGTCGGGCGAGCTATTATGATCGAAAATTGTAATAACAAGTGACTTTGAGCCGTTTAGGAGATAAAGGAAAAACAGTCACGAAAATGTTATGTTAGTATATCCCGGTACTCATCTGCTAGCAGTAACTGTAATTGTTGTATATACATACACACATACACATACATACCGTCACGCCTCTTTCCCACAGGGGTAGGCAGAGACTACTTTATTCCACTTGCTACGGTCCTGACATATTTCTTTCGCCTCATCTACAGTCATCAGTCTCTTCATACATGCTCGTCGGTTTCGGGTACTCCTGACCTGACTTTTTTCCAAAACGTCTCCTATTTGGTCTCGGGACGTCCGTCTAGGCCTTCCCCTCCCAACGTAACCATTCACACTCCCCATATAGATCTGTTTAGTTATTCTACTTTCATCCATCTGCTCTACATGCCCAAACCAACTAAGCATACTTTTTTCTATCCTATAGTCACTATATCCTCTTTCACACCAGCACGTTCCCTTATCACACTGTTCCTTATTCTATCTTTCAGTGATACACCTTCCATACTCCTTAACGCTCTCATTTCTACTGCATTTATTCTACTTTCATGCTTCTTTTGCCATACCCAAGTTTCGACACCTTCTCACTGCTCACAAAGGCGCGCAGCGCCCCATTTACCATATTTCCTGCATTCACTCTTGCATTGCATTGCATTGTTGTATATAACAGTAACCAAAATCACTAGTTTGGACGTGGCTCGTGAGCCTACCGCGAACGGAATGCCTCGCCACTCTAGGGTTTTTAGTTAGTTACTGTAGGTACAGCCAGTGATGACACTCGAATCGCGTTTCACTCGAGTGACTCGAATAGTTTTACTGTCACTTGCACTCGAGTGAAAAATAAATTGACTCGGCTGTTAAACGAATCGAGTCGACTCGACCGGCGAGTGACGACCACTCGAGTTGACTGACCGGTGACTAAAGTGTGAAAGTCAAGTTAAGACCTGCACTGCGGATGTATCTTCCTATAATAATTATACAGCGTGTAAATCCAATACGAACAAATAATTAAATCAGGCATAGGGTTTCTAAGTTATACATATTTGAAAGCATGCAATTAATTTTTTAAAACTTACCGAGCAGCAATGCAACGCAAATATGACGTAACTATAAAAACAAACAGCTGACAAGTAACTGTCAACGAGCCTTACTTATCATTAATATTAACTTTACATTGCGGACTGAATTACTTTGTATGACAAATTTTTTTTCGTTTTAAATAAAAATTATCTCAATGTACTTCGTCTTCTTCTTCTTTCGTCTGTGAAAGTGTCAAAAAAGCTGTAGTTTCGAGTTGGAGTTGGGTTTTTCGAGCGTGTCACTCGAGTGAAAAAATGTCACTCCAGTCCCATCACTAGCAGTTACAGTTACAGCTCGCGGATAAGTACCCGGCTTATAAGTGACAAATCACTGTGTTGCAGTGTTGGATATCCCGTACTACTGTTTGGTTATTTCCTCTATGGTGATGGAAGTGAGTATTGTGTAGTAATTTAGCATTATCATAGCCCTTATTGTATGTTAATCAAGATAGGAATCTAGTCTACCGCAGTAAAGTGTAAACCATAGAGCAGAGGCATTATGTATCCGTGCCTGCGTCCCAAGTATATACGAAGTAAAAAAATGATAAGTGTAAAATGTGAAGCAGTCAGGTGGATTTGCATGTGTTGTGTAGTTTTAGTAACTACGCTATTTAACTACGTCAGTATAATTAATTGTGCATGCAATTTTTGACGATAAATTGTCCACGAATTTTTTTTATTCCTAGCAATGATTGCGAACTAGTATTTAAAATAAAATAAAATTAGTTCTAATAAACATGCTGACCATATAGAATTTAGCAATTTGAATTTAGAAACAAATCACTTCACTCTGATTTATACACGGGCAGACCAGCCAGAATCAAATTGAATAAAAAGGTTGGCTGACAGAAGACGTTCGACCTTCTTCGTTCGTTAATTAAATTCTACAGTTCTTTTCCTTAGCAAAATAAATTAAGTATTTTTCATTTCGTTTAGATTTCTGAAAACGTGAAGAGAGTTACAAATAACTCGGACGTTTTATTATAAAACGTAATTAATTACAAATCTCCGGATTAAAAAGTTTACATACCTCTTTTTTACTTTTACCAACCTCTTTTTTTCAATACGACGAAAGTGCGCTCAATCGCCTTTCGTTCCGATCCGAGCAGATACAATCCTGCGCTTTTCAAAGCTAAACTGAGTATGCTGCTACTGATTCTGCCTTTAAACGTTTGACTTAATTTATACTCACATGAAAAAGTGCCCTTCATCGGTGAGCCTAAACTCCGATTTCCTTTATGATGTAAAGAAATAGGGTTATTCGTACTCATTACCAATTTCTACGACATCATCTAACTCATCTCTAGCCTATATATGTCCCACTACTGAGCACAGGCCTCCTCTGAAAACGAGAGGGCTGGATGTGTGCAGGTTTCCTCACGATGTTGATGTTCTACGGCACAGCCTCTTATCATATTTTTCGTCACCCGGGCCGTAAGTAGCGGTTTACCACCCGCCAAGCAAACGAAAATGTCTACTTCCTGGCCAGGGGAAGACGTAAAAATGTGTACACACCTCGGGCGGTGATAAAGTAAGCCTCAGGTCGCATGTTTATCACCCTCGCCTTTGGCTCGTGCGACAAGATCCTGCGATATGAGACATTCGGAATGTAACGTACTATTTCTATCTATCTAGCACTCTACTATTAGAGTGAGTTTAATTGAAAACTCCTGTAAAGATTTTTCATCGTAAGAATTAAAATTAGGTCAACCCTTTAACGGCGTACACATTATTGGAAGCAGGACAATTTTCGAAATGGAAATAATAGGACACTATTTGCTGACATTACAGGCTGCAACATTCCCTAAGCGGTACAATTTAGGGATCTTTAAAAAGCGAGCCTTCCTGTTCTTGAAAGGGCCGGCAACGCACCTGTGATTCCCCAAGTCTTGCAGGTGTCCCTGGGCGATGGTGATTACTTTCCATCAGGTGACCCGTCTGCTCGTTTGCCCCCTCTTATATATATATAAAAAAAAAGTCATTTCTTGGAAGAACACCGGTTTGAGAAGCAGACACATGTTAGGAAACTGACTGAACGAGTCTGAGCCTTGTCAATCACAATTCACAATTGAAAATACCTGAAAAAGATTTACAGGGGTGTTCAGACAAACTCAGACAAACATTCAGGATTAATTTTAAGATACAGTGTATATCGCAAGTGCAAAGCCGCAAGGAAAAGCGAGTGTACCGGTAAAGTGACACCAACTAAAATACTGTCTAGTCATTCGGTCACCATTAGATCGCTTCTCGCATCCTTCTATAGAGCGAATACGTTTTTGCCGATCCAATTTTTTGTCAGACATTTCATTCGGTCCGAATCGCAGAATAAGCTGTTCCTGAAATTACGAAAAATGATTTGTACCATTCGGTTCTCGTAGCGCGATTCGAAGAAAAATAATAACTCGATATTTCCGAACGGCCTGTAACACGAGTAGTTTTTTTTTTCGTATTCGACAGTTTGTCTCCGCTAATGTGTTTCATTTGTAAAAACGTCTCTGGCACCAATTTTGAGGTTATTCTTTGGACCTCTACCGACGGTTAAAAATTATAGTAAAATATGTATAGTTTATTCTTACGCAATTATTTTCAATGATTGCTTTGTAATTTTGTAAGCTAGAATTTGTTTAGAATGTACCTAATCTAATCAAACCCAAAGTCCCGATTATTTTTATTTTCCATTCCCAAATTTAAAGCGCTGGATCAGGCAACACTAGATCTAGCTGTCATTTGAATAGGTATCTAGGATGCAGGAATGACCGCCGGCACGGTTTCCCATCGTTCAAATGTTACTTTATTGAATTTCCACGCGTACTCAAATATAATTTAGTTTTAACCATGCCATGTCTTACAATAAGTAGTTAATTGTAAAATGACGAATTAATTTGCCATCATGAATTTCTGAAAGCATAATTATTTTAGACACGACTTTAAAAAATTAATTGATACAATTTCCCGGTGTATTCTCGAGGAAAATAGCGAAGGAAATTAAAATATATAATAATTTCCTATCGCAGAAAGATGAAGTCGTGAGCAAAAGAGATTTGCGTTCAAAAGAAGGTTATAAATAAGAAATGCGGCACTTATTGTAAATTTACTTAGGTAACAGCAAATTATTTGTTGCTAAAAAAGTTCCGTAATGAAACGAATTTGAGTTTCCGCGAATACGATTCGTTTCATTTCATTTACCTAATGTTGTTACATACATACATACACATAAATCACGTTTTTATCCCTTACGGGGTAGACTGAGCCTAAGGTAACAAGACCGAAAGGCCACGTTTAACATGATTGTGGGCGTATAGGTGGAAAGGGGAATCTAAATAGTGATGGATTGCTAGCCGCATTCGCTGCGATACTAAAAAATATCTCGTGTTATGGATTACACGATATTACTGACCCTCTAATTCATGTCTGTGTATGATTACTAGAGATGGGCCGAGTACTCGTTTGATACTCGGTACTCTGCGTACTCGGCGGGTTTTTTGATACTCGTACTCGGCCGAATAACTCGGTTATTAGATAACGAGTAACGAGTATACATACTTTGTTTAAGAAAAGCAATATATTTATATTTATTTACTATGACGCGCAACGTGACGTGTTTGTTTGCAAACAATCAAGTGACTAGTAGTTGAAAGGCGTGGGCGGGGTGAGGGGTGTATCAACGCGAGCCGACGTCTTGACCGGCGCAAACCTGTTTGTACTTGTTTACGCGCACGAAATGCGAATTTGATTGAACCGAGTTACTCGGCCGAGTACTCGGTTGAAAAAAAATTGAGCCGAGTAAAACTCTGTACTCGTTACTCGGCAAAAGTGTTACTCGGCGCATCTCTAATGATTACACAAAAGATCCACGAATGGGTCGAAGTATATCCGTAGGGATACCTAGATTAGGATGTATGAGTCACAGCAAAGTCATAATTGAAGTCATATGTTCTCATTGCTAACTGTATACAATCTGTGGCGATGCGCGTATTCTATTCCTGTGCATCGTAAACTAGACATAAAACATGATTAGAGTTAATATTCGTCACTTTATTATGCGCTTGCAATTTTATTGGGGGTGTTTGTGATTATGATCGTCTATTGTCTCTGGACCATAGCGTTCTCTATTGTCTTCTACAAGCCGTGTCTTCTACAATTAAAAACCGTTTTTTTTATCAATATACTTTTAACAGATTAACTGTTTAATTTCATTTAATGAGTGAATTGGTATGCTTTATTGATGTTTAAAAACACGTGCATTATTTTATTATGTCAACATTTTGCCCATTTTGTATGCCTAAGAGACAGAGCATAGTGTGGTTGTATGTTTATCCCATGAACTGTGTTCTCGTACTAAAATAAAAATATTTCAATTCATTTAAGAGTTCACCAGTAAACTTAATGTAAACCGACGCAAACTGTGCAGTCGTAAATGTCGTAACAATAAAGGAGTCTACTCCACTCGGCATATGTCGCCGAAGTCGTTTCGTCGCCGGTTTACAGGACCCATTTAAATCTAACGACCGCACTATTGGCGGTAAAACGGCCACAGATACGAAACACGTTTAGTGTTGTCATACTAAAACTTACGTTTAACGGCTGCTCTAATTTGTCGGTAAATAAAAGTGGTTCGTGTCATGTAAAATAAATTTGGTAGAAAAACAAAAATAAACTCGATACAGACCCTGTTTCCGTTTGAAAATTAAGGAAATATTAGTTGATTTCATGTTTATTCTCCAGACCTGTTCTTTAGTCTGTGGATTTTAATTTCACAAACCTATACCGCAATAGCCATACAATAGCGCTCTTTTACCTGTTGAACCAAAAGTCTATTCCCAAATTGTACTCGCTACAGAGCCTCTAGTGTAAGTTTTCGCATATAAAAACGTCTCGAACGCGTTCACGTATCTCAATTACTATGGAATAATTGGCAGCGCCACTTGCGGATCGAAACGGCAACAAACTGAGCCTCTAGTTCTAGTGTAAGTTTTCGCATATAAACACGTCTCGAACGCGTTCACGTAAACGTTTAAGTTACCATGGAAAAATTGGCAGCGCCACTTGCGGATCGAAACGGCAACAAACTTTTGTTGTGGTATTTGACATTTTAACGCAAACGCGTTCGAGACGTATTCTGTGACCGCAAACTTACATTAAACATACTGAAACGAAAAAAAAACACTGTGCTGGTAAGTTTTCCAGAGCTGGCTTTACTCATATAGTCAGCAGCAATAAAATCTAACGCAACTCTGTACAGATTTACATATTACAGAAGACTAGTTTCACCCAGAATCCATTATAGTTCTACTACGTTCTTTGTCTTAACTAAGACGTATGCACCTTAAAGAATGTAGGGTGACCACACGATTAGTCTACATAACGTTTCATCACTTTATTATTAATTAATTACTTTAGCACACGCATAGTAAGATTAAATTTTGCCCAGGCAGTAAGGTAAATTGGTTCCTGTATACTATTTCAAAGTCACCGTGTAAAGACAATAGCGATAACCTTTCAGAAGCCTGTTCAGCTCACAGTTCCCCTGAAGCAAGATTGAGGTAACCTTTGCAAATTTCGGTAAGGATCGTTAAATTTAATTCGGGTTCAAGATCAAGGCATCCCAAGACGCCTGTAACGGCCGTAGTCTGAGAGGCTGCTGTTTTTTCACAGTTGATCGTTAGGGCACAAAAAATAATGGAGTTTGCCGCATGGCCGTTTTCGTGCTGAGCTTATTTTAACAATAAGTTTTCTGAAGTATATATAAAACTAGCTGTTGCGTTGCACGCGACTATGTTTTCGAAGACTTATCCCCCGGAAAATAGGAAATTGTCCAGTTAAAATTGCACACTTACTTTAATCCAGGTTGTATAACAGCTTTGTATTTGTACCTAATTACATGACGTGACGTGTCGCAGATGTCACGTTTTCTCCTCGTTTCTTCATGCATTTCATTGCGTCAACGCTCCGTCGACGTCTTTTACGGACCAGTGTTCTCCCATTCCCAAAAAGAATTTATTGATAATTATGACTGACCAATCTTTTTAAGACTTATTTTAGTTTTTAAGTGTCATGTTAATGTTTTTAATTTTAAATACTTTGTGTGCGTTTTTTTTTTAATTCATGACTAACCAATGACAGAAAATACTTATTGTGAAAAAATCGGCCATGTTCTCGTTTAGGTGGTGAGAGCTCGGACTAGAACAGCTGCCCCACGCCACGCCTAACGTTGCCCGCCGATATTACGTTTCCAAAACATTACACAATTCATGTGTTTTCGTAACCTCTTGGGAATAATCCTAGGCAATATAATATGCCTAACATCAAAGCCAATCTTAGAAAACCTCCATTCGATGACGCCTATAAATACTGTTTCAGTCACGGAATTTTACAAACAAACTTTTGGCTGTACGGACCTTGTTTCCTTTGCCAATTCCTAAAGGGATGCAGAATTTTAAAAAATCAAGTCAACATGCCAAAAGAGCCCCACTCTTAGGGGTTAAATATGGATTAAATCTGATGTTTAGCTACATTAAAAAAAACTGCTGTTCAGCAAGCTCCTGTTAGTTAGTAACAGACGATGCTTAAATAAAAATGTTATAATCGGCTAAGTTTAAAGCAATGTCTTTCTATTTTATACCTTTAATTTACTTTTATTTTACGGTAGAAAACTTTATAAGTCCTAAATATTCTAACGTCCAACGATCCAAGTATAATTAGTTTTGTTAATTAACTTAACCGAACTCTTCTAATGATTAAATAATGTCAAAAACTTTGATAAGGTTCCACGGCTAGAACTTTACGAATTCAAATTTAATAAATTCGCCCAATAGATTAAGTATACTTTATTTGAATAATAAATCTTCCAGTCGTTTGCAGACGATCTCTTTGTTACGAAAACAAAGTGAATAAGATATTTTTATACGACATTTTTTGTAGTATTTGAGTTGTTTGCTTCAAATCTTCTATTCTCCTTGAGCCCAGAACAAAACACAGCTCATTATAGTCATTTAAGTCATTGCAGCCCTAATTTTTATACTAATTTTTCATTTAGAACACATATTTGTAACACAGTTGTTGAACCTTGGTCTAAATAACAAAGTAATTTGTAAAATAGAAATAGGTAGGGCAGGGTCTATCATTTGTACTATTTCGTATGCCATTTCTCTTAAACTGTTGATTGATCAAGAATGTTTGGTTTGAAACTAACCTAACCATATCTACAGGATGGTCATTTCAAAGCTCCTGAAAAAAATGTCATGATCGTTGTGGCTAACATTACAATAAAGCATATGAAATTCGGGCAAATCCATTAATTACTCTACTATTATTATGAATTCCACGCAGACGAAGTCACAGAAAAAACTAGTACTTTCATAAATTGATTTTTGGCCATTCATATATTTTGTTTTACGCACGAAACATTGGAAACATATCTATATGGGGAGTTCCGGGATCCAATAGGAGACGTTTTGAAAAAAGGTCAGGTCAGGAGTACCCTAAACCGACGAGCATGTATGAAGAGATTGATAAATGTGGATGAAGCGAAAGTGTTATAAAAAATAAAAAATAAAATTATGAAAAAAAAAAAAAAAAATTTAAAATAAATTATGTCACGATCGTAGCGGGTGGGACAAAGTAGTCTCCGCCTACACTACACCTGTGGGAAAGAGGCATGACCATACCGTCGGTATGTATGTGTGTAACATTGTAGACCAGCGGTTCTTAACCTTTTTGGCTGGCGACCCAAATTATAAATATTTTTGAAGTCCGCGACCCAAATTTTTTTGTAGTCATTGTAGTAATTTTTGAGTAGTCATGAGCCGGGAGATTCCAGGAGAGTGTGGAACCGTACCCGCGACCCATCCCAAAACCGCCCGCGACCCAAATTTGGGTCGCGACCCGAGGTTAAGAACCGCTGTTGTAGACAGTAAAATCGACCAACAAAGCTTATATTATACAGACAAACTTTTCTATTTTAGTTATAGAATACATTTCTGCTAAATGTAAGACTACTCTGGACATTCAGACGTTTGAGGTTTATAGCGAATGTTAACTGAGAGAGCAAAGTTTGGACATTAATCCTGATAAGACTCCAACAGTTGCCAACAGATATCCAAGTAATCTTATGAATGTGAAAGTTTGCAAGTTTCTTGATTTTGACCTCAAACTTGCATGGATGATATCAAATTCTGCATTTAACTCATACGGCCCAAAGTTGTTGGATTTCAACTCTAATGTCATTCATGTAAAATTCAAATTTGTCCTTTATTTAGGAAAGGGAGCGTTCAAGTATTATGTAACGCAATTAATGAAGATTTTTAACCCTCCCCCCCCCCCCCTCCTTTTAACGCGCCGTAACGTTTTTCTGAACCCCCCCCCCCTCTCTCTCTAAACGTTACGTAACACTCAAGTGACCATTTTTATCCAAAAGTGTCAAAATTTATGTTGCGCAAAGTACAAGAAAGTCGCTATAGTCCTTGTTATAGTTTTAATCACCTTGGCGGTAATAATATTAAATAACACGAGATGTTTAACCCGCAATACATGCGTAGTTTGTTAACTTGGCAGTTTTAATTCCATATATTTTTATTTAAAAAAAGAAAACGTTACGTAACGTGTTGTAAGAAAGACCCCAAAGTAACGCATCGTAACGTTTTACGATACCCCCCTCTCCCCCAAATTGCGTTACGTAATACCTACTTGAACGCCCCCAAATCGGGCGGCAGGAGTATGCTATGGAGTGCGAGTCGGGTTACCTCCGCGTGTGGTCAAGAGCTGCTGTCCGGTGCACCCTGGGCATCGGCTAATGATTTCCTAGCAGTTTCTGAGGGATATGATTGACCGTTGGCTAAGAGCCCGACAGGGGGTCTTTTGACCGATCACCGTACAACGTTGCCGACATTTTGTCACAAGATTTTTGAATTATATTTTTATTTCTTTTTTACTTTGACATTGGCGAAGTTGTCGTCGCTATAACGACTTGATACGCCACAAATAAGAAGAAGAAGAAGAGTATACTATAGTTCGGTTTATTTAGCATGAGTAAAAAGGTAAACAATGTTGACATGACAAAAAATAAATAACAGAAAGTTGCAATTTAAAATAATTAACTTTGAACGTGTATATGTTAGTCCGGGTGGATTCATGCGACTCAATTTTGAAGTAGATATCTTCATCCTATTAAGCTGAAATTTTGGAAGCTTTTGTAAGAGATAACAATACAATAGTCTGGTAATAGAATTCTGGTGGTCCAGCCAGGACCGTCTCCACAGGGGGGAACTCTTCAACGGTCAGTCCGATTGACTTGAAATTTGGTTCACATTGTGTAGGACTGTAGGACCGATGACAATGCAAGTACAGTCAGCAAAAAAGCTTGCATCTAAAATTTAATTATTAGTTTAGGTTATTTTTAAATAATATTTTAGTAGTCGAACTCTTTATTACTGTCAATACACGTTAATATAATCAATATTTATGAATTATACGTAAGAGTGAGCATATTTCCATCTCGCTCTAAGCAGGGGTTCCCAACCAGTGGGGCGCGCCCCACTTGGGGGGCGTAGGGAAATCCAAGGGGGGGGGGGCGCGACGAGCGGCTTAGGTATTTATTAAAATTCATCAATTAGTTAATAAAGTGCAAGCACAATGTTCTCATTAATCATGAATAGTGTGTTTTATTTGAGTTTGATCGTGTTTTATTTCCATCGTAGTTGAGTTGGGACACGGGTGGCGTAGTATTTTAGCGCTAATTTAAGGGAGGCGTATATATAAATCTACTAGCTGATGCCCGCGACTCCGTCTGCGCAGAGTCGCTATCCCGCGGGAACTTTGCAATTTTCCGGGATAAAAAATATATAATTCCCGTTTTTTCCTTATCCCGTGGGAATTTCCAAAAATCCTTCCTTAGTGGATGTCTACATTGTATAAGGTATGTATGAGCAAAATTTCAAGTCTCTAAGTCCAGTGGTTTGGGCTGTGCTATCCCGCGGGAACTATGCAATTTTCCGGGATAAAAACTATCCTATGTCCTTTCCCGGGACTCAAACTATCTGTATACCAAATTTCAACTAAATCGGCCCAGCGGTTTAAGCGTGAAAAGGTAACAGACAGACAGACAGACAGACAGAGTTACTTTCGCATTAATAATATTAGTAAGGATAGGGTAATAGGTTGGGAACTCCTGCTCTAGAGGGAGGCGCATAGGGTAGTAGGTTGGGAACTCCTGCTCTAGAGGGAGGCGCATAGGGTAGTAGGTTGGGAACTCCTGCTCTAGAGGGAGGCGCATAGGGTGATAGGTTGGGAACGCCTGCTCTAGAGGGAGGCGCATAGGGTAATAGGTTGGGAACGCCTGCTCTAGAGGGAGGCGCATAGGGTAGTAGGTTGGAAACTCCTGCTCTAGAGGGAGGCGCATAGGGTAGTAGGCTGGGAACTCCTGCTGTAACGTATAGCATAGCATAGTCCTTCGGTTTGATCAACGTTGTCCAAACATCAGCTGGCACAAGGGAATCATTTTCAGGGCGGATCGGGACTCATAGGATGCTGGGATTCTTCGTGGTTCGGGTAATCTGGAATGATGACATTATACGATTAATCAATGCAGGGTAATAAATAATTAACAATACTTTCATACTGGTCTGGGAGCAAATAAATAACATAGAATGTACCAGTTTCTGCCCGCGCTGATGGTAAAAGCCCATCGAGGGGATTGGACGAAAATCTTAGGAATCATGTTATAGGCGATGCGGCTAGCAACCCATCACTATTATGATTCCCCTTTCCACCTATATGCTCACAATCATGCTAACCGTGGCCTTTAGGTCTTGTTAGCATAGGCTCTGTCTACCCCGTGAAGGATATAGACGTGATATGTGTATGTATGTGTAATAAATAATCACAGGGATAAAAAAACCGGTCAAGTGCGAGTCAGACTTGCGCTCCGAGAATTGGCATTGTTCATTTTTTTTAAGCTGTGCTTTTAACACCTTTATTTGATAAAATGGACTATTTCAAGCAACTAATTTGAATATTATGCTTTTACGTAGCTTTGTTAATTAATAATAAATATTTTTTCGCTGTTTGATAATTCGTGAATTTAGACAGAATCCCAATCGCCTTCGTTCGGCTGGCTATAAAAAAAACGGCTTTGTCTATGGTTTTGTTAGATTTGACAGTGACACGTGACAGTTGCCATAGCCAATTTTTTTTTTTCATTTTTGTGGCAAACATTCGATGCTGGATTCTGTCTAAAAACCCGGTCGTTCGGTCAAACAAAGGTTCAAAGTACTTTTACAAAAATATCTGAAATCATAAAGTATTTTTGAAATCGGACAAGACAAATCGGATAATTGACGGTTTTCCTCGAAATGGTTTTCGAATTGGAGCATACTAAAAAAAATGAACAATGCCAATTCCGTACAAATTCGTCAAGTGAATAGCCAGTGTCAGTAGAGCCCTATTGTTAAGCAAAATCTAGGTAATGTGAGGTCATCGTAGATTGGTACTGACAGACAGTATTTGGAAGTGGAAAGGGAAATCAAAATAGTGATCGGTTGATAGCCGCATTGCCTATAACATGATTCCTAAGATTTTCGCCATCTGCGCGGGAAGAGAAGCAGTTGTTGGTGCTTAAAATGTTTTTTCTTCGCTCCCAGGCCAGCATGGATACTAAAGTAACAAAGAAAATTATTGTTTGAAATAGAATCATTTATTTATGTATTTTTGGCTTTAAAAGAACTCGAGTCAGAGAGAATTCAACTCGAGTGGGTTCGAGTTACGCCCAACTCGAGTTAACTCGAGTTAGTTACTAGAGTCGACCATCCCTACATGGGAAGTAGGCAGCAGAAACTCATCATAATAAAAAATGCACTAACAAGGGTTATGTTATGTGATTGTTTTTTCGATCAATTGTTACATACAATAAGTACAATGGATAATATAAGCAAATAAGCGTTTAACGCATACCTACAGTTATGTATGTTCTCATGTCGCGATTATTATTCGTAGGAGCAACACATACATACACATACACACATAAACAAATCACGTCTATATCCCTTACGGGGTAGACAGGGCCTGAGCTAACAAAACCTAAAGGCCACGGGTGTGATTGTAGGCGTATAGGTGGAAAAAGGAATCAAAATAGTGGTGGGTTGCTACTTGCTAGCCGCATCGCCTATAACATGATTCCTAAGAATTTCGCCCATTCCCTCGACGGGCTTTTACCATCTGCGCGGGACGAGAAGCAACTGGTACATTCTATGTTTTTCCTTTGCTCCCAGATCAGCATGGAAGTACAACTAAACATACATACATACATACACACATATGGTACATAGGAGTAAAACTATGATAAATAGGTTTAAACATCAATTTGAAAATACATTAAAAGTGATACTATTCGTTTGCAAAATTAGAAAACGGTATTTCGGCCACTTCCCATGATTTTCCCATGAGGTTAGGCTTGAAAATTGGGGTTTAGTTTCTTTTTAGTCTAGTTGCAACTTCGTCGAGATGATTTTCGGACGAGTTGATGCCGTTAGACCAGTTGCGTTTTAGACCATCTGATACTAACCCGAAAATTGTTATACAAATAGATTGAATTTCAATGCAAGTACAGTCAACAAAAAAGATTGTATCAAAATGACATTGTTAAAGCGTTTTTTTTTCGTTTAACAACGATTTTCCGGCCAGCACGTTTCAAAATACTTAATATTATTTGAATATCATTATAGAAAATACATAACGATTGATTGACATAATGTAAAATTTTACAGTAATTTTATAAAACAAACATAACCTAATTCATCTAGTCAGCAGTCTCATCTAAATTTCATTATATCGAATAATCCATTATGAATTTTGTTATTTATGCGTTTCAACTTTATGTATTTTGTAACACGGGACAACTGGAGACTTGACGAGACAACAGGAGGTCTACGGGGGAAGCCTATGTCCAACAATGGACGTCCTATAACTGATATGATGATGATGGTGATGTATTTTGACACGTAGATACGAGTTCCACACCACTGCACGTATGCGGCATAAACGAATAAAACATAGATCTATAAATAGCATACTATTCTTATAGATAGCATGAATACCTATAATTTTCCCAGCGGCATGTTTCTTTCGTACCTCGTAACGTCATAAAAAGCTAGAATAAGAGTCATAAAGCATGGAAATAGAATATACGTGGTCCTTTTCATATATTCCGGTTAACTGAATCGATAAATTTTGTTTAAGCGCCAAGAACATGTCACTGGATGTAATTTTTCTTTTTTTTTTACCTACAATGAAAATAACTTTCGACGTCGTAAATTAAATATAGGAGATAAAGGTGCGTCTGCGATGATTCATATCAAACAATGCGGGACTAATTTGATGCGAGATAATTATAACGTTATAGAGTAAACTAAAGCGGGGTCAGAAAAATGTAACAAATTAACATAATCAGCTGTTGTATCATTATTTGCAGGAAGCCAGTTCCGAGAATAACAAGGACGTTGATATGTTAGCGAATCAATTAATGTGTTCGTTTTGACAGTTCTTGTATGAATGTGACAGCTAGCTGATTCCGATGCCAATTGTCAGCCCATACGTGAACTGTCAAAATGAACACGATGGCGATTGCGAGCGAGTTAGGTAACAAGCCTACAGGTCAGAGCCTAGAAGTTTAAGGGCCTTTTTCACCACTCTCTGTTAAGTTCCAGTTATCTTATGTGTCCCGCGACTTCGTCTGCATAGATTTATACATAAAAACGTTTCTCTTGAATCACTCTGTCTATTAAAAAAAACCGCATCAAAATCCGTTGCTTAGTTTTAAAGATCTATGCATACAAAGGGAACAGACAGACAGCGGGAAGCGAATTTCTAAATGTCAGTGAAAATTAGAACATAGAAAAATTAGAAAAGTAAAGCTATGGCCGGGAATCGAACCCGGATCCTCGTCATTCCGTGCTATACTATGCATGCTATGCGTGCTGCTTTGGGTGGTGTAGCACGCGTCACGGAATGACGAGGATCCGGGTTCGATTCCCGGCCATAGCTTTACTTTTCGGATTTTTCTATGTGTTCTAATTTTCACTGACATTCAGAAATTTAATTTCTAACGGTAAAACCGAAAAAGTAAAACATAAAAATCAAGAAATAAAAATTCTTGATTCATTTGATAGTAGCGGAAAGCGACTTTGTTTTTTACTATGTAGTGATTCGTCTCTATTTACTACTATGAAACAGACAGACTTTCTTCCATGCTGGTTAAATAGAATTTACCAGTTCTCTTCCCGCGCAGATGGTAAAAGCTGATCCCGGGAATGGGCGAAGTCTTAGGAATCATGTCATAGGCGATGCGGCTAAGAACCCATCACTATTTTGATTTCCCTTTCCACCTATACGCCCTTAATCATGCTATACGTCACCTTAAGATTTTGTTACCTTAGGCTCTGTCTACCCCGTTAGGGATAAAGACGTGATATATGTATGTATGTATGTAAACAGACAGAGACGTCATCATATATAACTGATACTTAAGATAACTGTAACTTAACACGGATTGGTAAAACAGACAATTAGAAAAGAAAAACGTCTCGAACACTTTTTTTTTTTTTTTTATATGAATAGGAAGGCAAACGAGCAAGTGGGTCACCTGATGGTAAGTGATCACCACTGCCCATAGACACCCGCAACCCCGGACGGATTGCAGATGCGTTGCCAACCTAGAGGACTAAGATGAAATGCCTCTTGTGCCCGTAATTTCCCCGGCTGTCTTACTCTCCACACCGGAACACAGCAGTGCAAGCACTGCTACTTAGCGGCAGGATTAGCGAGTAAGATGGTGGTAGCGATCCGGACGGACCTTGCACAAGGCCCTACCACCCGCGTCCGCGTTAACTCGCGTGCTGTTAACGTAATCGTTAGAGTAACCAAAAACCCTAGTGTAAACGTAGTTCGCGAACCTGCCGCGAGCGAAACGCCACGTCCACACTAGAGTTTTTGCTTACTGTAACATGCAATAGTAACGGTTACCGCGACTCAGTTCAGATTTTAGCTGTCATTTTTAGTATGGTTACTTCCATGCTGGTCTGGGAGCAAAGAAAAAATATAGAATATACCAGTTGCTTCTCTACCCGCGCAGATGGTAAAAGGCCATCGAGGGAATGGGCGAAAATCATAGGAATCATGTTATAGGCGACGAGGCTAGCAACCCATCACTATTTTGATTTCATTTTTCACCTATACGCCCACAATCTTGCTAAATGTGGCCTGTAGGTATATGTTACCTAAGGCTCTGTCTACCCCGTAAGGGATAAAGACGTGAATTGTGTATGTGTATGTGTTTTAGTATGGATCTGACAACGACCGAACCTAACCTAAATCGAAGCATTAAGACGTCATGGTAAGGCCCCTGTAACTTAATAAGATTTTTTAGAAGGAACAAAAGAGGATATGGATTCGTTTTAAGCCGCTATTTTTAGACTTCTATAAAATTTTCGTCATGTTTCTATAGTACGATTATATCTCCATTCTGACCTTGAAAACAATTACAGTGAAACAAAAAGTATCTCATAACAAATGATGTAACAGACAAACACTGTTGACTGCAGAATAAAATGCCTAGTCATTCAATTATAATATAATTGGATGCGAACACATGTACTCTATGTAATAAAGCCACTGGAAGCCATTAAAATGTTACTTCTATATGAGAATAAAAAGATAAGCGAAACTCTGCATCTGACACTTATTAGGCCTTTCGTTTATAACGCGTGATATTCGGGGGGCTATTCCCAAAATCTGAATTCGAAGTTGGTATCACACATCATAATGTCCCTTTCGCTCTAATGTTTATGGTATAAGCGTGAGCGGAAAGGCATCGAATTTCGAATATTGATTTCCAAGTAGGATCAGGGTATTCAGGGTTGTCAATTATGAAAATGTTGCAATATTATTAAGAGTTTGATGTGATCTTTGTTATAAAATAAAAGGCGTAACCAGTAAATGCTAAGCCTAACAAGGTTAAGGTAAACCATGTTTTTGAAATTATTAAGTTAAAAAAAAAACCACCGAATTGAGAACCTCCTTTTTTTGAAGTCGGTTAAAAAGAAAAACTTGATCAAAACTATTCTTCCTCTAAGGGCCTGTTTCACCACTCTCTGTTAAGTTCCAGTTATCTAGGATTCTGTCTCTATTTATTACTACGGAACAGACAGAGACATCATCATCGATACCTGACACTTAAGATAACCGGAACCTAACAGAGAGTAGTGAAACAGGCCCTAATCATAGGTATCGTTTACACAAAAATCCCATAATTTTTTTCTTTTAATATTGTTTACCCATATGTACTACCATGTTTAAGTAAGTAAATAAATAAACTACTTATTCTGTTTTATTCTATTCTAATCCTTCTGACATTTAAATTCATAATTTTGTACCAAAACATAACAAGTTTAAAAATCAAACGAATTCCGCTACCAATGTAACTCTTTACTTTTAAACATGCCATGTGTTGTGTAAAGAATGTTATGACAGTTTGAATTGTGTGATGTCAGACGTTATTGCTGAACTACTACAGAGCTCAGTCATTGCAATGAGAAAAATAAATGTATTTTTAGTCTGTGGTGATGAGAAATTTATACATTCAAATTAGATACTTTTTTTTACATGTATGTATTTTTGAATGGTTGGCTTGTAGATACTGCAGAACTCGATTTAAGGTACTTCGTCATTGCCACACTTATAATGTTAATTGATATCAATGAACTCTTCCGTTTACAATTTCAGGGCAAATCATTGTTCGATTTTGCATCTATGAAAATCATGTGATACATGATAATATGCATGCTTATAGTAAATATTCTTAATTTTGTTTAGTAAGGTAATGAGGTGACAATTGGCATGTTGTTCTCTTTGTGTATACGTAAACGGTTTTCAGTATTTACTAAATAAATATTTAAATGTCCACACAGAAATGAAAAGTATGCAACAAGGTAGAGAAACTGTTTATTTATTTTAAATTTATTTTATTACAAAGTGCAATAACCTGTTTCTTTCTGCTATTTCAAAGAATATGAACAGAAATAATTTATTTGTTTGTCTTAGTTTTATCATGAGGATGTGCTGCCAGAGACTGGAGGTAGACAGAGGAGTGTTTGAGAAATTTGGCAAAAGAGAGAACAAGGCTGGCATAGTCAAACAGGTGCACATAAGTCATAAGAATTTTAGATTAAAAAAAAAACTTGAGGCTGGCTTATACACAGCAATGTGTATTTTATCTTCATTATTATTATTACAGGAAAAAAAGAACAAGATGAGTATGACAATGATGACAGAAGTTCAACTTTCTACTAAGTTTGAAATATGTTTTTTGTTTGTAGTTTGAGGAATAGGACTTGAACTCACATTTTATATAACTTTATATTCCACAAAAACTCTGATCAGTTTTTATACGAGTTAATTAGTGAAATAAGCAAAAACACGGTCAGTTAATTTAATAAAGCAAGGAAGTGATACAGCAAAAATGTACGGAGTTTTTGCCTTTACAAACATGCAGGTAGAAAAAAGTCATGATATCTAAATTGCAAATCAGATATTTATGTCAAACATAGATCAGAATTTTAAATAAAATTATAACAGAAAAAAATATGAAGATCATAGATATTTTTAAAGAAAATTCTGACATATTATTCAAGTCTTGTATAATATGATGGCATAATGTACAGACCTTGGACGAACAAAAATTTTATCGCAACAGGAAAACTACGTTTTCATACCATTTGGAATCAAATTGGCTAAGCTACGAGTATAATAACCAGGAAAAATTGATTATCCAGGCTTAAGTATGTCGAGAATATTAGAAATGGTCACACACTATTAGAGAAACGCATACAAAACCCAAAATCGTTGGCAAGCGCCTCAGTTTTGTAAACAAACAATGTGTATTTTTAATTTCCTCGCAAATTACGACCTGTCAATAGAAACCGTCAAACAGCCAATAAATCACACTTACCATATGAAATCCTTGCAGTGCGAGCAAAACGTTGGCTGCTTGAAGAACCTCGGCATGAACTTATGATCCTTCACGAAATAAACATTCTTTTTTTTCAGGGCGCCCTTACGGCCCCGTAGCTTGAACGCCTGCCCCAATTTCAGATCACCACCATCATCACAGTTGTTCTCGTCGTCCGCCATGGCGACGCGCGGTGGCGAGCTGGACGCCGGTGGAGACGGAAATTATAATTTCACAGAATTCGCTAGACTACACGACCACTCGACCGACCACCGCTCTCAGCCGAACGTCATCGCGTTTTGTGTCAACCGAGCCGAGAACATGAAGGTTTGCGGCTGTCAGTGTCACTGTCAAATATGTCAATGTCAATTTGATTTTTAATGTTTCCAACTCTTTAAAAAATTTCCTTTGAACGGGGTAATTTAGCTATTTTCAGCTTTATTTTATAGTAATAGTAAAGCAAAATCATGTTAGAAGATTTGACAAAAAATATTCTATTGATTGCGTGTTTACCTCACGATGGGAGGCTTAAATGAAATTGATGTATGAGTGAGTGAAATGAACACAATGCACGAATGTTTGATTATTAGGTGTAATTCAAAATCAGGTTACAAAATCGAAAGGCACCAACGTGCTAGAAATCAATTTAGGTCTTGTACTTACTAGTACGTGATTGTAAGCTTTCACTGCAATAGTTAATTTTATGGTACTCGACAATATATATCGCTAGTGGTGCTTATGATTGATAACTGATTGCTTGAATTACAATTTGAACTACCTAATTTAGGTAATTGATTAACTTTTAAGTAACTTAATTCGTGTTGATTTAAAAAACAGGTGCTGCATTGTTAAATTATAAATATTACGATACCAATTTACATAATATGTTTGGGTGACTTTGAGATAAGCGTCACAACACATTTAACTGATCTACTTGGAATGATGCTAGTGGCTTAACCGATTCTGTGGTACACTGGGCAAAAACTGTTAACATGCTTTTTTTCTTAAAGGCATTGGAAGAGTACAAAACTAAGCCGGTGTATTTAGACTGACTTGCATGATATTCATGACAAATCGTTAAAGGAATATTTGACATACTGTATTTGAAAGAAAATTTTTCGTTCGTGTGAAAACATGACTTAGTAAGTTTGAATATCATTTACCCCGGTATGTCCTATCTACCGTATATGACAACACTATTCGTTCAGAACAGCTGTTCTGTGTGATTTATGGTTTAATTGCAGTAATTATTTACTATTTTTTATAATTACAGTATTCTTTTTATCAACTATTATTAGTTTTGATAAGAATAAAACCTCCATTTTATATTTTGTTCACCATTTTTCCTAAAATTCATTTAATTTTAACACGATTCGTGACAAGTTATACGAACCTGTGGTAGTTTTCGAACGTAAACTTCTCCCCTCGCTTCACACGACTGCCAAAGCCGTTAATTTTCAAGGATTCGTTGGGTTGTTTGAGAATTTGGGTGTTGTTTTTCAAATTAAGAAATTGGGTATTTGGTTGAAATGTGCTACTTTCTTGCAGATAATTTAGTTTGTGTTATATAGCTTCCAGTTCAGCATTAATCAAATCATAATGAGTTCAGGAAGTTCTGATGTTGATCAAAGGCTTGCCCTGTCGATGGTGGCACAGTTCGATGATATAAATCGTTTGAATAATGTCCTCAACGACGAATATTCTGAACAATGTAAGTATACTCCAGTACAGTGCAATTATATATAGAAATTTCTAGTAATCCTTTAAATACGATGTAGTTTTTGTTTTGGTGACTAAGTGGTGGATTGTTTTGAAGTACCCCTTATTGTCAGGCTCGTTACTTGATTAAGAAAGCTTACCAAGCTCCCCTGATTACATAATAGCTGTACTCGCTGCCCTAGTGGTTCCAGAGTTGTAGCAATACATATTCTGGATCGACAGTCACTGCTGGGCATTATGCTGGTGAGATAGAACGTATTTGTATGTAAATGATGATGTATCATCACTTCTCCATTGTCTTAATGTCTTGTTTGCATGATCTTCTTGTCATCATCTTTGCAGCATTTAACCCCTCATATGCGGGGGCTTAAAAAAGTAATACATTCTAATCTCATCTGTTTTAAGACACTAAAATTCTGTGGATTTAAACAGTGGAGTAACTATAACGTCTGGGGCCCGCGGCAAATTCGTCAGATGGGGCTCCTTCCTCCATATAAGAAGTGCATCAGCGACCCTTCTGTGCTCTAAACCAAGCCTGTTCGGGGCCCCTTTGAGCTAGAGGCCCCTGGCATTTTGCCACTCCTGCCACCCTTAAATAAAAATACTAAAAGATGACTCCCACTGACTCATACAATCTGATTATGGCTGAATAGCCTGCCGATGGCTGGTGAAAATTGGAGAAAAAAAAAGTTATGTGATAAAATCAGAATATGGCTTACTGTATTCAGTATCAATTAAAACAACTGGACTTTATATCATTAAGACGCAATCCCATGCTATATAATGTCTTGGTCATCAACATGAAGAACTATACAATGTTATTAGAGATAGTGCAAATCTGCGGCTGTTTATTGAGTCAAATGTACCAAATAATTGTGCTAGACTCAATTTCAATTGTAATTAAAGCACTTAATTCATCTGGCAAGCTTTCTGTAAATCTATATTTCTTTTGAACGCAGGTTTCCTAGCATTTGTGAAACAGATGGAATGGGTGAGGTCTCAATGGGCATCGGCTGAGTCTGAGGCAGTCCGGCTGCAGACCGAGCTGGACGAAGCCCTACGGACCCTTTCCAAGTGGGAGGCCAAGTTCTCGCATGTTCGGAAGCTGCTTGACGGGGAGAAGAGAGAGCGAAATATTGTTATGAAGAAGTATAGTGAACTGGTAAATGATAATGCTGGATTTTGATGTAAAGTAATGTGGATATTTTGTATGTAATTAACCGTCTTCTTTTATTAATATGGCCCCATGAATCAATGCGATGATTTCGCCAATGTCAAAGTAATAAATACAGTATTCCAAAATCTTGTGTGAAAAATGTCGACAACATTGTACGGTAGAACACGGTCAATAGACCCCTCCCCTGTCGGGCTTAGCCAACGGATAATATTCCTCAGAATCTGCCAGGAAATCACTAACCGATGCCCAGGGTGCACCGGACCACGCGCTGCTTTTCCCCTCGGACGGAACCAATAGTTTAATGTTCTACAATTCTACATCATATTGTACAAAGAAATCTATCTCAAGGCTTCTATTACAGAGCAAGCTTCTAGACATGGCTAGGGATCTGCTCTTCAATGACAACCGGGCTAAGCTGAACGATGAGACCCTGCAGAAGCTGGCCTTCCTCAATGGAACAGCTCATCAAGACCACAATGCCAGGCTGACTGGAGTACCGGAACTTAACTCCACTGGTAAGCATTATTTTACTCACTGCCAGAGAATCAGGGAAGAAGGGAGTGTTGTTTGTTGCCTTTTGGAAAAACTCGTCAGTTTTTTAATAATGCCACCAATGAGGCTGGCATAGTCCCATAGGTGCACTTTTTTTTTTTTTAAATCTAATATTTTAACGAGGCTTGAGTCACCAATGGTGACTATGTCAGTCTCATGGGAAACCACAGGTACCTAATTCAAACTCTGCCTTGCCCAGAGGCCGAGGCTCTGGAGCCAAAGACGTGTAGGTGCACTTAAGAAGGTTTATTCTTACTGAACTGGCAACGTCGCATTTATGATGTTTTTTTACGATTATTTCACAGAATTTTAATGTGTTTCAAAAGTGCGTCTATTATGATCTCCATCCTACATAAGTGTAACAAATTTCATGGCAATCTGACGTCTACAAGTAGGTCAAATGACCGCGATTGTTTACAGGTGTTATACTCTGGTTTCGGTTGTACTGTCAATCGTTCAAAGGTTAGCTGGAAGAGATCCCTTTAAGGGATAAGTTCCCCTTTGTACGTCTGTTTTTCTCATTACTTGCAAAATTAATGTGTTTTCTTGTACAATAAAGAGTTATACATACATGGCTCAAAACCACGAAAGTGGCTTAGGTGGCGAATTCCGATTTAGTAATGGGCACGTAAAATCTTAAAAGGAATATCAAAATTAAAGACTTAAAATAATTGCTACTAAAAATAATACATACATACATACATACATACCGTCACGCCTCTTTCCCACAGGGGTAGGCAGAGACTACTTTATTCCACTTGCTACGATCCTTACATATTTCTTTCGCTTCATCCACAGTCATCAATCTCTTCATACATGCTTGTCGGTTTCGGGTACTCCTGACCTGACCTTTTTCCAAAACGTCTCCTATTTGGTCTCGGAGCGTCCGTCTAGGCCTTCCCCTCCTAACGCAACCATTTGCACTCCCCATATAGATCTGTTTAGTTAGTCTACTTTCATCCATCCGCTCTACATGCCCAAACCAACTAAGCATAGTTTTTTCTATCCTAGTCACTATATCCTCTTTCACACCAGCACATTCCCTTATCAGACTGTTCCTTATTCTATCTTTCAGTGATACACCTTCCATACTTCTTAACGTTCTCATTTCTACTGCATTTATTCTACTTTCATGCTTCTTTTGCCATACCCAAGTCTCGCTACCGTACATTAATGTTGGAACAAGCACACCTCTGTGAACAGCCAGACGCGCCTAATAATACATACATACACATAACATTACTGTATAACACTAGCTACTGACTACTGGGCTTCTAGTGCACCAACGCGACAATAGTCGCTGACAAGTGACAATTCCGTTTACATTACTAACTCGAAAGAATCTGCGCCGGTTGGCTTCATATTCACTACGCATTACATTTAGAATTGTCACCTGTCAGCGACTATTGTCGAGTTGGTGAAACGGCCAGATTGTGAAGCTCAGGGAATGTCTCCAGGTACTCTGCTGTCGGAGATGTCGTACTCGCGTTCTGAGGACGACCTGGAGCTGTCGGTGGCTTCCACGCGGCGCTCGTGGGTGCAGCGCGGCGGCTGGCCCGCGCGCGACCAGCCCGCCAACAAGAAGCGCCGCTCCTCCACCAGCTCTGCTGCCAAGGTTTTTATCTATGCTTTGGTCAATAAGTACATACCTGATGATACTTGACGCTGTTTTTTCTAATATTGGATTAGATGGTCTGCCATAAAATGTAATGTCGATAAGAATTGGCAGTCAAATTGAAAGTTCGAAAAAAAACAAAAAAAAAAATCTAAACAACAATCGAACTCGGATTTTTATCATTCCGTACTATACCGCTACTCCACCCATAGTAGCTAGGTGCTTTACGGGTAATATCCGTGAAAAAAAATCAAGAATTAAAATTCTTCATTCATTTAATAGTGTCTATCATTTGAAAGTTCGACTCTAGCAACTTTATAGAAAGTTGGATGAAAAGTGGGAGGCCACTTACTTGGTCGACCGTACACTGACACGTGCACTCACACACACATACACATAAAGACACAAGCGCGGGCGCACACATTCAATCCGCATTTCAGAACTGACACAAAAAGAATTCACGCAAAGTCCTTCGGGTGGTATCCTCAGACGCGTTCATCCCTTACAGGCATATAAGCAGTGCTTGTAAGCATACGTAAATGTGCCCGACACGCTTCGTACCAATACGGATTTTGTTGGCAATATGCCTACCCGCTGTCAAAATCCACTGCACGCCCCTGGGTATCCTAGCCCTTCACCAAAGCGACAATTGTCGCTGACAAGTGAGAATTCTTTTTACATTACAAATTAATTAAGAATCTACGCCGGTTGGCTGCATATTGACCATGCATTGCAATTCGCATTGTCGCTTGTCTCTGACAATTGTCGAATAGATAAAATAGGGCCCAGGATACTACTCGAAGACTTGGCTTTCGTGAAAGAACAAGAACAGATGCAAAATTATAGGTTCACTTTTCCAAAAGCTTTGCAAGGCAAGTGACCCTTTGTTTAGCTCGGCAGTGTATTTGAGTGTTGCGATGCGATACTTTGCAGACGGTGGAGCTGCAAGGAGGCAAGGTGCTGGCCACGGCCACCACCACGCTGACGCTGGAGCGCGCCGCCACCAACCACGACATGAAACCGCCCAAGAGCTTCGTGAGTATCTGTATTCTGTAGCATATAGTTCTTCCTGGACCACATTCAGATTTACTGCTTTCGGCAGACCCTGCTACACCTAAAGAAAGAAAGAAGAACTTCAGTCTAATAAGAAGTCTTTTTAATGAGTGAAGTGTTAGCGAACTTTTGGCTATTTATACTGGACTGATTTAAACTTAAACTTGGACTTAAACAGGCACATCAGCAACTGCTGCTCGCCTATAATTCAATAATAATAATAATTCTACGCGGACGAAGTCTCGGGCGGAAGCTAGTATTTCAATAAAGTATTCTGTTCGCAGCAACCTATATCGGAGAGCAGCGACGAAGCCCCGCCGCCATCGAAGTCGTCTGTGCGTGTCTCCGCCAAGCGGGTGAAGGAGGAGCACACGCCCTCCGCACCACCGAGATCTGGTACTGACTTCATTGCTATATCATATGCGCAGTGCCGTAAATAGCCGTTTATGCGCCCTGTGCGAGCTTTTATGACTGCGCCCTTACACAAATACGCTCGTGCGCTATCAAAAAAATGAGCGCGATGTTTTGTCTAAGGGAGCGTTCAAGTATTACGTAACGCAATTATCGGTAACCTTGTAACGCGCCGTAACGTTTTTCTGTACCCCCCCCCCCCCCTAATCCCCCTCTAAACGTTACGTAACACTCAAGTGACCATTTTTACCCAAAAGTGTCAAAATTTATGTTACGCAAAGTACAAGAAAGTCGCTCGCTATAATATCCTTGTTATAGTTTTAATCGCCTTGGCGGTAATAATATTAAATAACACAAGAGATGTTTAACCCGCAATACATGCGTAGTTTGTTAACTTGGCAGTTTTAAGTCCATATTTTTTTATTTAAAAAAAGAAAACGTTACGTAACGTGTTGTAAAAAAGACCCCCCCGCCTCTGTAACGCATCGTAACGTTTTACGATAAAAAATTGCGTTACGTAATATTTGAACGCCCCCTAATTGAATAGACGTTTTTGATGATACTGGCATGTAGGTACGTATGTGTTGGAATCGAGCACTAGGGGCGCAGCGGGAACTTCTCAGGAGCAAATCGAAACATTAATAGTCCAGCCTGGTCTGGCCATTTAATTCTTGCGCCCCCCAGAGTCTACGCCCTGTGCCTGGGCCCTATTTACGGCACTGCATATGCGGCGTATGTGTTACACTATTCCATCACTACATAGTATAAAACAAAGTCGCTTTCTCTGTCCCTATGTCCCTATGTATGCTTATATAATTTATATACAGTGGCTTAATTTGACATACTTCGGTATGCTTGGGTTAGGTTTAGGTTTTACTGAAAATGGGAGTAAATATGTTTCAGATTTTTGTGTACATATATACATACATACACAAATCACGTCTATATCCCTTACGGGGTAGACATAGCCTGAGGTAACAAGACCTAAAGGCCACATATAGCATTTTTGTGTACCTTGTATACATTGGTGAATGTTCAAATTGGACAGCGTCTAAGAGGCGAATTAAGTAGCCGTGCTAGCCTAGTGATTTGATTTGTGACCTCTCAAGCAGAGCGCGTTCGAGCCCGGGCTGGCACTTCGTCGCGCTTTTCAATTGATTTATTCCTGTGTTATGTTGTCAGAAACGGACACGAACTCGGACACGCCGGTGCGGGCGGTGCAGCGCACTCCGTCGGTGATCTCGGCCGCGTACGGCGGCTCGCCGCGCGCGCGCCCGCGGCAACACAACTTTGTCGCCAAGAACTTCTACAAGCGCGAGACCTGCGGGCCGTGTGGGAAGACGTGAGTAGCACAGTATACAGGTGGTCTCATTGTAATCGGTCAGTATGGGAAAGTCTGAAACTATAAGACATACGAAGGTCTGTTCTTAGGAACCATGTCGTCGATTTTAATAACAAGAAAAACTGCATTCATACATTAAAAAAAAACCTGTAATCAGCTCGGGAATCGGAGTCGGTTGTTTTGAAAAAATAAACTTACATTCTATTTAGTCAGTTGTGTAAGTCTTAAGCAGTAAATGGCTCTATGAAACATGATGTCTAAAATGAATAAAATGCATGAACTATAAACTCTACACTGAAATAAATGTGGTCGTTTCAGCATAAAGTTCGCGAAGGTCGGCATAAAGTGCGAAACGTGTCGTGCCCAAGCGCACCCGGAGTGCCGCGCGCTGCTGCCGCTGCCGTGCGTGCCGCCCGGGCCCGCCTCCAGGCGCAACAACGCGCAGGTAACGTGCCGCGCAGGCGCAGCCGGACATTAAAGGACATCCAAATCGTTTCACAAACACGAGATCGACGGACATAATTAAAGTCATCATAAAACGGTTGTCTTTACAGGTCGGTTCACAAGAACTGGCACGAATGGATTGAACGAAGTACTTTTTCCTTTTTTAATACGGTCCCATCGATCGATGCGATGATTTCGCCAATGTCAAAGTAATAAATACAGTATTCAAAAATCTTGTGACAAAAATGTCGGCAACGTTGTACGGTAGAACACAATCAAAAGAAATGTCGGGCTCTTAGCCAACGGTCAATGATTTCTTAATTTCTTATTTCTAAAAAGTTGGCGTGCGCCGCGCTGCTGGAATAGTTTCTTCTCTTTCACCAACAGGCGCGCGGATCGTATGTGTGAAGAGTAGCGCTGCTCAACCTCATTGGCAGTTTCAACCAGTCACCCCTGGAGTCTGAGTTGATCGCGTTATTTGGTATTCCAGGAGGGCAGTATCGCGGACTTCGCGCCGAGCGCGCCGCCCATGGTGCCGGCGCTGCTGGTGCACTGCGTCAACGAGGTGGAGAAGCGCGGCCTGGCCGAGCGCGGCCTCTACCGCATCAGCGCCGTCGAGAAGGACGTCAAGCGGCTCAAGGTGCGTACTAGGAAACGACTAAACGAGTCCTCGCCCGCGCGGGGTGGGAGCTGTGTGCGGGGGCAGGTGCAGTACCGTAGTACCGTAGTAAGACAACTCCAATATATAATGGGGGCGTTCACAGGTCACTTCGGAACTAAATACCTATTAGCAAAGATGGGACTACATGACAATAACGACAATGATTGTAGAATATGCGGCGAAGAGGTTGAAACAATGGAACACATTATGTGCGAATGTGATGCCCTCGCCAGACTAAGAATGAAACTCTTCGGCATCGGATACCCTGAACCAGGAGATTTCAAGGCACTACCACTACACCCAATTCATGAATGAGGTGGTAAAAGCGATGGAATATTGCGAAGGAGGGGTAATTACACAAAAGATCCACGAATGGGTCGAAGTGTAACCGTAGGGACCCCTAGACTAAGATAAGATAAGACCCGCCCGCACCGAGAGAGCTCCCCGCCGTCGTCCTACCCCGCGCCCCGCAGCCGCAAGGGCGAGGACTCATTTAAGCGGTCGGTTTATACATTACTACATACAGTATTTTCTTTTTACTCGACTGCGGTGAAGCCCAAGAGGGTTACTTGTTTAACGTGTTCAACGGCTCGACCGATATTGACATATGATGTCATTAGGTTCGTCATGATCTTGTTACCATAGGCTCTGTCTACCCTGTAAGGGATACAGACGTGATTTATAAATATGTACGGGGTAGACAGAGCCTAAGGTGGCAAGACCTACAGGCCACGTTTAACAAGATCATGGGCGTATAAATGGCAAAAGGAATCAAAATGGTGATGGGTTGCTTGCTAGTCGCATCGCCTATAACATGATTCCTATGATTTTCGCCCATTCCCTCGACGGGCTTTTACCATCTGCGCGGGCAAAATTGGCCCAAAAAAAAAGTTGTACAAATAATGTAGAAAAGATATTAACTTTATTGTTGTCAGTGTACCTAATTTGAAAGGTCAGTAGGGGCGGCAAATGTTTAAATCCAGCACTGGAATTAGATGAACATGGTTTACACTACAGTAAGATATTATGACAGCACACAACGGATAATAAATATAACTCCTCTTTTCTTCAGTAAAAAAACTGCTTAGTTTTAACTTGCTTTATGACTGCCTTTCAATGTCAACTTCACCTAACGTCTAAATCGTAATATAAGTATAACAAAATGAATACAATTCGTAAAAAACGCAAACACATACCACTTATTGTCGAAAAGGTCCACTGTTTTGTGCTAACAGTGATAATAGCCCCCGGATACTTCATATTTCAAATCATAATGCTAAAACTGAACTTCTTCGACATCGTCCTAGGATCTTATTTCTTTATAAACGTGTTTGGAAACATGCTACTCAACATACTTACCGATTCGCCGGTCGAAGCCTACTTCAAACGTGAGGACTGTGAAATTTACGGACAGCGAACAGAACATTACCGGCACCACCACGACTTTTTGTCTCACATATTGGGACGCAGAAACTATCGCTATTTCATCTGCTCCTTAGCTCACTTGATCATCTCTATGCTGTATACAATGTACTATTATTATTTCACAATAGCGACCAACTACGATCGCTATGGAGTCTTTCTAGCGCCCTTGATCGTTTTCTTCCCTAATTTGAAGCTACCTGGAATACGTGACGAGGATCTGTTGGTTTTATGTGCTTATTTAAATTTAACCATATTACCGTGCTCTATTGGTTTATTCGCGGTTCACGTGAGGAATATTATTAAAAAGACAGATTACAAATACAACCAGAGGTATTGGGCGACTTGTATTGCGAGTGTGCTTGGTACTAGATGGTATTGGGCCGTGCTCTGGCCTTTCGTAAGTAGCCCATTGCCAGTTGAAAATGATTTTATGGAGCTGAAATATGTGAATTGATTTTTTTCATTGAATACACTACTTTGGTGACTTCGTCTTTTCATTTTTTGATACCGGCTTTGCAAGGCACGGGTGCGCGCGTCAGCTATCCTTATAGCTACCCGTATTATTCTTTGCGTGCTAGAAAGTGACTAGTAGTCTATCGTGCGCTCCTGTGCCATAGACCGACCGGTTAAATGAGTCCTCGCCCTTGCGTTGTAGACGCGCGGGGTGGGACGACGATATCGTGAAAGTTGCGGCTAACTGATGGATGCAGGTGGCGAGTTGTCGGTCATTATGGTGTAAGGGGGAGGTGTGTTCAACAGTAGACGTCTTCTGGCTGATGATGATGATGACCTAATATAAGAAGGACTTTGGTTATGCCTCTGTTGTCCTTTTTAACCCCCGATGCGAAAGAGGTTATAAGTTGAAGTGTTATAAGTTTGGCCAAGCGTTACCAAGCTTACATTGATTGCTGGTTTACAAATGTTCGGGCAAGAATGCTCTCAGTGAGGACGTTCCTGTACGGCAAAAGTACAGTTTCCAAATAATAAAAAATTAAGTTAGCATAACAATTCTGGATAATCAACAGTCTAAGAGAAAAAAAAATACAGTAATCGGTCTTGGTTGACCTGCCTAGCTCACCTGGGTGGACCACAGGCACTTTCTTGCCGGTGGCCCACCTACAGTTTGTCAACCAGGTTTTTGACGGAGCTCCGCCCTTGGACCCCTTTTTATGGGTGCTTTGCCCTTCGGGCAAATGAAGGTACTTAACTAATCTACCTATTTTTCTATTAAAATAATATTATAATCAGTCTCATGGAATTAATTTGAGGGGGACCATGACCCATAGTCTTTTGCCTGTGGTTCATCTACGTGTACTGAGGTGTATACCCAGGTGAACTAGGCAGGCGGACCACGACCGATGACTTAAGAAAGAGTTATGGCGCAGCTTAATTGGTACCAGTTTTGTGCCATGGGCCAGAGAGGGTGAAAAGACATGCTATGCTTTTATATATTTAATTCCAAGTATATAAAACTACTATCACAATACATAGTACGAAACATTAAGTAAATAAAATAATAATTATTCAGTAGAGTTCAATAGTTCGTAATCAGGCAAAGGGCTGCTAACAAAAGGCCAAAGAATAGCCCAATACCATCTTGTACCAAAAACATACACGATGTTCGTCTTCCAATGCCTTTTCACAAAAGGCGTGTGATGCAATGACTCGTACGTAGTAGTGCCTCTAAAAACATTCCTGGCATGAAAGCCAAATAGACCGCCCGCGAAACATAGAAGTAACAAGTCTATAAACAGACACGACACGTAAAATTCTTCAGTGCGCAGTGAAATGATAAGGATCAACCAATTGACCAACTTGGTTGGTGCCTTGAATATGTCTAGTTTCATATGAGATATCTGAGTGTAGTACCACACTGAACAGTAGAGCATAGTGATTGCCGAATGCCCGAGCATGCACACGAAATATCGGTAGTTGTTCCGCCCGATGCAGTGAGAGAGGAAATAGCAATGGTGGTCGCTCCGCTTTATACAAGCCTTGCAAGTACGACAGTGCCAACTCATAGGCGGCCGATTCTGCTTGCAAATATCGCAGTATTCACCTTCCCCGTCATAAGATCCCACTCTGGTATCAGTGAATATACTCAAGTACATGTTACCAATTATGTTGGTGAAGAAATAAGCGCTCAAAATGTATTGCGCCAGGCATGTTTTTATCATTAAAATCTGTACTATGTAATAACCCGGTGTTATTAAGGCCGTTAGTATAATGCACTGTGCTTTTTCGAGTTTACGTAGAAGGCGTTCTTTTGCCGGGTTTGCTGCTCGCCTGGCTCCTAGCACCATTGTTTAAAAAAATGTGGCTCTGTGCATTGGACAATTTCGCCAGTTTGTTTTCTTCAGTATGTGATTGACGTTTCGTGTCAAGTTGTAGAGTCAGTTTGAAAGAAGATTATGGATGTCACGTCTAATTTAACTGCCAGTGGTATCTTTGACAGTGATAATACTCTAATGAGGTTTGAACACAGATCTTAGGGTTATTATTCGGTTAGTGAGACTGATACTTGTCAGACAAGAAAGTAAAGACAGCAAAAAAGATTGCGAAATGAATTTATTATCAGAAGATGCTGACATGTTTCATCCCTATATTTTCACGTCACTGACAACCGGTGGGGTAAACCAGTTCTTGAGTTGTGAGGATCGGCAAGCGTAGTCTAGGACGCTGACTTGATGGAGCGATGATCTTCGCAAGAACTGGATGAGGGTAGCCGAGGATAGGTTCTACTGTTATAAAAATCCTCACTACATACATACATACATACATAAATCACGTCTTTATCCCTTACGAGGTAGAGAGAGCCTAAAGTAACAAGACCTATTAGGCCACATTTGATTTTTCTTTGCTCCCAGACCAGCTTGGAAGGTAACTCAAGATATCCTCACTAGAGATAGTAAAATTAGGTTAGGTTCGTTAGGTATTGTAGATGACACGAAGTGCTGCACCTGAATTAAAACCAAAAAAATAATTAGGGTAGAAATCTAGATTATAGTTTATAGTTAAAATTGAAGGTACTTACCTGTTTGCTTGTTTGTATGTGTGAAAATAAAAACGATGCGCGTGGGCTCATGTCTACGTGTGTGTCGCCTCGCTGTCAGTCAGTTAGTTCCCCTTTAACAGCCGAACGACGCGTACATGTACATGCACCTTAAGCACATCACTGGCAGTTTATCAAGTTTCCTTTACCCTAGTTCTCGTCAATCCTGCGCCTACATCCATCATTTACAGGTATCTTCAAAATAAAAACCCCCCTTTAATGGGCTTCCATCGGTGGGAGTGTAATTCTACATTTTTATAATAGTGGGACCACGAGTTCGTAACCCCGGGGATCATGCATAATGGCGTTTAGAGATGAAAATAATGAATGATAATGATGATTCAGCATTGGATTCCTTTTCAGGAGCGCTTCCTCCGCGGCTGTGGCTCTCCCCAACTCTCGAACGAAGACATCCACGTGCTATGCGGCTGCATCAAGGACTTCCTCCGCTCCCTCCGCGAGCCTCTGGTCTCCAACGCGCTGTGGGCGGACTTCATGGAGGCGGCCAGGATGAGCGAGTCCAGCGACGCCACCGCCGCCATAGTACAGGCCGTCAGTCAGCTGCCTCCGCCTAATAGGGACACGCTGGCGTTCTTAGTTCTGCATCTACACAAGTTAGTATACTGTAATTTAACTGTGAAACGATGAAAGTGAAACGGAAAGGTCTCGAAGGTCAAGCTGTTTTTTGGCGTTCGGTGAACTTGCCCAGTTGAACGATCTAGTTCCATTTCCTTTTTTGCCATCGGACGTTCAATGGCCTGATTTTTGTGAGCACATCACTCGGAAGTAGTATTTTTACTACTCATCTGATCCTTCCGCGAGCTGTTGGTCTCCAACGCGCTGTGGGTGCTATTCATGGAGGCAGCCAGGACGAGCGAGTCGAGTTAGTAAATCATAATTGTGAAAGTAACTCGGTCTGTCTGTTACCTTTCCATGCTTAAACCTTTGGACCGATTTAGTTTAAACTGGCTGCTACCCGCGACTTCGTCTGCAAAAAAATGGGTTAATCTAGGGTATCAACTATCTCCGTTCCAAATTTTATCCAAATCCATTAACAGTTTTTACGTGAAAGAGTAACAAACATTTATCCATCCATGCATACTTACAAACTTCCGCGTTTATAATATTAGTAGAATTTGGTATGCGGGTTTCAGCCCGGGGAAGGGCATATATGATAGTTTTCCCGGAAAGCAAAGTTCTCGCGGGATAGCGATAAGCAAATTGTGTGCAGACGGAGTCGCGGGCAACAGCTAGGCTTCTGCACCTGGAGGTTGGCAATAATGTATATGCTGATCCTGGGGAGCGCTGCATGGAACAGCTTAACAGAGGTTCATTCTGGACCACCACCGCCATAATGTGCTGGAGGAGACCGTCTTTCTTTACGCATAAAGGTCCGGCTACACCAGTGCGTAAAAGTCGTAGATGTAGCGGTGTGGTCGCTCCTTTATTAATACCCAAGATAATGCAACTTTTTGCTGTTGTCTAACCTTGTGATATGTACGTATTTTAGGGTAGCAGAGAGTCCGGACTGTGAGATGGGCATAGACAACCTGGCGAAGATATTCGGGCCGACCGTCGTTGGTTTCGGCATGATGACGCAGGCGGCCGAAATGTACACAGCCACGGCTCAGATGGTCAATGTATGTATACAAACAGAAAAACACTATGCTAATGTAAAGAAATGAGTTTCATAACTACATACATAAACGGATAACTCACGTATAAAAGTCGAGTGATGCTCGACATGTTTCGGGAAGAAGGACTACGAAATAGTCCGATTAGTTAGTTATGATTAAATCTCACGGTAGTTTCATGTTAAAAATGAGTTTCAGGTGAAAAAGGAAATTTTGAAGAATATGTTGATTTAAATTTTAAGGATACAATACAATACACAAATCACGTCTTTTTCCCTTACGGGGTAGTACGGGGGTAGTAAGATAGAAGTAACAAGACCTAAAGGCCACGTTTAGCAAGATTATGGTGCTAGGTATAGGTGGAAAATGGAATCAAAATAGAAATGGGCGAAAATCATAGGAATCATGTTATAAGCGATGCGGCTAGCAACCCATCACTATTTTGATTCCATTTTCCACCTATACGCTCACAATCTTGCTAAACGCGGCCTGTAGGTGGGTTACCTGGGTTCTGTCTACCCCGTAAGGGATAAAGTCGTGATTTGTATATATATATTAACTCTTTCCCCGACAGCAGCGGTGCCTTTTTCCCAATGGTATAAAATAAACGTACAAAGAGACTTTGATGCGCGCGTCAATAAAGCCTGTAGTCAAGAGTACTGACAAACGTTACTTTTAATTTGTGCCCAGGTCATGCAGCTGTTGCTGCGGCTGCCCTCGGACTACTGGGCGCAATGGGCGTTCCCCAACGAGGCGGCGTCCCCGCTCTCCGCGCCCCGGCCCAGGGGGTTTTTCTTCTCGCCCGCTGACACTGGGTAAGTACGAGGTGTCTAGATGGTGTCGTAAAGATTATTCCGACATATTTCAGAAGCTGGTTGTGTCTGATTAAACACTCCTATATAGATTTTTCACCGTAGATTTTATTAAATTTCTAAATGTCTGTGAAAATCAGAACACATAGAAAAATCCGAAAAGTAAAGCTATGGCCGGGAATCGAACCCGGATCCTCGTCATTCCGTGACGCGTGCTATACCACTACACCACCCATAGCAGGTGGGTAGTCTCCGAATTTTTCTACCTGTTACCGACCGTCACGTGACCTTTGTTACTATGCGAATGCTATGTAGATTTTATTTCCCACAAAGAAGGTTTTATTCTAGTCCAGGTATATTAATATTATCTATTACTGGCCTCTTATATGTATACAGTGAACACTTTAACAGCTATTTAGTTTTCTATTTATCCCTATATTTATTTCTATTATTATATTTATTTCCTAGTGACTGGCTAAAATCCACATTCATCACGATACCCAAGAAGCAAAACGCCAAAAAATGTGGAGAGTATCGTATGATTAGTCTGATGAGCCATGTCCTAAAAGTATTCTTGAACATAATACAGAACAGAATACGGCCAAAATGTGACGAACAACTGGGCGACAGCCAATTTGGATTTCGATCTGGTGTTGGTACCAGAGAAGCTCTTTTCGCCCTCAATGTTCTTGTACAGAAATGCAGAGACATGCAAACTGACGTCTTTCTGTGCTTTATAGACTACGAAAAGGCATTTGACCGAGTTAAACATCAACAACTTTTCAGCCTTTTATGTGACATTGGTCTTGACGGTAAGGACATAAGGATCATCCGCAATCTGTACGAGAGGCAGGTGGCTACGATAAGGGTCGAAAATGAGGAAACCGACCAAATTGAGATCTGCCGTGGGGTCCGGCAGGGGTGTATCTTGTCCCCGCTGCTTTTTAATGTCTACTCAGAAGCTGTGATGTCAAAAGCTCTTGAAAACCTTGAAGCGGGAATAAAGATCAACGGCAGGACTGTTAACAACTTGCGTTATGCTGACGACACGATCCTTATTGCAGCATCGGAGACCGAGTTGCAAACAATTGTGAACAGAGTTAACGAGTACAGTGAGGAAGCCGGTTTATCAATAAACATAAGTAAGACAAAGTTTATGGTAGTCTCAAGAAACCCGGATCTAAGTCCTAACATATCTGTAGCTGGGAAACAACTGGAGCGGGTACGACGGTACAAGTATTTGGGGGCTTGGGTAAATGAAGCATGGGAATCCGATCAAGAAATCAAGACACGGATAGAAATTGCCCGAGCCTCTTTTAATAACATGAGGAAAGTTCTGTGCTGTCGTCAGCTGAATATAAAGCTCAGAGTTAGGTTACTCCTCTGTTACATCTGGCCTGTCGTCATGTACGGCTGCGAGGCGTGGACCCTGAAGGAAGACACTACAAGTCGTCTACAAGCATTTGAGATATGGTGCTACCGTCGTATGTTGCGCATTAGCTGGACACAGAAGGTCAGGAATGAAACCGTGCTTCAGCGCGTTCATATGTCCCGGAAAATGTTGCCATCTATCAAGAAGCGCAAGATAGAGTATCTGGGTCACGTGCTCAGGAACGAAAGATACATGCTGCTGCAGTTGATAATGATGGGCAAAGTGGAGGGAAAGAGACGCGCTGTGCGAAGGAAGAAATCGTGGCTCCGGAATATCCGGGAGTGGACCGGTATTGCCTCCGTCGAACAGCTGTTCCGACTGGCTGCTAATAGGGACGAATATAGGAAGCTGACGGCCAACCTTCAGGATTGAAGAGGCACTAGAAGAAGAAGAAGAAGATTTATAATATCATTATGTCATAAATATATTATGCTATATTTTCTTAAAAATGGATTAGACTCAATTTAATTCAAATTGTTGTTATTGTAAATATTTAGTTTTAAATTTTAAATATAGAAGTGGAGTCACGGTAATTACATAGTTCCATTTGATATTGACAATCCGACGAATCAGGGATACGACGAAACGAGAATCCGACGAAACAGGAATCCGCGGAACAGGAACAACTCAATTTAGTCGCCCTTATGACTCCGTATACTTTGAACATTGACAGACCAAAAAAACCAAAATCAAAATTTGCCGCCAAGGGCCTTTGGCTTGTACATGTCTTTTTGAAACTACCAGCGCATTCGGAAAGACCATCACTGCCAAGAAGAATGCGCCGCAAGAAACTTGGCAGAAAGTCATTTTTTCTAAATAAATACTTGAATTGTACTAAAATTAAATACATTTATAAAAGGGATGTTATAAGGTATAATAAATGTTTGGAAACCGGCTATGGGTCGTGGTCCACCTGGTTTTCGATGGAGCCCTGACTAAGGACAGCCCCTTTTTCTGGGTATTTTGCCCTTCGGACAAATGAAGATACCTATCTAACCTAACCTACCTATTTTCGTATAAAAAAAATAATCAGTGATTGAAATAATGGCAGCAGTTTATCCGGGTGGGCCAAATTAGGTGGAGCACGACCCATAGCCTAAGGAAACATGCCAAGCACATTTGAAAAAAACCTGAAAAGCGTTTGTTCAGTGAAAATAATTGCTCGACTTGGCGGGAGCACTGCCGTGCCCCGCCCTGCTGAAAAAACGTGACTACCACAAAAACGTGTTTATTATGTATGAAAGAAACGGAATAGATAACCAATGTGGAACCTTTTAACTCCAAATGACGTAATCACTGTGTATGAGAAAAGTTTCCACAGCACGTCTAGCACGAGAGCGCACAAGAGTCGCGTCGCGCGCGAGATAGATTGCCCGTCCTTTTCTTACTGTACCAACAAGAAAGAGACGGGTAGTCCAACACGCGCGCGACGCGACTTTCGTGCGCTCTCGTGCTAGCGGGGTAGAGGTACGTGATTCAACTTCTTCGACTGTACCTATGTATGTAGGTTTTTGTGTTATATTCGCGAATGAAATGTCAAGAAGCCCTGGATATATACTGTCGGTGTATGAAGTGCTTGAAAATTAAAATAACGATTTTTTTATTTTACAGCGTCTCAAGGAAGAAAAGGAGTTATTTCCAGTGAAAATAGTAACAATTAGATCTGAATAAGTTACATGCCCAGTAAGTTAATTTTAGTTTGTTCGTGTAAGAGAACAGTTATGTTAACCAGTTTTTTTTTGTAATATTTGTTTCTTAATTGCATATTAGTTTTCTATAGTGAACATACTGTTTTGTTCTTTATTAGTTTTATAGTTTATAACTAATTATTATGGTTTTGTACTTACTTTTTTGTACATATTAATCCAAGTACAGCTTAAATATTGTATTCAGAACGAATTAACAACTGAAGAATTGTGTAGGTTTTGCGCGTATATTTGTTTTTTTTTACTAAGAACAAAATACTATCCATTATCATTACCAAAATCCGAGCAGTTTAGACGATTAGAGTATCGATGGAGACTGATCAAACAGGAGCTGGAATGGGGGCTATCATCGCATGTGAATTTGCCACTAGAGGCGCTAGTGTCGCGTGAGGTCCAATAACATTGACTTTTCACTGGCTTTGTCGGGCTTCGTGACATAAATTATAATTTCTTTCATTTACCTGTTGAAAAGTGATCTCCTTCGTGAAATTATCGCGAATATAGACTATTTGCCGATGAATGTGAACGCTTTGAAAGCGGATTTTTTTTTTTCGAACAAAACGGAACTGCACAACATTGCGTCAATATGATGATAGTTATTTATAATTAATAAACTTAATGAGATTCAAGATTTAAAACTTAGTTACGGCGCCGATCTTATAAAGTCGCTATTGACAGCTATACCTCTGGACCTTCGTTAACAGTGGCGCCAACTGGTGAGCAAAGAAACTATAGTCCTCATTGCGACATGATGAAACAAAGGGTGTTACCACATCAATTGATCGATCATCGATCGATGTCATCGATCAACATCGATCGATTACGATCGATTAGTGTGGTAGCTTTGGCTGATCGGCGGATAAACTAAACGATAGACGTTCGAACAACCATCGGTCTAGTAGAAACAAATCGATCGACTTCGACTGTTCCATTCTATCATCGATCGATTGGTCTGTTAACATCCTTATTGACCTGACAGATATCATTCTGTCAAAAACTATTTTCAGAGTAATTAATAAAACGTTCCTCGAAAGGCTTGCCTCAAATAAATTACATGCACATAGCATTTGCCATATCATACACTCTTAAAATGCTATTCATTTTTTATTTTAATAAATTGCTTTAGGTATTAGCAGTCAGTACAAAACCGTTTGATTTATGATTATTTAACTTTAAGCTCATAGAGTTTGCTGTAACATGGTGATATTGTGTATTTATTATATTCATATAATAATGTTAACCCAAACGATAGCATACTTTATTTTTAAGAATGTATTATATTTAATCATTCACATAGGCAAATAAATTTACTTAGCTAAAACGATATTTGTAAAAAGTATTTTGTAACCGCTACTATACGTTGAATACTGTAAATCAGTAGCGATATATTGCTAGCTGATATAATTGTATGTTATTTAGAATTGTATATCACTGTATATCTGTTACGGTCAGTCCGGTACGTCAGATTGCCGCCTAAAATATGTATAAAAGCTTTTGTATACATTGTATTATACAGTTGGATGTATATAATTTGCCCTTTCAATGCGGCTACGAATATCACAAAACTAGCTTAGGAAGTTCGCCAGGGAGTGCACTATCGTCACTGTCTTATACTATGGAAAAAAGTGAGACGGTGTGCTATCTCGCCCACTGACTGGATATGCGCGGAATGCTTCAATGTTTATGGTTGACGCACACTTAACCGCTCCGCGCAGGCACGGCACCCGCTCAGTATTTCTTTGTATGAAACTCCATACTGCAACGCACATTTATCGGCTTCGGAACGGCGATCGCCACGGCACAAGCTAGCAGTGCGTGGGCAACTCGCCGTCACCGCGCTTACGTCGAGTCGCCGCTGCGGGGACTGCCCGCGAACGCCCCGCCGCTTTTCTCTCTGACATCGCCGACCGTCGACGTTGACCGCTAGCCGCCAACCAGTCGCCGGATCGTGGTAAGCGCGCTGTAACCGCGCGGACGCCTCAAAGGCACTGAACCGCTTCCGTTACAAGCTTGTATGGTTGACGCCTGGTTGACGGCGAGCCGATTCGGTGCCGAGCGGTTGTGTGCGATAACCTTTATGGTTAAATTTAAATTAACTTATATAAGTACTTTGCATTACAATTAGATTTATATTAATGTATCCAGTAGTTCAATATGTTAGGTATTTAATCACGGCAAAGGAAATTTTACTTTCCAAATTTTTTTTAATATCAGTTTTCGTACCTAGTCTTTAAATTAATCACTCAGGATTGGTATTTCAAGCCACTAGCAGAGAAAAATAAATGTCACACATTAATCGTGCAAGTTCCTCTCACACTCACTTCATTTGTAAACAAAGAATTGGGAAAAAGTCGATATGCCAAAATACTCAGTAGTTAAAATTAGTTTTAACCTTGTCGGTAAGTTTTACTGTAAAAGGTTAAAAGAGATTAAATAAGAATAAAATACCCTTTTTTGGTCAGGAATGTAGTACATTGTTAGGGGACCGTTGGTTAACTTTACGAATCTTTGTAAAAATAAACTGCGATAGAATCTTATTAGTTTTGAAGGATTGATTATGCTTTGACATGTTAAAACAATTTCGGTATTTTGAACGAAGTCGACATTTTTTTTACTTTAATTAAAATAGTATTTTTGAAATTTTAATTGAAAATATTTTCTTTGTTAAGCTTCTTTATATCCTTGACTTATAGTTGAAATAAATCGTGTGCAACTAATTTTTTGTTTTATTAGATAAAACAAATATGTAAATGTTCTACACAAAGGAAGATAAAAAATGCAATATTCTGGAAAAATGGAGTAAAATAAAACCAACAAAATAATATCACATTCATCACACTGGAACAAAACATTTCCACGAATTGTATTCTTTATTCGAGAATTTAACTTAACATAACTTAACAATCAAATTGAGCGAAGGATTGAACCAAATAGTGCAGAAATAAAAAATATCATAAAATATCAATAGGTCATTATATACACACACTAGACTGCACGTAGATATAAAAACGCTGCATATACGACTGCCATTTTATAATCTAGACATCTGTTTCGTATGAGGTTAACTGCCATTCTCAGAGATGCCACTTAATGTCGATGTAGTAATAAATTAGTCGGGTAACAAGCGCGCTTAATTATATTAGCGCCCATTCAATGCAAAAACTAATTGAAAACTGTAATCATAAGAATCAAATTGACATCTCTAAGTCGGCCAATTAACTTCTGCAGCAAAAATAGTTATTCAAGGAATTGCAAATTATTTCACACACACACCATGGGAATGAAGATAATAATAATAGACGCAACAAATATCAAGAAATCTATCCTAAATTCTGGATCATGTGATATGATGGTTTAAAACTTAGGCCAATGCTAGCAATGTTAATTGGAACATTTTTAACTATAATTTAATAATTTCTAAGCATCAAATGCAACAAAAACGCTAAAAGTGGGCGTGGGCTTAAATTGCTTTTTTTCAGCCACGGCGTAGAAATTTAAAAAGTTCTTACTATGTTAGACATTTCAAAATTATAAAAAAAAGTCGACGTAGAAAAACAAGTTGCTTATAAAAAGTTTCGTAAGGTACTTTGGGGTAAATTCGTGGATCGTTAAAATCGTGGATATCCACTAAACGGGGAACAATTCCATAATCTGGAAACGCTTATCTAGACGCCGAAGACATTGGAGCTTCTAGGTAAGAGTTGCTAGATTATGATATGTAATTGTTGCCCGTTTAGTGGATAACCACGAGTTTCGGAATTACCTCAATTTCGAATTTACCCCAATGCACTATATGTCACTTCTTTAATAGAAAACTTCCAAACGAAATGACCACCTTACGCTTAACTACCTAAAACGATACACTTATACTTAGATCCTCTTTGGTAATATCATGAAGTTTATAACTTAAGTAGACTAGTACAAAATCTTAATTATTTATATTAATTTATGGCAATTCTAAGCAATCTACTTAAAATTATTATTATTTATTTACGCCGGACAATGTCAAACAATAGTAAACAAAAACTGCTTCACATTGCATGACCGGATGTTTTTCAAAATCATACTGATACAAGATCAAAACACGACACGCGTGTAGTTTCCGGTCAGGCAATGTACGAGTAAATGAGCGTTTTTCAAAATAAAGTCCGTAAACATTTTTTCCAGAATTTTAACTATTTTGGGTTTTTCTTACTCAGAATCGTTTACCCTATCGACTCTCATACAAGAAGAAAATGTGTCCCAGATTTTACTATACATTTTTTCCTGTTCGTCACGTTCCATACATATAAAAAAAACGACGAAAAAAAGTGACGTACTGGAATGGAGGTTTTGGGACACATTTTTTCTTGTATGAGAATCGATAGGGTAAACGATTCTAAGTAACAAAATCCCAAAATAGTTTGGAAAAATGTTCACGTAGATTTAAAAAAAAATGCACAAATACAATGCTAGTGGTTGTAAGGTCGACCCTTATAGTGTTATAATAATGATACGGTACAATATATCTATCTATTGTAGGTCCATAACTTCAACAATACCAATCTTTACAATTTGGTAATTAATTCAATTATTATTCTAGGTTTCAAACAGGTTTGGATTGCTAGTTACTTTTTTATTTAACCTTCTGTACTGTTCTGCCTTTTTAAAGCGAAACTAAATAATAAGCATTAATTGTTTCGTCTTATTGTCTTTGTTTTGCCAACTATAAGGATCAAGCTTACTGTGGTACGGTAGCCTGAGACGCATCGCATTTACACAAGACAAATATGTATAAAATATGCTCACACGTAACATTATATTTAACCTTTTAACCGCTCGACTTTACAAGACGCACAGTACACTGCAGTGCGCTGCATTCGAAACTCCTGCCGGGCGGTTAGAAGCTTAAGCAATTTACCATTAATCTAACACTAAACTGTTCATTTACAATGATATTGTTTCTAAACATATTTATTATGCTATGCAACACCTTAGTCCACTGGGCGTGTTATGCTCTGTAAATTTATGACAATAGTAATTGCAAATATCGTTTTGCATAATTTTACTTAACCTGTATGAGGCAATGAGGTGGTAAGTATAGAAAATTATTAGTAATATTAGTATTATTCTTGTAAGTAGCTACAATATTTATGAAACTTTAAAGTGTAGTATTACTGTAAAGCTGGAATGCCTTTTTGCGATTATTGGAAAATAAAACTATTTTAGGCGGAAAGCGTTACCCCAAAATGTCCAATTCAAATCGCGAAGTGTTGAAAACTTGTAAAATACCCCTTAAGCTGGATTGGGGATATTCGTATCCTTGGAAGAATGCTAACTGAAAATAATTATGTAGTAGTAGTATGACCCTGACGCGAGAAACAAATTTGTGAATATCGTACCTTAAATATATTATTAATTATTATGCTAGTTACAGATATACATAGTTAAAGGCATTAAAGTGTCTAAACACATTTCGAATTTTAACCTTTTAACCGCTAATGTCTAACAAATACGCTGTTAAATACCGAATCACGTTGATACGCTTAAATTCGAAATTTGTGTTTTGATTGGGACCCTAAAGCGGTCAAAAGGTTAAAAATTAAGACGGGGCCGACTACCAACGTTAAGAAATATCATCCTTCGACTTTTTAGTCGCATTGTAACAGCTGCTACAAGCAAAACCCATTTTTACTAATTCTTAGGATCCTATCATACTATACTCACGAGCAAAAATAACGGGTCACATTTCATACAACTTTCTATAGGAAGCGACACGTTATTTTTGCTTGTGAGTGTATTTAAAATAGCATAATACATCTTGCAAGTTCCTTACGTTTTTTATAGTATTTTAATACACGTAATTATCTAAGTAGATTATCAAGGCTCATTTCAGTATTCGAGTTCTAAGCTAAATATCATAACATAAATTAATAGGTACCGTCACTTTAAAACAAATATACAAAGCCATACCCTGAAATAAATTACTTTTAAAATTATATAAAAATTCAAATATACACAAAGTATACTCCTAAATAAAGTCCGACCATTATTATGTGAGGTGTGGCTATTATGCGGAATTTAACACTGCGGCTGTCATGACAATTGTCATTGGGACTATTTGTTTACCTGTCACAAGTTATTAAAATGAGTGGATTATGAAAAGTGTTTCGTGGAAAAAATACGCAGGACTCTCCGTTTCTCAGGGCCTAGGATGCAGGAGGGGCAGGATATGTCAGCATCATACAGTTTGAAGCATCCAAGTCGGTCAAATAGTTCGGTACACCATTAAAATGGGAGCGGATCAGAATACATAAAGTTTAAAATGTATAATAGGTTAAAATACATAATGGTTCAAAATCTATAACGCAATTTTCTGTAAAACTATTAGCTAAATGAACTTTTTTGATATCGTAATCTATAGATTGGTTTAGGTTAGGTTAGATTTGTTTTAACAATCCTGTTAATTTGTAACCTTCTGAGAAAATCGCATTATATATTATAAACCATTATGTATTTTAACCCATTATACATTTTAAACTTTATGTATTTTAATACGTACTCCATTAAAATAGTATGGTGTGTCAAACTTTTTGGTTACCTTAGATGTTTCATACTATATGCATACATACGCTGACTGTACTACGAATTTAGAAATTTGAATTTTGTATCGTGGCTTCGCCGCTCACACTAACAGTGTTCAGTAGGAGGGTGAAAGGGACAGCATGACACAAATTTAGAATTTGAAAACCCGGGTTCAAACTGAATATATTCATAGGGTCACCATATTTACTTCAAAAATAGCATCCAATGACACATCTCGAATAACAATGGTTCGGCTATATTAATATACAAATAAAATATTTTATAGAAAATAAATTACACTATTTACTGGCCTTCTGACCTTGTTTTGGTTTCCTAGGAATCAACGTTAATTCTTTAGTTTTAGCAGTTTAACCTTTTAAACTTAGTCCAATAGGTTATGAAATATTTTAGGCTTGTAATAAAGACCATGTATAAAATCTACTAATATTATAAATGCGAAATTAACTCAGTCTGTCTGTCTGTTACCTTTTCACGCTTAAACAGCTGGACCGATTTAATTGAAGATTGTTATACAGGTTTTTTTATACCGATAAATTGCATAGTTCCCGCGACATAGCGATAAGCGAATTCTGCGCAGACGGAGTCGCGGGCAACAACTAGTCAAATATAAATAATTTACTTATCGCTGTCCAGTCCAGTACACATGATTTATTACATTCATGTCACGTAAAGAAAACTTGTGTGTAATGTTGGATGTAGACATAGATGAAATGACTAATAGAGTGAGATTTGGCACTTACGCCTTACTGAAACCGTTTTTCGCGATAGTTTTTCTTTATTCCCTACATCATAATATCTGCTTGTGCAACTGTAGTGTTCGTTATATCTTGGGCCAGTCAATGAACGCAACAATCGCTAAAATAGTATGGCGATTTTTTTAAATGCAAATTGTGTGACATTTCCACTCCCTTGTTAACCTTTTAGCCGCCGAAAAGGTTAATACCGAACATGCCAGTATCGCCGAGTGTCAGAAAATATATGACATCTTGTCTTATTTATACGGCGAAATAAGCTGGATATTTTGTCTTATATTTTAGACCACGTCGGTTAAAGGGTTAAATCCTCTATGTCTCCACCCAAAATTGATGATCATGTTTAAAATTAAAGGAACGCAAATATAAACTCTATTTTCCTTCACAAAACGTCCAAATCTAAAACAACTATCTACAGTAAGACAATAAATAATAGAAATTATATGAGAGCGTCACTTTGCATCTATCATTTTCGACTATTGCTTTTATAATTATGGCAACCATTTATAACTTTTTAATAGTTTTTTTTTTAATTAATTCATTACTCTTTGTTACACTACGGATAAGGTTAAAAGGTTAAGCTACTGTGTACCTGCTTTGGTCGAATTGCTGCCAATGATTTTAGCGTCGACACCGTATCGTATTCCATAAGGCCGCAGGTGATAGATTAAATAATCGTACACATACATTTCTTGAGGATTGACGTAGTGGAAAGATACTGCATGATCGGAACAGCAATCGAGGCCCTGTAAAAAAAAACATATTTGTTTATCTACATGTTTCGTTGAATTATATTTGAATGAAATTTAGTACGTGTGTATACAGGTGAATCTCTAGAAAAATACATTGGATTGGTAATTTTGACTTTCGTACATAAAACACAGAAATCTCAACGATTAAGTCTGGGGACATGAAACTTTGCACGAACGTTCTTCATCACTACATAGTATAAAACAAAGTCGCTTTCCGCTGTCTGTTTGTCCCTATGTATGCTCTTTAAATCTACGCAACGGATTTTGATGCGGTTTTTTTAATAGATAGAGTGATTCAAGAGGAAGGTTTATATGTATTCCACGCAGACGAAGTCGCGGGCAGAAGCTAGTACAACATAAGTGAAGACTACGATGGGATTTTTAGGAATTCCCATGGATTTTTCGTAAACAGCCGTGGATGTTTAGTAAAATCCTGTATTTTTCACCATAAGATCTGATGGTTAAGGCTAGCACAATGATATCATCATCTCGAGCTTTTAAACGTTCCACTGCTGGGCACAAGCCTCTCAAAATGACAGGGCTTGTGCTATAGTTCCCACGCAAGCCCAGCGCCAATTTGAAACTTAACACCATTGAATTGCTTCACAGGTGTGTGCTAGTTTCCTCACGATATTTTCCTTCATCGAAAAGCTGGAAACATTAGCACAATCATATATCACAAATGATCATATAAAAAAAATCACTAACCTCATCAGTTGGGTAGTAAATATATTTCCAATACCAGAAGCTCTTGTCTTTGCTTGGGAAGAGATGGTCCCGCGGCACGAACGGGAAGAACCGACCGCGTCCGAGACTGTCCCGGGAATCCATCGCTTTCACGCCGATACGGTCCAGGCAAATACCTGGGGAAATGTAGTTAACCTTTTAAACTAATTTTAACCTTGTGGAGAAACGAACACACTCGTTTTTGACGAAGTATTGGTAATATAAAAATATGGAAAATTATAAATATAATCATGGCGACATGATATTTATTGACAGAGCAGTCTCCGTTACAGCTTGGCCAAAAAAATGTCTAGCTGTATGTTCTCTACAGGTCGCATTTCTCAACCGATTCTTGTGAATTCTGTGAGCAGATTCGATATTTAGGTATAGGGTTTTTTTACTAAAATAGATCTTCAGAATTTTTTCAAAATGGCGGAGTCACTGGAATTGACAACGTAAAAATATCGTATTTTAGCTACGGCTGAAATGTTTTAAGAATGTCACAATAATTTTTATTATCCGTTACGACGCAACTTCTTTGTCGGAACAACTCTCTGGTCGGCAGAGCTTAAAGAGCCAGTTGGTTAACCTTTTTAACGCCAAGCTTCGCAAAATATTTAACCTAATTTAAAACTTGTGTTATTGCTTTTATGCTGTGTTATCCGACTGTCGCGAACTCCTTAGTTTTGATACTTTTTTATATTTTTTCTAATCGTTTTTTTTTTTGAAGTCTTATTGTCATACTTTTTAGTTGTGACGTATCAGAGTAAAGAAGCAGTTCAGAGTGCTGTTGTTCTCACTTCCAACCAATTATCCTTCATTTTCCTCACATTATCATACTGTCCACACATACCACCATACACCATATGATAGATACATCAGTCGTTGACGTTGAAAAAGTTAATAGTATCCTACTAATCCTACTAATATTATAAATATTAAGTTTATGATGATGGATGGATGGATGTGACGATGTGAGTGTTTATGTTTGTTCCTTCTTCACGCTGAAACGACTGGAAGGATTTGGATAAAATTTGGAAGGGAGATAGCCGGTACCCTAGATTAAAACATAGGCTACTTTTTATCCCGGAAAATTGCATAGTTCCCGCGGAATATCGATAAACATGTCAAAGATCGTAGCTGCCTAGAGTCGCGAGCGCGACGTCAATAATTATTGCAGATTCTACGCAGACGAAGTCGCGGGCAGAAGCTAGTAGGTTATTAGCACAAGCTTACCCATTTCAGCGTCTTCGGCTCCCGTGTCGCTGGCCTTGCACAGATGCGGTGACGGCAGACCCTTGTTCACGAAGCGGTCCAACGCCTCTCTGCTCAACACGTACCCGGCACCGCCGCTCATGTAGCCCTAGAAATAAAACCCATTTAGCCCTAGCCTAGCATATTTAGCTCTACAGAACAAGCACTAGTATTTAGCCCTAGCAATGATCGAGCTCTAGAAATAAAGCCCTATCATTTACCCCTAGCGTAGTAGCATATTCAGCTCTACAAAACGAACACTAGTATTCAGGCCTAGCATTTTAGCTCTAGAAATAAAGCCCTCGCTTTTAGCCCAAGAAATTAAGCCCTAGCCTAGCATATTCAGCTCTACAGAACAAACAATAGTATTCAGCCCTAGCAATGATCTAGCTCTAGAAATAAAACCCTAGCATTTAGCCCACGAAATGAGGCCCTAGCCCAGCATATTCAGCTCTACAGAACAAGCTGTTCAGTTCGCGCATTGATTTAGCTCTAGAACAGGGGTCGGCAAGTTGTTTTAATCGGGGTCCGGGTACTGTGAGAAATTTTTAACGAGATCCAGAATAAAACAATTATACCTTATCTACGTGTTAATTGATACTTGATATACAATACGTTACAATATTTGGCGGTCCGAGGTTCGATCTCTCGCGGTCCGCAATCGGACCGCGGTCCGCCTGTTGCCGACCGTTGCTCTAGAATAAGACTAGAAGACAGTTAGGTACACCTCTAAAATTTATCTTGCCAACTAAACGAATATTAAGAGCTGTGGGTTGAAGCAATACACTGATTTTTTCGAAGTTTCCTTTCAAAAATCAGGCCCCAGCGTAACGATGTGGTAATAATTCTCAAAGAATAAAATACAAACGAGTTTATAAAGAACTTCGAAGTTGCAGACAATATAATATCTATGGAAAACCATGGGTTTGTCCAAAAAGTGTTTAGGTTTTTGCTTTTCGCCCTCAGGACTCCCATGTCTATAACAATTCCGCTATTATTATAAATGGGAGAATTAGAATAGGTATAGAACGACCGCTTAAATGAGTTTTCGCCCGCGCGGGATGGGACGACTGCGGGGGCCGAGAGAGGTGCGGGCGGCAGGCGCACTACCCGCCCGCACCGAGATAGCTTCCCGCCGTCGTCCTACCCTGCGCCCCTGTGTCGCGTGGGCGAGGACTCATTTAAGAGGTCGGTCTAAAGAATAGGTACCGGATGATTACTAACCTGTGAGGTAAATGGTTTGAACCGGCATCCAAAGTATATAGCATCCTTGCTGTTGTGTTCAGACAGCATATAGCGTAGATTTTCGACCACAACGTAGCTGTGAAATCATAAACAAGACATGTGACATGACAATTTAGGGATCTTTAAAAAGCGAGCCTTCCTGTTCCTCAAAGGGCCGGCAACGCACTTGTGATTCCCCAGGTCTTGCAGGTATCCCTGGGCGACGGTGATTGCTTTCCATCAGGTGACCCGTCTGCTCGTTTGCCCCCTCTTATATATATAAAAAAAAATGTAAAGCTCGCGCACCGCGAGTACATTTTACAAGCTTCAACGTTTTGCAAAATTCTACTTGGAATATTTACTTTGTTTGTATGTATTTCTTCCATGCTGGTCTGGGAGCAAATGAAAAACATAGAATGTACCAGTTGCTTCTCTTCCCGTGCAGATGGTAAAAGCCCATCGAGGGAATAGGCGAAAATAGGAATCATGTTATAGGTGATGCGGCTAGCAATCATGCTAAACGTAGCCTTTAGGTCTTGTTACCTTAGGCTCTGTCTACCCCGTAAGGGATAGAGACGTGATTTATGCATGCACGTGTGTTCGGGAGGAATCTTGCAACAAAAATTTAAACCATTGTTCAACCGATTGAACTGTACATTGAGTACAATAATCAGGTATTGAAATGCCATATAGTAAAGGTAAAACGACTTCGTTCTCCCTTTTTATTTTAATAAAATAGTACATTACTGTCTAGGCCAGGAAGTAGGCAATTGCTGGCTGAGTATTGGTTTGAACGGACGAGCTTGCGAGTCCGTTTAATAATACGAAGCCAGCAATGCTATTCTGGCCGAGGCAAGTATAGTGCTTTTCTCAAAAATCGAAAATAAACAAGAACAAAAATAGTGAAAATTGTTTTGCTTTGCCGCCTTTTTCTATCAATGGCATTTGAAGAGAGTATTTTTTTACCCAGAACACCTAAAGCTATTTCAGACACAGATAAATACGTTGTCGTATTAGCTTTTTTTTTTAATTTGGTGTTTTAAGTCTTGTGCCTTTATTTTATAAATGGTGATTTGCATTTTTAAAAAGTTAATAACTAGACAGTAATGGAATTTGTATGCAACATTACTGAAGAGTTTAGCGCGACAGTAATTTTTTTTTTAAATTTTGGACTGACCGGCAACAATTAACTTCCTGTTCTGATATGTAGTTAACAATGACGACTTTACAGGACATTTTTGAGAAAAAAAACTTACGTATCGTCATCTGCCTTGAGGAACCAGTCCGCGTCTCTCCTGTGGTGCTCGTAGACGTATCTGAAGGCTTCCTTCGTCTTCGCCCAGAGGTAGTCGCGTCCCTCCGTGACGGGCAGTTTGACAGTAGGTAGACTCGGGTCTGGAAATTTTATTGTATTTTGAACAAACGACCGCAAATTATTAACCTTTTCAGCGCCATCGATGGTTGATTGATATGTGCTTTTATTCAGTTAATAAATTTTTTAATTATTGAATTATTAAACTATTGAATTATTAAATGATTGAATCATTAAACAATTGAATTATTAAATTATAGTGCTGTAGTCATATTGTTGCAAATTATATTGTAATAATGCTAATGCTAATAATAATATTGTTGTAATTATGTTAAGGTAAGCTTAATGGGGGCTATCGCGTGTGAAATTGCCACTAGAGGCGCTAGTGTCGCGTGAGGTCCAATAACATTCACTTTTCACTGGTTTTGGCAGGCTTCGTGAGATAAATTACAATTTCTTTCATTTACCAGTTGAAAAGTGAACTCCTTCGGGAAATTATCGCAAATATTGATTATTTGGCGATTAATGTGAACGCTTTGAAAGCGGATTTATTTTTTCCGAACAAAACGGAACTGCACTACATCGCAGTATAGTCGATATGATGATAGTTATTTATAATTAATAAACTTAATGAGATTCAAGATTTAAAACTTCGGCGCCGATCTTATATTCGCCTTTGACAGCTATACCTCTGGACCTTAGTCAACAGTGGCGCCAACTGGTGAGCAAAGAAACGATAGTCCCCATTCGGTTCTTTGTTATATTGACTACTAACTGGATGTAAGAATAATATTTCTACGCCCATGCGGGCAGGATATGCTGAACACATGTAATAATTTCAACAATTGTACCATATTCGGAGAAATAAACTTTTTCTATTCTATTATATTCTATCGATATCGATACATATATCCAGCACCGCAGGTTGAACGCCAACGATGGATATATACGTCTATTACTTCAATGCAAAAGCGACCCTCGTTCAATTGGCTTTAGGTTCAACTCAAGGTATCGCAATACAGAAGTAAGGTATGGGTGATCTTAGGTTCTGTCTACTCCGTAAGGGATAAAGACGTTATATATGTAGGTAGGTTGTTATAAATGTGTGTTTCATGTATAATATACTAGTCTTTGCCAGCGACTTCGTCCGCGCAGATAACGTCAGTGACGACATAATTTTTTTTTTTTTTTAATAAAATGTATCTTATGTTACTTCTAATACCTCCAAGAACACGTGTACAAAATTTCATGATGATCGGTTGAGTAGTTTTCGCGTGAAACCGTAACAAACAAACTTACATTAGCATTTATAATACTAGTAGGATTATGTAATTCAGTACTTAGTATATTAATATATACCTATTCTAAATTGCACCACCTGCTCAGATCTGTTCTGTTCTCCAGTCCATTATGGTTGCCTGAGATCGCTCTGTAGCGATAAGGCCGCTTATTGTTACCTTGTAATATTCTGTACACCTTTTTTCTGTTTTGGTTGTTATATGTGGTGTTCAATAAAGAGTTATTGTATTGTATTGATGGTATGTAGGCTTGCACAAAGGGTTTACATATATAAACCAACTTCAACCTTACCTTCTTCAGAGCTCATGAACAGCAGCTTATTGCACCGCTTCCCCCACGTCGCTTTGACGTGCTTGGCCTTCTTGTCGTGGTTGTTGGGCTGGGTCATCACCCAGCACAGCACTCGGACTTTCTTCGCCAACTCGTCCGCGACAGACCTGTCCTCGTCCCTGTGGGCTGGCTCGTCGCTTCCGTGATCTTGGACCGACATTATAGGGTGCTTCTCTATATCGCGGAGGGATTCTCTGAAAGACGCCGAATCGTTAAAAACTACCAGGAGACCGGCCGAACGGCGACGCGGAAAACTGTTTTACAATACATCTCTACTCTACTATAGACTAATATAATTTAAGGCTCGAGGACCTTAAAAATCCCTTTTATAAATATATTTTATTTAAGTAGAATTTAAGTATTGTAGTAGCTTAATGTATTTTGTTATGAAAAAATGACTTGTCAAGTTCATGCGACGCATTCTTCTTGACAGCGATGGTCTTTCCGAATGCGCTGGTAGTTTCAAAAAAGGCACGTAAAAGAGCCCTTGGCGGCCAATTTGCATTTTTTTTTAAATTTTGAACTGGCTTCTGCCCGCGTAGAATTAGCAATTGACATGTTTATCGCTATCCCGCGGGAACTATGCAATTTTCCGGGATAGATTAGATTAGATTCATTTATTTCTATGTGTAAATTACATTAGATTTTTATGTCAAAACATAAGAAAGTCACAAAAAGATCGTCGATTGTAAACAAAATAAAAACAATAAGGTACCTACACTAAAATAATTCACACAAAAAATAAAAATCACAAATCCAATACAATCAAGAAATAAATGACAAATTCAAAGTGATTAAGAATGAAAATAAAATAAAATTATGCAATAAAAAATAGCCTATGTTTTAATCTATGGTACCAGCTATCTCCCTTCCAAATTTTATCCAAATCCGTCCAGTCGTTTCAGCGTGAAGGAACAAACATACTCACATCGCCACAAACTATCGCATTTATATTATTAGTAGGATTATCTCGGACGCGCAATGTATGGACAAATTGTCCGTAATGCACGTAGCCCCGGCTCCTATTTCACTAACTTGACAATTGTTGGTGACATATAAGATAAGATAAGATAATCATTTATTTCCAAAATGCTTTACATGCCATAACAAATTCACAGAAACTGATACCTTAACACAATTAAGAACTAAAGTTTAGCAGCGATTCTCGCACTAGGTCGAGCCTGTATCGCGAGAACCAGTCAAAATTACCATAGGAGTATAACCAAAGGATATTCAGTTTTACAGAGCAGAAATTACTTACTGACAAGCGCAAAAAGAGAAAGGGAAATATGATTTACCAACAATTAAATTAAAAATTACTTATATGAATTAATTTGGTTAAGACCTAAACTTAAGCAATGCTAAAAAGGTACGAAAGAGCTCCTCGCGCGCGCGTAGGTATGACAATTCCAAATGCATGGAGCAGTCAATATGAAGCCAACCGGCGTACATACTGGTCGAGTTTGTAATGTAAGCAGTAAGCTTATTACCCAACTCGCTCGCAATCGCCATCGTGTTAATTTTGACAGTTCTTGTACGAATGTGACAGCTAGCTGATTCCGATGCCAAATGTCAGCCCATACATGAACTGTCAAAACGAACACGATGGCGATTGCGAGCGAGTTAGGTAATAAGCCTACAGAATTGTCGCTTGTCGCCGACAATTGTCATGTTGGTGAAATAGGTGAACACAAGGAATGAAAATTGCCTAGGGGCCGTCCATTAATCATGACTGTGATGCTATTTTAGCACTTTTAACCCAGTGGCTCGTTACCAAGAATGAGTCTTACCGTGTTAAGGTGCGACCACACCGCCGCGTATACGCAGCGACGTGTTGTAGGCGTCACGTTTTCTCACCGTTTTTCCATACATTTTGTTGCGTGAACGCACCGTCAACGTCTTTTACGCACCGGTATGGTCGCACCTTTACCAGGTTAAAAAATTACATGTAATTTTGGTTTATTGTTAAAAATAACATAATTTACTTATTGGCGAAGTGAAGAAACGAAAACTCGTTTGATTAAAAACATTTATTAATTTACTTTAATAGAATTTTTTTTTTAAAGACTGATAATTGATACCTTCAAATTTTACAAATAATAAAGATAACATAATCCGGCCCGTATACGTCCCATTGCTGGGCACAGGCCTCCTTTCATAATGACCGGTTTGGGCTAATGCTATTATTTTAGAAACTATAATTTTTTGCTTCGGTGGAAGTCCACAGAACGGATTTTGATGGGATTAGACCATTATAAAACATGGATTAACTTTTTATCCCTGGAAAACTGCATAGTTCCTGCGGGATAGCGATGAACGATCCGTCGTCGACGAAGTCGCGTGTAATAGCTAAGTATTTAGTTAAAAATCAAAACCAAAATCAAGATTTGACGACCGGATAGCCTAGTGGTTAGTGACCCTGACTATGAAGCTAGAGGTCCTGGGTTCGAATCCCGGTAGGGGCAGACAGTTGTATGATGAATACGATGTTTGTGCCCGAGTCATGGATATTGTATGTATTTAAGTATGTATTTATCTACATTATATAAGTATGTTTATCCGTTGCCTGGTACCCATAGTACAAGCTTTGCTTAGTTTGGGGCTGGGTCAATTGGTGTAATTTGTCCCAAGATATATTTATTTATTTATTATTATTTAGATTGATTTTGCAAATAGGCAGCTACGGGCTTTTAACATGTATTTTTTTGAAACTACCAAAATTGATTGTTAAAAAATAATATGGTAAGTGGGGTATTAAGCCGTTTTTAACACTAATTATTCCGCGTTCAAGCATCAAATTCATACAAAAATACTTAGGATAACATAAGGACTTAGCGAATACCTGGAAAACGAATATTTTTTTGCAATGTATGTACAAAGCTTTTTTACAGTCATGATGCAAATATGTAAAAAAAATATACATATATACCTACCATCTGCCTAGCCAAACTCAGCCACTACGGGTAAATTAAGCCAGATTTATACTGAACTACCAAGTACGTTAACTATAAAAAAAACACCTCTGTTGCGAGCGCAACTGTTTTTACTATACTTGTACAAAATTAATATTATGGCAAGTAGGTAGGTACTTTGGTTTGAAATATTTTTTATAACTTGGACCTAATTCTATCTCGTGAATATAAATTTAGGTACATATAGGTTCAGTCAAGGCCATAAAATATATGTAAGTTACCAAGACGTCAAATACGCCTTTATGCCACAAACAATAAAGTCAATGATACATATTGTTAGGATAGGTTGTATAGGTCTACGGACTGGCTGGTTCGTGTTTGTGCTCAAGTTTTATAAATCGAACACTCGTTCGATTTTATTCGGGTTTCGTTTAGAGCTTGAGGGCAGACGGGAGATCTACTTGAACACCGGCTTGAACCAGTAACCAAACCGTTTCCCTGGTATACTATAACGTTCAATTTTATCAAAGCTGAATAAACAAACTAATGATTTAAAGATATTTGCATTTATACCTATTTCAAGTATTTGCAACTAAAGTTAAGCAACTAAAGTTTGTTTAGGACGCATCGTGATCCGTACTTGCTATATCGTCCGTTTTAGGAAGTGCTCCAAAAGATACAATTTTTTTTTTAAAAATCATAATTCCACTGTCACTTACAGGCAATAATTAAGAAGCATGATTAAAATCGCACTAGAAGAACCATTAGAATTGAACGTCACCTCGATAGGTGCCTCCATTATTTTTTAAACGACAAACAAAATAAGACAAAGGCGCCCCAATACTTAAAGCCACTCTTGTCAAATCACGAAAACAACAAGTCACATGCACACCAGATATAAAGCAAACTTTGTTTCCGATTCTCGTGTTAGAAAATTTCAAAAGAGTTTATTTAAACACAAATAAAAAACAAGTCACTATCACTGGGCTTCTAACTTTCAAATGAAAGCGTTCATCAGAAAAACATATTACATGACGCAATTACATCTTTCATCTGAAAACATTGATTTCCACTATCCACAATTATCATTGTTATGCCTTTCGTAGATTTCAAAGGACGGAGCGAAAGAAAATATTGACGCTATTAATCCTTTACAAACGTAAATATTGTAAATACATCTATAACGTAATTCTTTTACAAAAGTCACTGGATTTATAAATAATTGATGCATTACGATGATATATCACTACACCACTACATAATAATATTACAAAACAAAGTCCTTCAATGCGTCTGTTTTCGCGATAAATTAAAAAAACCACCGAACGGATTTTGAAACCAGTGTGACTTTCATTTACGGGATGACTTTAAAAAGTAGTTATGATAACAAAAAATATTAATTTTTATTTGCATTTACTTCCAATCGACGTCTTCATCGATCGCCTTCGCGTCTACATTCCAAACGTTGACCGCATATGGACAATATCGATTTTATAGCAATTTTAAAACGGTCAAAGTAACGGTTAACGTATGTAGTTACAGTCAAGATTTTCAGTAAATTGGTTGCACTATATCGTTAATTGTTGGAAATATCGGGAAAAGTCTAGTTGCCAGGATACAAATTTGAATTCTGTGCGGACGAAATCGCGGGCAACAGGTAGTTCCTAATGTTTATTACCGTTATCGTCGAACGTTCCGGAGTTCGTGTAACTTATATAAAAATTCTTAGTGCGATATCTAGTTTTAATTAAGAGGAAAAACTGTATTTAATTTGCTCCAAAAAATCCACGTCAAAACACGCTAAATACGGAAAAATCGTCCAAATAAATAAGAATCAAGAAATTCATAACCCGTGTAAAAAAATTATAATACATCGTAAACGACGCGTAAAACTATTTAACTACACCTAACGTATTTCCATTTTCCATAATTCAAATTCCATACCTTACAATTGTCAAGTTTAAAAATATGTACATCTATACATGCATACATAAATAATACGAATTACTGGCTGATAGACAAACCTAACTAAAATACTGGAGCCAGACTTGAAGTTACGAGTTGCAAAGGGATTTTTCAAAATTTCCACAGGATATAAAAAGGTGACAACCGAGTGTAATTCCCTGCCTGCGCTTATTTCTTGAACAACGCAATCTGACCGTCAAAACAAAAGGATAAGACTTTGCTACTTCGCGATATAACTACGTAGATAGTGAGGTAAAGTCATGCAAGAAAACGAAAAGAAAGAAAGATTCAACGGGAGTGTTGTTTTGCATGGCCTGATCTCACTATTCCCTATATCTCAGAGAAGCGTAGACTTATCTTTTTACTTTAACATGTATCTCAGCAAAGTAACGCCTGAATCAAGAATGTGGCCGGCCTAAAATCAAGGGCGAATCGGCATTTTCTAGGCAAACATGCACCGTGTTAAACCACAATAACTGCGCATTGTCTTTATTGCCGCTTCTACGTTACTCCAAGTTTCTAACATCAAAAAATTACTTTTGCTAGGTGAGATAGGCGATAGGGGGGATAGGGGAATGAACGCAGTAGAACTGAGAGCGTTAGAAGCATGGAAGGTGTAATACTGAAAGATAGAATAAGGAATAGTGTGATAAGGGAACGTGCTGGTGTGAAAGATATAGTGACTCGGATAGAAAAAAGTATGCTTAGTTGGTTTGGTCACGTAGAGAGGATAGATGAAAATAGACTAACTAAACAGATCTATATGGGGAGTGTGAATGGTTACGTCGGGAGGGGAAGGCCTAGAAGGACGTTCCGGGACCAAATAGGAGACTTTTGAAATAAGGCCTCAGGAGTACCCGAAACCGGCGAGCATGTTATAATGAGATTGATTGATGTATGATTGACGTATGTGGATGAAACGAAAGAGGTATGTCACGATCGTAGCTCATGGGATAAAGTAGTATCTGCCTCATCATGGGACAAACTAGTAGTATGTGGGAAAGAGGCAGAGGAGAGAATTTGAAGTAGTGAAGGAGCGTCATATGTATTATTTTATCAATAGACGAATGATTCAAGAGTATACGTATAGTTTGAGAACCCGAGCGAAGCTGGGACGTAAGGTAACAAATTTTCTCTTAGACACGTCCTAGAAAATAATAGTCGTGATTAACGCTTAACTACCAGATAACGCTTCATGGGTTCGTGGCTGTTAGACAATTAATTCGACATAAAAAGCATCCCTATTTTATTTTTGTCGTGATGGGTAGTAAAATTTATGTGAAAATATTAAATCAGTCTGATGATTCTTCCAACCGATTTTGGCCATAGCACCACTTTGTGAGAGGACGACTGTGCCCAGTAGTGGGATGTCTATAGGCTGGAGATGATGATGATGATGGTGGTGATAATGATGATAATGATCAGCTTGCGGCACCAATTTTCCCGGCCCGGTACGACTTAGGGATCTTTAAAAAACAAGCCTATTATTTTCTAGAAGAGCCGGCAACACGCCCTTAACGCCTTTTGTCATGAGTGTCTATGGGCAGCGGCGATTACTTTCCATCAGATGACCCTCTTGCTCGTTTTCCCCGTAGGTATCATATATGTATATAAAAAAAATGACTTCTTCGACTCCTAGTCAATTTGACGCTCGTGCGCCCGAAGATGGCTTATGGAGCCGTTCTAACAGATGAAGGCATGTGAGCACACCGTTGATTTAGTGGCCTGAGTGGACCCTCGAGTTGGGCGTGCGGCAGGGGGCCTGCGGCGTGCATGTTAAACAAATGAAACTCATACTGGTGTCCTGAGCAGGGATCGAAAACCGGTTTGGGGTGAATGACCGATACTGAATTGGTTTACGGTTTGGTTACCGGTTATTAAAGAAACCGGTTTCGCACCAATTCATTTTTTGAGCGAAATTAACCGGTTAACTCGGGTTAAAACGCCATCTCTTGTCATCTCTCTTCAAACATTCTTTGTAGCCAGCGCATGCAGGAAAGAGATAGAAAGAGCATCGCGGCATGACTGAGCGTGTGCGGCGCGGTGGGGGCGGGCTTGCTTTGAGTAAAACCGGTTCCGTATCGGTGAGCGCGAGCTCTACAATTTCGTTGTTTGTATTAACCGATCACCAGAATTATTTTAATTAAGTACTGTGGTATTTTAAGGGAACAGAGATTAATTATAATTAATGCTGGTTTTATTTCTAACGGAGCCGAAACACACGTTACTAGTATGAAATAGTGAGAGAGAGCACAGAAGTGGGAAAGAGAGAAAATTGTGTTTTAGCTGCGTTCAGGATACCACAAGTACTTTTAATTTAGTTCCCTCCGTTAACCGGTTAATCCAATGAACGTAATTATACCGGTTTTCTGAACGACCGGTTCCGATGCCGCTCAGAGCCCTTTTCCGCTGCCCGCCACGCTGCACGACGCCCCGCCGAACGCTGCGCTTCGAGCGTCTATTCTGGCCTTACACTTTTTTATACGACAAGGAAGGCAAACGAGCAAGTGGGTCACATGATGGTAAGCAAATACCACTAACCACTTGAGGATTGCAGACGCATTGCCAGCCTAGAGGGCTAGGATAGAATACCTCTAAGTCCCAGTAATTGCATCACCTGGTATTCGCTTCGATTAATGGTAAATTGCAACAGTCTGGCGAGTTTTTAAATCATCGCGTTTAGCTTCGAGTTCAAATAAACCTAAACGCTGCCAATCCTTTCCACTAAGAGGGATGTCGTATTCGCATAGCGACTCTATTGTATAGTAAAAAATACGATAATTTTCAGAGAACTGTAACAAAGACGAACTTCGCTTTCAGTTTCAATTAACCTGATTTAAGAGAAAACTAAACTAAAAAAGGCAAGCAATCGACATGTACAGGGTATCCCGTAAATAAAAAAAAAGTACGATCTATACACTACCTTAACATAAGAGACATTCGTTGTTTAAAAATAATGATAAAAAATAAATGTTGACCAGCATATTTTTACAATCAACCGTTTCAAATTGCACATAAAAACGGAAGGTAATAATTATAGTAACAGCCGGGGAACATTCCTAATATAGTTACGCTTAATTGAGCATTCACCAAAGCTAATATTTTTAAGAGCTCACAAACAACATGCAGCAAAGCAAACATAGACAGGCGACATGCTTAGAATTTAGTTGATTTACCTGTACGGTGTGGACCAAGCAACGTCTCTGGTGAATCCGGTGGATGTTAATAGTATATACGCGAAACTAAATCCTGCTGAGATTCCAATCACCAGTGTTAGCACAAATCGGCGACCCATCACCCTCCCCTCCGCCTGCACAGGAGTCAGAGGAACGTACATAGTCAATCACAATCAACCTCCGTTCAAAATTTATTTCAAACTGGCAGTCTGAAAAACGCCTCATCTATTACACTCCGTCTCGATGACAGTTTAACAATTTAAATTTCGAACGATTTAACTTTTTAATTTTGACCGGAGCTTATTTGGCGCAAGTGTGTTCACGCGATGAGCGGTACGTCGCAATTGCTGAACGACTTCAGCTAAATACATTTTGTAAAATGGAACGCGTGTGATACAGAAAACAGTTGGCGATTACATTTAACTTTACATTTATATTTTATAGATATAATAATAGGATAATATTATCGTTGTTCACGGTCTCACGGTATTCAGTCAGTACAAGGAAAAGCAGTAGGTACCTACTGTTACTATATATATACTGCTACCATCGCAATTCGTACGTATAATTATTTTTCCGAACTACTTTTACAGTGGAAATCTTGTTTCACAATTTATAGTATACGTTAATTTTCTCTACGGAATCCCGTTTATTTCCGCGCTTATACAGTAAAATAGCCTACTAGGCCCGGCCAATACAATGCTCGGTAAGCAATTTACATTTAGAATTACCCCAGGTTGCATTTTCACGGGGGCGCCAAATCCTTGAGACAATATTGGAAAAAAAAAAATTTCTCAAACACTGAAGGGAGGGGGCGCCACCATCAAGGTTTTGCCCCGATTCGAGAAAATCCTAGATCCGGGGCTGGTCGCGACTCACCAGAGACCCAGTCTACCTCTCAAATTCGAAGTTCGCATCCTACTATCTCACTCTACCAATTACTAAACGCTATTAATAGGAGTAGGGCAGCACGATGGCAAATCTGAATTTCTTGTTCGGTGTATTTATAAACCCGATTTGAAGGCAGTTCATGAAACCAAAATATTAAATCCACATATTACATTATCCTCATAAGTCCTTCCTTAAGTACAAACTAATGGTAAGAATAACTGCTAAATTATGCTGCTATTAAATCCAAAAACACAAAACTGTGACTCGGTTCTTCAGAATCAGAACCGTACCTGTTATAAAAAGTCAAGACTCAAGTCTTACGAGCTGAGCTCTAACCATCTTTTGATTTTGAATACATTTCACTATCTCTTGTCTCACTATGAGAGGGCTCGAGTTATAGTTCCCATAAGCCCAAAGCGGATTGGGAACTCCACACACCGTAGGAGACTAGGAGAGCGTCGCATGCGCATGATTCATCGAAAAGCTCATAAACAAATGAAATTACGCACATTTAACTACTACTCCCCAGGTTCACAATCCTCTACTTAAGAAGACGTAGACCAAACCGTTGGCGTACCACGGCTTTTTTTACACTATTCGAATAACTAAAGGAGAAATGAGCAATAGAAAATTCGAACAACAGGTGAATCATATCCGACTTTGTAAAAATGTAGGTATGACTGTGTTCCTAATATAAGCAGTATAGTGAGCGTTATAGGGAAAATAAACTTCATGATTACTCAGCCGACAAAGAAACATACAAGTGTTTAAATCAAAATATACTAATCCAACCCCCCAGGTTTAATGTACTGACAGTAAATAAAAACCGCACATTATTCACACTATTATAATAACTACGCAAAACGTATATTCCAGTGCATTCAAGACATACCGAACAAACATTATTAAAGCTACTGCTACACATGCAGATATGAACTGCGCTTTCCGAATGATCTGTGTGGTCACATCGCTTTAGCCTTTCTAGAGTCGAATTAAAAAAAAAACCATACGTTTACCGCAAGGTATTTATTTTTAGAGATGGTAGCGAACAACAACGCACTGTGTTTTACTTGAGTGTAGAAGAGCCGTATGTATGAGGTATCTTACTTTAATACAACGCAAAGAGTTTGAGTTTAATATGTAGAGGCACTGTAATTAATGTAACTAACGTCAATGTCTGTGTGTGCGTGTGTGTGTCGTCCGTCTGTGGCATCGTAGCTCTCAAACGAACGGAACGTTTTCGATGCGCTTTTTTCATTCGAAAGCCAGTTTCCTAGCGGTAGTTCTAGCCATGTTTGATAAAAAACGGTCCACTAGTTTGAAGAGTATCAGCTCTTTTCCAAAATGATACAAGGCATTTTTGGCGTTAATATATTATTCGATAATTGAAAACAAATTCAAACGTACATAAACGTACGTTCCTTGTACCACAGATGCTCTTAGGATGTTTTACATTCCCATGAGACCCCAGTATTTTTTTAATTTTTAGGCGAGGGTATCGTCTCAATGTAATCCTAGCTTAGTACAAAAAAATGCATAGGTAAGTAAATTCCTTCCTTATCTAAGTGTGTCAACGACCACAATAAATGTATCAGTTAAAAGAATATAATTACTTATATTATAAATACAACACTAACTAACTAAATAACTTCCATGTCGGTCTGGGAGCAAAGTACCAGTTGCTTCTCTTCCCGCGCAGATTCTAAACGCCCATCGAGGGAATGGGCGAAAAGCTTAAGATCATGTTATAGGCGATGCGGCTAGCAACCCATCACTATTTTGACTCCCCTTTCCATCTATACGTTCACAATCATGCTAAACGTGACCGTGTCTTGTCACCTTAGGTTCTATCTACCCCGTAAGGGATAAAACGTGATTTATGTATGTATAAATATAAATACAATGCTACATAAATAGCGAACAATTCGCGTCACTCTTTACTACTATCAGGTAATTGGACTGAATTGCTCAAATAGGACAACATTAAATTTCCAAAGCTATAAGTAGTGGACATCTTTTAATGTACTCCACTACACAACAAGCAAACAAAACCATTGAAAATTATCAGCCATCTCCTTTAATTTATTGATACAAGTCAAGTATTCCCGTGGAGTGATTTGTAAATATCATTTTAAAAGCGATAATAATACAAATACATAATTATTGTTATCAATTTTAGAATCCGTAGGACATGAAGCACATCACATGCATCCCTTTCCAACAAATAGATTAGGAAAAGGATAGATGCTTTATGCCAGCGATAAACGTTAGTGCGTTTGCGATAGAGTTTCAGGGTGACCAGCCTATACTCCGAAATTAAACATTCAAATATCGTATTGCTCCGTTCCGGTTACACTAGTAGCGTTTATTAAGAGTAAGGGGGACAGAGTGAAATAAACTTCGAACTTCGATCTTGGCAGTAGACTACAGCTACTCTACAGGCCATGTCTTCGCGCGACAGGCGGCGCGGAGAGCGATTTTGTAATACATTGCGTGTGCTGCCGATTGACCGGTGTACTGTGCGCGATCAGCGTCTGAGCAGAGGGGCCCAAGCGAACCTATCTAATAAAATAAGCAGTAGGGCTCTTTAATTAAATATGCCTAACTTCTTGCTTGAGTAATGACTCTGAAAGTAAATCCTCCTCCAAGGGGAAGCAAAAGTGAGCTAGGTACTTACCCTCTCTTCCGGTTACGTAAACTTTGGTATAGTTTTTACATAAAGTTATCTCCCAAAGCTAATCATAAATATAAATAATCTTGATGTAATCGTCGTTCAGTCTCCCCGTCCTGTCGTCAAAATAGGGAAAGTTAGGCGGTCACCATTTTTTTGTGCAAGGCTTAATAAATACGACTTGAATTGCTCACCGCTCGCTCGTGGCGCATGGTCGTGGCCGAAAAGTTTTTTAATACTGACACGTTTCAGCTTCTTGATTTTTCAAGTAGCCGTTAAAATCAGAGGCAATGCGTAGATTGGAAAACGCTAGTAAGTAATATCTATTGACCACCAAATTTTATTAAATATTTTCAGTTAATTATGAACTTGCATTGTCCGTAAATCGATTACCTACCTAGATACTGTGGAAAAATTGGGAGCTCCACTTGCGGATCGAAATGGCAACAAACTGTTCTCATAGTACGTATTTGACGTTTTAACGCAAACGCGTTCGAGACGTATATTGTGACCGAAAACTTACACTAAGCCAGAGAAATGATTCGAGAAATTTCGTAGAACAAAATAAAATTCGAAAAGAAACAATAATGTTTCTATTATAAATAGGTACCGAATGACTAAGTGTAATTATTTTTATAACTGACGATGAATTTGTTTTATTTATCCTCACGAAGGCTGTATACCAATAGGAAGCGTTTACGTTTCAGTATCGATGAGGGCAACACCTGCAATTCGATTTGCTTAAACATTCCTATTGTATTAATTATTGGTTCATGCGTGACTCTATAGTGACTCTACATCAATTCCAAGACCAAGTAGAGCCATTTCAATGGAGGCTATCGCATGTGAATTTGCCACTAGAGGCGCTAGTGTCGCGTGAGGTCAAATAACATTCACTTTTCACTGGTTTTGGCGGGCGGGGTCCAAGTCACTGGGATAAAATTCTAGTAGTAACTGCTCGCTTAAACGTACCAAAGCAAACTTAAATCCAAACTTGTGATAATTTCAACATTAGATCAAAATTCCATGACACGTCACATAAGACTGTTTGGTCAATCAAAATCCAATTCACAACATATAACTGCCTTCAATTAGTTTGCGTGTCAACGCTCAAAAGTTCCACTGAAGCCTCCATTATTCATACCGTTTTCTTTCAATCGCAACATTTCCAACCTAATCCCGCGTAAAGTCCGCGTTTATTTGTTTTAAACGAGTCGATAAACAATTGAAGCACGAGTGACGCAACTACAACGTGAACACACTTGCGGAATTCAAACCAATTGTTAATTTAACAGGCTGGGGGCACAACTGTACTAACGTAGAGCTAAAGGTACCGGCACCACAACCGCCACTGAAAATGTTATGAACAGACAGATATTTGCACATACAGAGTTACGTTAGTTAGGCACATGTTTAGTCACAAACACAGATGTTCATTGTTTGTTTATTGAGCATTATAGGGTTGCCAAAAGTTTCAAAACTCTACACAACTCGATCACTTTACGATGCACCATAAACATTTTAGGAGGGTACTTTTACAAAAATTTCTTAATTTCAATTTAAACATAGAATAATTCAAATGTATACGAGTTGGTAAAAAAACAGTTGGCAGCCCTGTGCATATTTGTTGATCAACAAGATTTTGCTTGTTTGCATTTTTGTTAGTCTTGATCAGTGAACGGAAAAAACATGGAAGAATTCTTTCATGGAACAAATTCGCTGTCAATTACGTCTGGTAATACTAAGAAGAAAGAACGAAGTTTTTTCCGTTTACTGTAGGATTGTCTTACGCGTGCGAGCGTAATCGTAATCACCATTACTGGTAGAAAGAGATGGCAAATGCGATTGTGATTACAGACGTTAGACAATATGGTCTTGTCGTGATATTTTAAGAAGCAACTTAATTAAGTTAAATTGGAAAATTGAAGATAAGTAAATCAAAGAATTAATCCTCACACCAAAATTAAATACGTTGAAAGTAAGACTTTCACGAGAATAATTATCAAGTGAAATTAGGTGCACATCTTGAGCTCTCGTGTTAATTTCTAACACACAGAGTACAGCAACGCCATCTGTTGTTATTACGTAGATCTTTTTATGGATCGTAAATGGAAAATACTGCGGTACCTCAATATACAACTAGATGGCGTTACAAACCAAATTTATTACACAAAAATAATATTTTCGATATAGAACTGATCCAGATCATATCGAAGGGAAAGCAGTCTACATAAACATAAAATCGTTAGAGCAGTTTTCAAAAACAAAATTACAATAGGCAAAAATTGTTTGTTTAACGTAGAATTGTAGACAATACCCCGTTTTTTATTTGAATATGGTATTCAAAAATAATATTTTCGATATAGAACTGATCCAGATCATATCGAAGGGAAAGCAGTCTACATAAACATAAAATCGTTAGAGCAGTTTTCAAAAACAAAATTACAATAGGCAAAAATTGTTTGTTTAACGTAGAATTGTAGACAATACCCCGTTTTTTTATTTGAATATGGTATTCACTATCCCATCTGAGTGATTTACGGCTGTAAAAATTCAATTGCTTTGTGTACAAGAACATCTACTACGTAGTCCATTGTCGGATTTCAATAGTAATTAAAGCACAACAGTAATATCACGTCAAACAATTGAGTAACTGCTATTTGAACAAGTGTACATTAACACATTAAAGATTTTATTATACGAGTATGTATAGATAGTTTACAGCAGCAGTCGGCAACACGCGGCCCGCGGGCGTTTTACTTGCAGTGCAGCCCCAGCCCGTGAATGTTATGAGCTTTTAGGGCTAATAACACAAGTGCGGCCCGTCTTTAGAGAATTTTTGCAGCCTTGTGGCCCTTGCCTGCCAACGACAATATAACTGGTAGACTGCTTCGTCTTGCCTGTCAAAAGGTTGCCGATCGCTGCGCTGGTTTACAAACTACCAGAGTCTGGGGGCTACTCCGAAATCTGAATACGTGTTCGCGTATCATACAGCCCCTCACTCATGTTAATGACTATAAGTGTGAGCGGAACAGAACGAAACGAACTTTGCATTTCGCATTTCGGGGTATAAAGAAAGCCTATGATTTTTGAAGGTACACAATTGCGATGACACCATTTTTTGATTTAGAACACACGCAAAATAAAGTTTAATTTTTAGCAGTTTTTATTTCGAGATGATACTCTTTCGTACTAGGTGAAAATAGCACAAGAAAGTGGTGAAAATTTGTATCGGGGCCTTCCGACTCAGTTCAGGTTTTAGCTGTCATTTTTAGTATGGATCTGACAGTGAGCCATCATCATAAAATTACAACCCTAATCAATCTAGTCAACTAGTTAAAAAAAATTGAGCTGTAGTATTGTATATGTACACATTTTAAAATGGTACTTTTAAGTGATGTACTTTTAAAAATCGGGCCCTAAAGCCTTATCGTTTCTACCGGGCCCACTCTAACTAAGCTCTTAGCCAAAACTTTTAGATACTATCTCAAAATCGATAATCTTCTCGAAAGGCCAATCTGATTTCATTCAATTTAATTCTTTTGAGAAAACTTAGAGCTTTGTTCAAAATGAGACATTTCGATATTGAACGAAATTGTCTTGGAAAAATTATAATGTGAAAACATAGAACATGAAATTTAATTATTTAACATAGTTTTCCTCAATAAAACTGAGTGCCTAAACCTAACCGCAAAACTCGACAACGGCTGGTTGAATTCGGGTAATAACTTAGGAAATATTTTTTTAAAGTATTCATTAAAAATATTATAAAATATTAGGAAGTTGCCTGCTATTGTAGACGTTAGAAAAAAATTTTTTTGGCACAAATTATAATTCTTAGCTAAACTTTTAATCTTCCACGTTTTTTATATCCGTCATACTTGAGACGGTTAATTTATGTGCAGCAATCGCCGCCATTATTTTTTGCGACATTTTATTTACTATTTTCATTTTTTTTTTCTAGTTTATTAGTGAATTCTTCTACGGGTTCAAATAACTCACCTTAGAAGTAACGGAAATACCAAAAAGGTGTTAGAAAAATATAGTTAAAAGTTAGTACAATTGAATTGAGAGACATCAGTTTAACTGTAGGCATTGCAATCAACCCCATATTTGGACTACTAATTTAACATTTAGGTTTGTAGGATTACTAATGTTTGGCAAATAATGTTCCCCAAAGCATCACATCGCAAACTTTGTTTCCCAAATTTTTATTTGGCAAAAATTCAATTGTCAAAACTACTTATCGCAATATTACAGTTAGCAAACCTTTTTTTCGGCAAGTGATTATTTAGCAAATAATGAATTGGTCATGTTAATTTTCCCAAATTTTTTTTTGGCAAATGTATCGTTTGGCATAACGTACTAAACCCAAAATATCGCATGGCATACGATTTCTATCGCAATGTGAGTAATGCGTAGGATAAACAAACCAATTATGATTATATTTTGTACATTTTGCAACACAAAGCTGAATATTCTGAGCTGAAATTACTAATGTGTATCGCGAGTAATTTAAAAATTTAAGTTCAAAAAACAGTTCTAACCTAACCTAACCTACTTTTTTGGTAGCAGTTTTAGTCTGTGGGGATCGCAGTTCCGACCGAACCTAACCTACTTTCATTTCTTTAATTAGTCAATGATTAATGAGATAAAATAATTATCATTTGCCAGGTTTTTGCTATAAGTATACCACGCAAAGTGTCATATTTGGGAATTTTATTTTTGGAATATAACTTATGACAAAACAAAACATTTGCTTAAGAAGCATTTGCTTTATAAAATCTTGACGAAGTGATAATTTGCCAAATGATAGTTTGACCAAATGAACTAAATGCTAAATGTAACTTTGCTAAAGGTTCACTTGGAAAATGTAAGTATTGCTATAAGTTGTTTGGGAAGTGATATTTGGGAAAAATAATTTGCCAAACGGCAGTACACCAAGTTTGTAGCTTTTGCCCTTCCATTTATAATATTCTAATTTTTTAAGGATATATATTCTAGTGATATCTTGTAAACAGTGAAACTGGTGCCTAGATAAAGATAATCAATCATTCAACACAGTCCCTTACATTTTTTACAATTTCAACTATCTCTTTGGATGCAAAGAATCGGTCAAAAATATTCAAATCGATTCTTAAACTTCATAAAATATTAATATATTTTATTGAATTTTTCCATGAATCAGTAAAATATAATGTGACACCAAATGCAAGGGAATATAATGAAGACATATCTTAAAAACTAGATTATTCTCCGTTCCAATCCATTTTAACAACTTTCTAAACAAACCAATTCCATCTTAAATTCCCACACTCATTGTTTGCAATTAACATCACATCCACCGGAATGTCGAAAGATCATACTTATATAACATTTATATAACAATTATACTATTAGTAACTGGATGACCGAGCTTTGCTTGGTATTTTTTTGGCACATTTTCTAATAATGAAACCTAGCTAGATCGATTTATCGCCCCCGAAACCCCCTGCATACTAAATTTAATGAAAATCGTTGGAGCCGTTTCCGAGATTTTGATCATATATATACACAACAATCGCTTGTTTAAAGGTATAAACTGCGGGGGGACTTTTTCTTTGTTTACAAAAGTGTTAAAATAGATTGGAATGGACTTTACTTGGAATCCTTTGGAACTCTCAATATCCATATTAATCACAAAACCAATGACTGAACACAACTTGATTGACACACTGTGCAGAAATGTATGACTTTATAATCAGAAACACTGTTTTATTAGTCAAGGTAATTAAATATCATTTTATGGTACAGTCTTTGACATAAAGAAACTAACGAGAGAGTTGATTGTTTTGCCAGATTTTATGACTGCCAATATAACTGGTTTCATGGTAGGTATTTAAGTTTTTTAAAATCTATACATAGTTTTTTTACTTTTTTTTAGTTTAGTATTATTTACGCAATGTTACACAAGGCAACATTATCTCTTTCTATTTTATATAAAAAATAAATTATGTATGATTTATGCAAAAGTCATGTAAAAGTTTTTATCAAATGTGGTCTACACTCTTTGTTACACTTGACATAATGAATCATTTAAATTTAGAAAGAGATAGTCGCCTCATGATTGTTTTTTTAAATGAATTAAACCACAAACACAAGAACAATTTTTAAAACTAAAATTCTGTGTAACTAATAGTGAGCCATAAAATTTATCAATATGACCAATTAATCGAAATGTGAGTAATTTGATAAGGGTTATTAACTGTTGGCGTCACATTTGGTCTATTTCCAGAAGTAATATGGTTGCCAAGCTATTTACTTGAAAAAAAATTGCAACATTGCTATTTTTTTTTTAATTCCGCAATTTTTCAAGGTAACTTTCCAGTTTATGGCTGATTGCTAGACATGGGTTATGCTCATGTATAATCCCATGGATATACCTAATTAGTAAGAATTTAAAACATCCCTAGGGATAAATGGGAAATTGAATCCCATAGATACCTATACAGGCCAAGGGGGGGCCTTGTCTCATTTTTTTTTAATTAGGCGTACTTATAAAATTATCCTTCATTCCAATTAGGTTTGTTTTTTAAATTAAAAAATAAATTAAATTAAACATACCTGTTACTGTAAACAGAAAAAAAAACTGACTAAAACTGTTAAAAGAACAGAGGACATGAAGGAAGTCAGCACAGATAAATACTGCGGCATAAATAGGAGATAACAACAAAAACGTACCTACTTTTAGTGGTAATTGTATTATTACCACCCACGACGTTTAGGAAGCAGTAATATCGCTATTTTTAAGCGTTACGCTAGTGAAATATATGATAAATATAGGACATAAATGTTTGGTAAATACCATGGAAAGTATTTCATAGATTTCACTGAGATATTACAAACAGACAAGGTTTAAACTTACAGTCATCGTTGTGTCTGGATAGAACCTGATTCACTGATCTTGATCTAACATTGTCGTTGTTTCATTCGAATTATTTAACTGTTTATGTTATGTAATATACATGCACGAAATTCTCTTCTTATTAATTAAGTCGAAATAATTAAGATCGGGGATAATACATGGTATACAAATCTCATATCAATATCACCGGATGTCAAGTTTGTCAAACTCAAACAAACAAAATGTCAATTCAATTGTCACCTGAGACGTTTTTCAAAACAAAATAAGCTTCTTAAGTGAGTAAAACAGATGAAGTTAACAAGTAAACCATCTGTATTTTTTCTCAATTCTCAGCAAGAAAATAGTGTTAGTTTAACACCAAATTAATTTAATTTAAATCAGTTACTTCAATGTTCATAAATGGTTACAAGCCATCAATTTTTTTTTTACGAAATCATACTTTTCAAAGCGACGTCTACTTTTTCACATCAATATTTTAAGAATCACAGTAAAACGAAACGTATCACTCAAAATCGATGAAAAAAAAGAACAGTCGCCATATTGTTTTTAATGCGATTAGGATTTCGTGTCGAGAGTAAACAATTTTACTGCGTTTTAGTTATTTTCAGTTAGTTTCAATACAAATCATGAGCTCTATTTAATTTTTGGAACCTAGACATGGTAAAACAGGACGTGCCCTTGCCCTGAACGTTTTTTTACCAACTGAGTTAATATGTTTAGGTCACGATATGTGTTTTTGTTATTGATTGTTTATTCTTTGGAATATGTTTCTGGATCTGGACCACTATGTGTTAATCAGACGCAAAAATGCACGACCCAGGTAAGATAGAAACGCCTAGCTTTAATTTACCATTTTGGTTTACCGGTTATTGATTTTGCCAACCTAGCAAAAAAACCACTAATCAGTGTCGAAGCCAAAGTAGATAAATTCTGCCAGATTTTCCTTGTTTGTCATTGTCACATGTTTATGTAAGTTCGGTAGGGTTCATGCTTAATTAATGATAAGGACCACATCGTAAAGCTATTATTGCTGTTGCGTCATGTACGTCATATTCTTATGTGTACAGGGGGAAGGGGGTTCATGGTCATGAGTCATACATTTCCAAAACGAAATGCCTGTCTGCTTCGCTCGTGAGGAATGTGAAAGTTTAGATGACTCTAAAACATTTGATTGATTAACAATAGTCAGGTTATCTTTCAAACAAAGACTTTCATAAAGATAAGTTTTTACAGATTATCTATCAGTCGTTTTAAAAAAAAGTACACAGTTAAGGGCTTAATCACAACAAAAATTAACTGATACAAAAATTAATTATTGCAATGGAATAAAGGTGAAACAGTCGTAACACAAAGGAATCAATTAACTTTTGTTTTAATTAAGGCCCTTAACTTTGTACATGTGTTTTGAAAACGACTCATCTATCGATAAATAATTTAATAGGTACTATTCTTTGTAACTTTAAAATCATGACATAATCGGTATTTTTAAGGTTTAGCTGCCTGGGGAGACAATAGTTTTCAGTTTCATTTAAGCCTTGTATGAAACGAGATAACGCCTCATGCAGCTGTCTTGCTGACCTACAGAAATATTAACTTTATTGATTACCTCATGATACCAATGCTGTCTAGGAATGTTTCCTCTATTATAAAACCTCATTGATGGGAAAGAACTATCTCTGTCTGCTATGGATTTGTACATGCTATAAATATTCTTTTCCAGCTACTAGGCAGCACAAGCAATGAAAACGATTACTGTACCGTGGAGTATTATAGCAGTGAAAAATGCAAATCCATGAATTTTGGTCCGATTACCTCCAATGGCCACATTGGGGGTGTGATCCTGAAACCGCACGTGTTGACGCGGGAATATAAGAATTTTTCGGTCAACTACAAAAGGAAATACACTGTACTTAACATCACATTTAGTAATATCAAATGGAAGAGTAAGTATGGTTGCATATTCTTGACTCTAGTCATATAAATGAGTTATAAAACTGGTATTTGAGTGATTTGTTGTACTTTTAGCAATGAAATTCCGTTTTGAAGAGGCTAGACAGAACCATTGCAGGAACATTGTACTGTCAAACGAAGCAAGTTTCAACGATCAATCAGTGCTGTACTATGACTGTTACTGGCCCGAGTCTGTGGACAGCGTGGGGCAGTCCCAGATACTGGACTTTGAGGCATCTGATGATAATGTGGTGAACCGGGGAAGGTATTACTTCAATGTACCATCGGCGCATATGCTAAGTAAGTATATTAAACTCACTGTTTCACCAAGTAAAAAAAATTTTTGTTATTAATAATTAATGTTACTATTAGTACTATTACTTACTACTGCAATCCTACATTGAACAAATGTTGGTACCAACAAGTGACATACTTATCAGAAACTCCTTTTTTCCCCCATGAAATGTCTCAAACGTGTATCCTGAGTGTTACGAAATATCATCAAAAATTTCTATGAAATTACGCCTTGCGAGAATTATCTTGCTGCTTGCGTGTAGTTACACATGCCACACTGCTCGGGGAGTACCTGGTTTTGGTTCATGGACATATTATGAAATTATGAAGCTATATTATGTTGACCCTGTATTGTGGAAGGAAACCAATCAATTTACCACAGGTGTATTAATTTGGAAGAAAAAGTAAAGTACTAATCATTGATACTTCATTAATTCCACAGATCCCAACAATGAGCTAGACTGGAAACCGTTTGTCTATCTAGAAATACTGTCAGACAAAATACGTCTCCACATAATGGCTCCACCGAAACAAGTCAACGTAACATCATTCAACATCAAAGTTATGCGGGAATTCAAGGGTACCAACTGCGATGAGATTGTCAAGAACAAGACGTTGAGTTTCAAGAACCACACAGATGAAGTGACATACGATTACAGTCTGTTGGGAAGCCCAGGGTCTTACTATTTTGTGGTGATGCCATTGCATGATAATTGTAAGGGCAGTGTTCCATGCCAAACTGCGGAGAGTCCGAGGTTTACAGTCAGTGAGTATAGCTTTTAGTTGTTTGATATTAAATCTGGCGACATTCTAACAAATATTACTTAATTTTAAAAATTTCACATGGAGGCAGTTTGAGACCCGGAAAATTGTATAGTTCCTCTGGACGTGCGATAAACTAATTCTCCACAGACAAAGTCGCGTGCGACGGCTAATTCTTAAGAGACCATTAATTCATACAGCAAGTCATACAAATAACTACCATTTTCCCTAAGAGTGTTGAAATTGCAAAAGGTACGTCATTTCTAGAGCCTCCCCCCCCCCCCTCCCCCCTCGTCACAAGGTTTACTATGAAGACTGCAATTTTTTTGTTCGTGTGTCACAAATTTCCAGATCCCCCCCTCTCCTAAATGTGTGACGTACTTTATGGATGACCCCTTATGATTGTTACGCCGACGATATTACCTGGGTCAAGCTTTTGCAATTTGAACCTTGTGACTTTGGGAAAATTGCGGTTATTTGCATTCGGTTCTTAGCGGTTGGATTAAACAATACGTACTACGTAGCTCTTAGAATGTCATTCAATTTTGCTTTTCTGTCTCCCTCGCTCGGCTGATTCAAGTATCAAATGAGTGAGTGAGACAGCAAGATAAACCCAAACATTCTTAGAACTCACGGACTATTTCAACTATAAACTGTTTGTGTCTGTGTTTCTAGGCACGAACGTGTCGAGTGTGAATGTGTGCATAGCGAGCATCACAGCGCTGATCGTGGCAACACTGTTCGCGTATTACATTGTGCTGCGCGTGCTCAGGAAGTACTGGTGCAGGGACTACAGGCTTGCTATGGGTGAGTTGCCCATCTGTATATTTTTATTATTATGTTAAGGGTACATAGGGTCCTTGTCGAAGTGAGTTTATCTTGCTTTGGTTCTACCCAGAAGTTTTTTTCTTATGCTCATAAAGTTCTCCATGGCACCGTGCATGACCGCGTGAGAGCGTCTCTTTCTAGAACAAAAAGTAAGAAACAGACGCGGTAGTCTAACTCGCGCGCTACACAGGCCGCATAAAATTATGTTTTATGCCCTTAAGCAAAGAGTAGAATTGTCATCTAGCACCACGACAATGAGGCAGTTTTTATGTTTAGAAAAAAAAAATGAAATTGGCAAAAAGTTTGTAACTCTTTCTTGATGATTGTGTCGCGATTTGAAATTCTTTTCTCATCCAAACATACATCACGTCTTAATCCCTTACGGGGGAGATGGAGGCTAGGGTAACAAGACCTATAGGCCCCGTTTAGCATGATTGTGGGCGTATAGCTGGAAAGGGGAATCAAAATAGTGATGGGTTGCTAGCCGCATCGCCTATAACATGATCACATCAATTTACTATTATTACAAATGCTAATCCCAAAGTTTACATACATGCATACACAAATCACGTCTTTATCCCTTACGGGGCAGACAGAACCCAAGGCAACAAGACCTAAAGGCCACGTTTAGCATGATTGTGGGCGTGTAGGTGGAAAGGGGAATCAAAATAGTGATGGGTTGCCAGCCGCATCGCCTATAACATGATTCCTATGATTTTCGCTCACTCGATTTTCCCTTGATGGGCTTTTACCATCTGCGCGGGAAGAGAAGCAACTGGTACATTCTATGTTTTTTCTTTACTCCCAGACCAGCATGGAAGAAACCCAAAGTTTAACTCTAACAAAAACGTAATCAATTCTTAGGCTCAGCTTCCACTAGAGCTATGTGAAGTTGTTAAAATATCCACCAATAGGGTTACTTGATTTTCCTAGCCCCGCTCAAATCCAACACATTGTTCCAGGACACGAAATACCGGCGCCAACCAAAGTACTAGTTATCTACTCGCCAGCGAACCGCCTCCACGCCGAATGCGTAACCTCCTTCGTCAACTACTTGCGCGCCGAATTCGGCTTTGAAATAATGTACGACGGCGACATATCGTCAACGTCCGACCAGGATCCCTACATCTGGGCAGAAGAGGCGTTCAAAATAGCCACCCATGTCATGTACATCGTCGGCCCCAAAGAAATCAACAACCAGTACAACAATATATACGAGAAACCAATTCTGAGCGCTCATAGGAACCTGGATACTTTGCAACTGTCTTTGCTCAAAGCTAACAGAGGCACGAGGAATCAGAAACATGTCATCAACGTAGTCTTTGAACATTCGAACGGACCAATACCGCTGGAAACTAAGAATGATAAAGTATACTATTTGCTAAAGGAATGGAACAAGCTGATTGCTTATTTGTCTAAGAATTTGTTGCCGAAAAAACAGATGGTGAGGACCGAGAAAGGTAGGTGCTTGTTAGAGGATTTGACCAAAGCTAAGAAGTTGCTTAATAGTAGCAACTTTCATGTGTAGTTTAGTTAGGGGTGAATGGTGGACTGATAACTGCTGTTCATAATTTTCTACTAGCTTACCGTCAGGCGGGCCGTACGCTTGTTTGCCACCGACTAGGTATAAAAAAAAGCTATGGCTCCCAAGCAGAGGATTAAGTTCGCAGGCTCGCATCTCAGTTTTTTGGAATTGATATAAAGGCAGGGGCGATTTAGCGACCAGGTACAATTACTTACAAACTGAGTGTTGGTTTGGTTAAAGATTTGGTTGAAAATCAAGTTGTGATCGTTCAAAATATATATCCAAGTGCTGTAATATTAGAGTGCTTTAACCTTTTCGCCGTCACGCCAAATACAAGAAACGTCACCCATATGCCAGACTATATCGCGATGCCTTGAGTTGCTTGGTCCGGTGCACCCTGGGCATCGGCTAATGGTTTCTGAGGGATATCATTGACCGTTGGCTAAGAGCCCGAAAGGGGGGGACCGTGTTACCGTAAAACGTTGCCGACATTTTGTCACAAGATTTTTGGACGATATTTTTGTTACTTTGACATTGGCAAAGTTGTCGTCGCTATAACGACTTGATACGCCACAAATAAGAAGAAGAAGAAGTTGAACCCGAACCCAATTGAATGAAGGTTGCTTTTGCATTGAAGTAATTTGCGTTGAACGATGCTGATTTATGTATCGTTGTCGTTGGCGTCGAAAAGGTTAAATTATCTTATTAGTACTTGGGCGACAAAGGAAAGCTTTGTGTTTACATATCAAGGTAACGCGTTATCCTAGAGATGACCTATACCGCGTGAGCTCCTAGAACAACATTCGGGTTTCGGGTACGTTCGGCCGGTTGAGGTATCAAAGTCGTAAGAGTGAGGGAGACAGGTAGATAGACCCGGAGATCTTTTTTAAATATTATCGCACTGTACCGTACTTTTATAAGTAGTGAAAATATGACAGCGGTTGTAAGTCCGACATCATCTGGAGAAGAAAATTAAATGGATAAAATAAATACGACACGTTTCAATGAATGACGATTTATAATGTTTCAAGGAGTTGATATTAATTGTCTTTTTGTGTCTAATTATATTAATGTGTATGGACATTTTCTGTACGGTATTGGGGCGTGTAAGCTGGTCTTAAAGTCTTATCAATATTGTCATTAGTTATTCTTGCAGACTGTGTTTTTTATTAAAATAACTGCGATTTGAAATAGAACGAAAAGTGTATACCGTTAACCGGGGTGACTGATACCTTTGGGGCTACATTCGTTTTAATATTGCTATAAAATCCATATGCGGTGAATGTTTGGCATTGACGCAAAGACGATTAGTGAATTGGTTGGAAGCAGTAAACGCAAATAAAAATTAATAATTTCGTAGTTACAACTACTTTTTAGAGTCACCCCGTAAATCAAAGTCACGTCGGTTTACGGTACAGTCTTGTATCGGTTGGCTGTTTTGCGCTATATTTCTGCAGACTAATAGGGATACGTCACAGAAGTGTATAATATTTGTATGTGCGTGCAGCATGGGCTTTGTATAGCGAGAACAACCGATATTGACACATAAAGTCGAAACTGCACTATCCATCTCTTTTTAGAACGAACAGTAAGAAAAAGACGGGTAGTCTTATCTCGCGCGCTTTCGTGCTAGCCGTGCCGATTTACTGTATTTTTAACTCATATCTATTTGATTTTTAGACATTCTTGTTTGTTTATCATTAGCACGTTAAAATTTATTGTACTGTCATCTAAGGCGTGCAGTGGGTAGGCAGTGTATATAAATTGTGCTACCGAAGCGATCAAACTGCACGCCACTGCTGTCATAATTATCTCTGCTTTTAGAAAAAATATTGAAACTTTGCTCCAATACCACAAAAAAAAGAGAAATAAATAAGTGTTATGAGGAATATTTTGTGATTGTTTATATTTATAACTGTTGTACCTTTTCGGAAATCCGGTCTTCAAATTATGGCTGACTTGATTCCTTGATGGTTTTAAACAAAATTTGTATGGTAAAAACGGGGCTCAGAATTAGATGTCTCCCTTTCGAGTGTGGAATTCTATGGCGGTCTTCAAATCTATGACTGAATTGGCATTTACTAGGCATTTATGCTCCATCTTTAGATATACCATGACTTCAGGGGGGCTATTCTGAAATTGGAATTTCAAAGTTGGTGTCATACGATCCCACTCACACTCCTATTAATGAACGACACGAAACGAACTTCGAATTTCGAATTACGGAGTACAATATGCGTAATGCTTGGAGTATAGCCGTTTTTACCATATAAAGAGTATGTTTAACAATGGATACCTAAAGCTAAGCAAACATGAACAAAATGTTTTTTCGCGACACTTTTACATGGTGCAATAACTTTAGGAAATCTATCTGTATTTTTCTATTAAATATCTTTGAATAGTGGATGTGATATGTTAATGAGTAAATTAAATTAGTGTTAAAAATTCACCTGGCGTGTATTAGTTATATTGTAATTATGAAGAACTACCCTCATTTGGACCGAAATATAAAATTACAGAATATCTATAGTGTGTAATTTCTCGTGCGTCTATGGCACAAAATTGACGAACAAACATATCTATAGTCATTATTGTGTATGCGAGCCTAGGTAACGTGTGAAAGAGCAACAGAGTACATTGGATCATCTGCTCTAACACATATTCTGGTTAAAACGAGTTAGAAATAGTAGTTAACAAGTTCAAGTAATCAGAAAGAAACACTTGGTCTTTTTTTCTTTTGTACTATTTTTTAAATATTGATTATTGAAAGTATTTTGGTTGATGACGTCTGAATTTAACCTTTTCACCGCCTTTGACTTGATATGACGTCAGTAACAGCACTGAAAAATGCACCTTCACTTGACAATATAAAGTTGACAGTTGCGTGTGACACTAGAGCTGCTTGGCAGAGAAAAGGTTAAGCTGTCACACCTTATTTGATAATTTGACTACTACATATTTCGAAAGTTATTATCGCGCGCGATGCTACTATCGACCTTGTTACATTGCAACTAAAACATTATTAGACATTATTTAGGTCCTAAACTCAATTGAACGAAGGTTGCTTTTGCATTGACATAGATCGTTGCGTTGAACCTGTGATGCTGATATATGTGTCGTTGACGTCGAAAAGGTTAATTCAAATTGACCTAAGAAATTACGAAACAACAAATTTACATATTTATATTCGTTCTACTGACTCATTGTAGCCTGTTGCTGTTTTAACGTGGTATTTTTTTAAATCTGAGCCTTTTTGTACTTTGCCGGATAAATATAACAGGCTTACAAATTAAAATATTGTTTGTCTCACTTAAAGTTTCATTCATAAGTACGGGATCTCTGAAGAGATCGTCAGAAGTGACGTAAGTCCACGGTAATCACCAGTATGGCGATTTGAGTTTTAATGCTATCATAATAATGCTTTTTATGTAAACGCTGATTTTTTTAAGGTAAGCGATTTTTCTTTGTAAGTGCCATAGCCGATATTGTTAAATGTTGTATTTCTTTGTACTATGTGTCAATAGAGAAGCCGTTTCATTTGGCTCCTAAATTTTGAACTAGTTCGGCGATGAATCTACAATCCTGTAGTGTTGCAGGTGTTCATGGGTGATGCTCACTTACCATCAGGTGACTCACGTGATCTTGCCTTCCTTGTTGTATGAAAAAAAGTAATATTTCACTTAAAATTATTATTACTTTAATGCACCCTAGTTTTAAGGTTATAGAATACATTTTTCAGTCTATCAGCTGTCAGAGGTTGATTAAATAAGGTCGCTACTTTGGAAAAAGCTTTTATCTCAAATTAATGTGTGTACTAAATTAAACCTTGAAGCATACCTTCTAAAGTTGGTTGGGCGTTCATCCGATTTTGAGATAAGAGTTTCTTTTTATAGTGACGATATCTCAGCGCACCCAACGCTTTTGGCAATTGCATTGTTTTTATATTTTTGGTTAGATACAGTCGCCATATCTAAAGGAACGTTGTCATAGCGAGGTGATTTTTTGTGATTGTTTATAAACACTTTCTAAGGATTGGAAAATTAATGTGACAACGTTCCAACGTGGCTCAATCTTACTAGCAACTTGTCACACGTGATTGGCTACCATACTTAATGTTATTGGTGTATATTTTGGAACTTATTAGTTTAAAATTGAACTTTAGTTTTAATCGTCAAATGAATCGGTATAGGTGTATCTTATTCGTACTCGTTGATCTCATACAAAACTATTGGAGTAACGTGTTCTATCTTTATACAGGACCTTCAATTAAGCTCAATATATACCTTGTGATGTATTTTTATATTATAGAATCGTATTATTATTCGTTAGTGTTTTATTTCCACATCATTTCGTAGGGTATTGCTACTTTGCAAAAATGGGAGGAGAGACTGGTCCATCTACAGTCCTCCTCAGACCCACCTTACCCCTGGCACTACCCCTGGGGGTAGGGTAGGACTGAACCATATCACCATAGCAGTGCTGGGATTTGATTATTTGAAAAAAAAATCGACGTGCGGGGCTGCTATTCCTGAGTGGTTTGCCCTTCGGGCGTAAGGAGCTACCCAACTAACCTAACTTACCTAATACCCGTAGCTTACAGCACTGCGGTGGTATGCTGGTATGGTTCAGTCCCAGCCAACCCTCGGGTATGGTGGGTCTTAACCCCTACAGTCCACCTGGTTATTAACGGAGCTCCGCCCATGGATCATGGCTCCCTTTTCTGGGTATTTTACCATTTGGACAACAGAAGATACCTAACTAACCTAACCTATTGATTTTTAACTCCCGACGCAAAAAGCTAGTGTTATAAGTTTAAAGTCGATGTCTGTGTGCGTGCATCTGTCTGTGGCATCGTGGCTCTCAAAGAAATGGGCCAATTTGAATCCGGTTTTTTCGGCATGTTTATATCTTCAAAACTACACAACGGATTTTGATGCGGTTTTTTAAATGATAGTGATTCAAGAGGAAGGTTTTTATGTATAATTCTACGCAGACGAAGTCGCGGGCAGAAGCTAGTTTGGCATAAAATTGATTTCTTTTTATTAAGGCGTGGGAATTATTATAATTTTTAATTTAATGTTATTGTATTAAATGATTACTGTGTGATTCAAAATAATGGCGTCATTTTTTCTGAATGGGCAAATTAGGTTGACCAAGAGTCGTGGCAGACTATGGCTTGAGAAATAAATACTTTAATTATAATCATTGGTTTATTTATCACTAAAATATTAGACACTATGTTTTGGAATGGGACATGTCATTCAACTTTTAAATCTAATACTCAAATATGAGCAAATCCAATAGAACAATCAATTTTAACCTTTTGAACGTAAATGACGGATATGTCTAATCGGGTGCGTTGTAAATACAACCTAAGTGCATTGGCTAAATTTGCGATTTCGAAGGCATCTAATCACATAAGTATAACATAATGTTGAAAAGGTTAAATGGTTTAAATTTAACGAATACAACCTAGGGCACGTACAGTCAAAAGCACAGCTTAGACAAAATATCTCACTGAGTCACTATAGCAATGTCACTGTCTTCCGTTCACTTGTTTTAACCTTTTCGCCGCCACTTTGAAGTCGGTACATGTAGTGTAAAATGCACCTTCATTTGATAAAATAAAGTTGACAGTTGCGGGTGAGACAAGAGATTTTTGGCGGTGAAAAGGCTAAAGGTCCGTTGGCGACTTATAATCGTGAGTTAAACTGTTTAATTTTAAATTATTACAAATTATGTCTACGTGACGCACTGCGTGTATAAAGGGTCACTGATTCTGTATTTAAGACTGGCCGAAAATATATTTAAATGGCTCTCAGCGCTGAAAAAAAAACTAGAGAATCGTTTGTCCGTAACAAAATTAGTTTTATTAAAAAAAAGGCATGTGCGACAGAAAAAAACCGGGTTACTTCCCGTAGAAAATTACATGAAAAGTGACCCGGTTTCTTTGCTCCCGAGTATAATATAATAGTCAGTAACATTGCACCAGTGTTTTTACGTTTGACTGCAATAATGCCTAATGGTAACATTATTTAACAATAAGTCAAGATTCATACGGATTACTGTGGTTACTTCGCAGGGTGTATGTAATAGCTTCGCAATATACTTTTAACTGTTACCACATTTTAGCGCATTATGATCGTTGGAATGAACCCTCATCTTTCTACTTTTATTGTAGATATTATTGTACTCAACCTTTATCACAATCGGGCTTCCGCCCACTGGCCTCCCAACAAATCCCCTCATAGCCAGCCCTGACCACCTGAACCACAACTCGGTTCGGGATTGTGATACAAGGTTTATTTACATTGTGTTATGTGCTTAACATGCACTCTAGTTACACTCACTAATAATTTGTATGGGTCATTCTTGTGATCATATTGCTCTACAATGGGGGCACGACATATGTAAGAAGGGTTTAAAATGACTCACCATTAGTCGTGAATTAACTTGCTATCTATTCCCATCATCTTTATCATCAGACTCCTAGCACAAATTTTTCTTACCCCTTCAGTCGCACCTCCCGCCATTTCTCCTGTCTCGCAACTGTCAAAGTTTCTTTTTTTATTTCTCAATTCCGCAAACAGAGATACCAACACAAAAAACAAAAGACAGTTCCAATTCACTCACCATTCGGTCCAAATCGCGCTTTGCCGCGACACTCCCGAAGGCGAGAGCTTGTTGGGGCTTATAATAGGACAACTAATTGCCGCGTCCACTCGGCGATCTTCTCCTTCGCCTTTATTGCAGCGTCTCTCCTTTTTCTGGTCGGCTCCCCCTCACCAGAATCATCACCGCACTGTGATGCCATGAGTCGTTCCTCGTCACCAGGAGCAACTCTACCTACAACAGCTGTATCACCATTGACATGAACTGTTTCGTCCATCACTACAGGTAAGTCAGCAAGGTCTGAAACATCCACTGCTTCAAGTTGTTCAGTATTAGAAGTTTCAGCTGGGTTCGCCTCCAACTGTTCTGTATTTTTGATGATAATTTCAGGACGGTCTTGAATCATCCTTGGGACAGTTGTTTCCGGTTGTTGTTGTGTGTTAGGCCTGCTGGTCTCTTCTCGTGATGGGGCAACATCGGTTTCTAATGGATATAGATGACCAATGGAGCGAGTGAATTCAGAGTTGCCAACTCTGACTTTCGCTATTCGGCACTGTCCGTCACGTCCTTGTATCAGGGATACAATTTTTCCGACCTTCCAGCGACATCTTTTCTGAGAATCATCTCTTATCTGTACGATGTCACCAAGACGTGGTTCTCGGTGCGATTTCACTCGTGGTTGCTGGTAGGAATTATTGTACCTTTCACGCAGACTAGGTAAATACTGGTCTTCAAATATCCTTTTGAATTCATTTAATATGGTCTGTCCTCTCTTCCAGCCTTGAATGAGATCAATCTTCGTATTCGTGCCGGTACTTGTTACTTCAAGATCGAACTCTAAACATTTCCCTAGTGACAGGAAATCGGACGGTTTCAATACATGGTCAATTTCAGTACCGACTCGAACTAGCGGACGAGAGTTCACGACCGACTCGACCTCTTTTATGACCGTCAGCAACTGAGTGTCCTGTAACAGATGTTTATCTACCGTTCGTTTAAGACAGTGTTTCACTATCGCGATGAGCCGCTCGTAGAAAGCTCCATGCCAAGGCGCTAACTGCGGTATAAACTTCCATTGGATTCCATTCTCTTTGCAGTAGCTTTCAGAAAGTACTTGGCTTGTTAACTTAAATTGAAGAGCGTTGTCTGAAACAATCTTTAGCGGCACGCCTCTTGTCGCTGTAAACCTTCTTAAAGCCAGTAAACATTCATCGGCTGTTAAATTATTTACCACCTCCATGTGAATGGCGCGCACTGCTAAACATGTATACAGGCAAATCCAGCGTTTTTCCTTTCCAGACTCAGTACCCACGAACATAGGTCCAAAATAGTCCATTCCGGTAAAAGTAAATGGTTTACTATAATTTACTCTCTCTGCTGGTAGCGCTGGGGTAGGCGGTAGCTTATATGGACCTCCTCCATATTTCACACACTGAGGGCATTTTCTAATCACTCGCTCTACCTCTGCTCTCCCTTGCGGTATCCAGAATCTTTCTCTTATAATACTCAACGTATGTGCTACTCCTACATGGTAGTTGGACTCATGAGTACTTTTTATAATCTCGTTTGTGAAGTCGCATTTTCTCGGTATCAGCACAGGATGTTTCTTGTCATATGTCCAATTGGTGTTCGACATGCGCCCTTTGCACCTTAATATTCCATCCACATCGAGGAATAAACCTAAGTTGCGCGTCAAATGAGTCTGTTTGCCTGCGACTTCGTCGGGAAAATATTCTGTTTGCAATTTTCTTATCATGTCATTAGATTGCGAGGGTTCTTCTGTGGGTGCAGGTAGCTCCACCACGTCTACGTCCTCGTGTTGATAAGTTTCAGGTGCGGGTTCTTCTGTCACCACAGGTAAATCTATCATATCGACGTCTTCATGCACATTGCTGTCTTCGTAACCTTTCTCTACCATCTCTGGACCGTCTACAGCGTCCAGAGCCTCCCCGGCCGAAAACAAAGTTGTATGTTCGTCAACCTTCGTGATGTTTGGCCAACAATCCTGTTGCTGGGTGAGGAACTCCGGACCATTCAACCATAAGTCCTTCTTTTGATGCCATAGCTCTGGTCGTGTGGCTAAATCAGCTGGATTCAAATGAGTGTTGACATAACGAAATTGAACATCTTTGCTCTCCTTGATCTCATTTATACGTCTTGACACAAAGGGTGGGAGCAGTTTGCTCGATTTCATCCAGCTCAGAACAATGAGACTATCAGTCCACAGGTAGGCTTGCTGTAATGGTAGGTCTAAGTTATCGCGGACATATTTGAGTAAGCGACTACCAATCAGATAGCCTAAAAGCTCCAAGCGTGGAATCTTGAGATCTTCTTTGTCTTCCACCGGCGTTACTCTGCTCTTGGCCATTAAAAAAGACATTTTTGTTTCATTACCTGTTGTCGTCCGCAAGTATACAACAGAGGCATAGGCGTTCTTCGAGGCATCTGTAAATGCATGTAGCTCATACTTGCTTCCTTTGTCACCGCCTGCATGTCTCGGTAACATGACTGACTTTGTTGTCTGTAAGTTCTTGACAATGCTGTTCCACTTCTCTGTTAGGTCTTCAGGCATTATTGTGTCCCATTTAGCTTTTTTCATACAAAGTTCTTGAAAAAGAAGTTTGGCTGGCAGTATAAGTGGTGCTACAAAACCACAAGGGTCATAGAAACGTGCTAACATTCTGAGTACATCCTTTTTGGTCTTCACTTGCAAGACATCCTTTTCTAGCATGTCATTACTCAACTTGAGTCGCAAGGTGTCATCTTTTAAGTCCCATAAAAGTCCGAGTACTTTTACAAAATCCAATTTCTTGTTTCTTTGTAGTTCTGGAATGCTAGCCATGAACTCTTCAGAGTTTGAGGTCCACTCTCTTATGTTCATTGCTAGTTCACCAAAGGCTTCTCGCGTCTCTCTGTATACCTCTTTTGCTTCACTTACAGATTCTGCAGTTGTGACTAGGTTGTCCACATAACATTTATCTGCAACTTTCTTTAACAGTGGTTGGTTTGTCTGAGCAAAATGGTACCTTATTGTTGCAGTCAGTAGAAATGGGCTTGAAATAATTCCGAAAGGTACTCTACAGAATCTGAAATGAAGCAAATTGTCTTCGCTCAGCTCTTTAGTCGGATCTTTCACCCATAAGAATCGGGTAACTTCCCTATCGCTTTCTTGTAGTCCAACTTGAAGAAACGCTTTCTCCACATCCGCAGTTATACCAATCTGTCCAGTCCGAAACTGAAGAATTAAAGCGGTCATGTCTTCGATCATGGACGGACCTCGATACAGGCACTCATTCAAGCTTTTCTGTTCATTACCTTTTGCAGAAGCATCGTACACAATCCTGCCTCGTTTGCCATCTTGTTTGACTATATGATGTGGTAGATAATGAACAGGCACATTTTCGTCGCTAGGTTGTGATGTGACAACTTCTATGATGCCAGCTTCTAGTTGTTCTTTCAGTATATCTTGATAGTCATTTATTGTTTCAGCATCAGAACGTCGTAGCATGCTTTTCAATCGTCCATATGCCAGTCCAAAATTGGAAGGTAATTCCGGCGGAAAGTCAATCCATGGCCATCTGACTTCATACCTTCCATCCTTATACTTTACTGTTTCATTGAAATGTTTCACTGCTTCCTCTTCTCGGGTGGTTTTTGGAGAGTCTGTAATCCCTATACTTTCAAGGGCCCAAAGGAATTTCATATCAATGGTACGCAGTGGCAGATCCGGTTCATTAAAGTATGGACATCCTGGCTCATGGCATTGGCAATATGTTACGATAGACAATGTATCTCCTTCTTTATCTAAGTTGTAATTGCCAGAGATAATCCAACCGAAATCAGTGTTGACGAGGTACAAGTTCTCTTGGACTTTAATGTGCTCGCTGCGTATGAAGGAAAAGTAAAAGTCATTGCCAATTAAGAGATCGATGCCTTCTCCGACTGAGTTGTCATCTGCACATAAGTCAACATTAATATCTTCGGCTCTCCATTCAGGCACTGAAATCCGGTCTGTGATATGAGGCACTAAGTTCACTCTTATCTCCTTTTGAATGCCTCTTTTGGTCACTAACCTGACCTCTGCCGACGGGCTGGACATTTCCTTTGGAGTAGTTGATCCGAATTTGAAGATGACAAGTTGGTCATCAGTGTCCACAGTCAGGTCCAATTGTTTTGCCATTTTAGTGGTCAGATAACTCCGTTGACTCCCAGAATCAAGGAGCAGCCGACATGGGACAGTTTTATTGTTGTGTACTAGTTGAGCCGTTGCCGTCTGCAAAAAGGATACTACATTTGCAAGGAAACTATATCCTTTGTCATTGTTCACAGTAGAAGGAATGTTTGACTTACTTTGAGCAACAGCAAACTTCTTGTCACATAATGCTGTGTTATGTTGCCTCTTGCAGTGGTAGCACTTAGTTCTAGCAGCCTTAAAACATTTAGTGGCCCTGTGTCCCTCTCTGAAGCAAATGTAACATTTGTTGCCCAGCCTTTCTTTTCTTTCCTTCGAAGTGGCATATTTCTCACACTGGTTACTGAAGTGTCCTTGGCCGCAGAACACACATTTGTTTCTTGGTCTCTTACTTTCAGGTCCTTCCTGTGTATTCGCCTTCCTTTTCCGGTCCCAGGTAAAATTCACTCGACGAGGTTCTTGTCGTCCTTTCGGCCTATTGAACCGTCTTAGAGGTTGCTTCGTGACACTGTGCAATACCTCTGTAGAAGTCTCTGGAAAGGTGACACTCGATGTTGAAGAGGATGGAGTAGGCAGGTCTGATTGTTCCATCGCAGTGATCACTTTCTCCAGACACCCACGGAGTTCTGTGATTGTGGTGTCCTTGCTGAGTAGTCTCACCTGGTAAAGGACAGGGCTTGGGAATTTCGAAGATATGGTCACACGTAGGTGGTTGCTGTCAACATTTTCCCCATGAGCTGCTAAGATTCGCAGGTGCTTCTCGACTTGGTTGAGGTTTTTTCGGCACACACTAGCCATGTTGGCTGCCACCTCCAGCTTGTTAATAGCACCATAGTGAGCATCAACCACTTTGTCCTTGGCTCCATATCTCTTGCGCAAAACATCAACTGCTATAGAGTAGTTAGCATTTGTTGCACCTAGCCCTTCAACGGTAGCTAACGCTGCTCCTTCCAAACTACTTAGCAGATATGCCAATTTGTCTACGTCCTTCAGGTTCCTGCAGTCAATGTTGGCCTCAAACTTGTCCCAAAATTCTGTCCATTTCAGTATATCTCCATTAAACTTTGCTAAGTCTAGTTTGGGCAATCTGGACACCTGCTCAGGTGTTCTATCTACAGCTACTTGACTAAGGGACTCCACACCTGCAAGCGCATCTTCTGCCCTCATCTGATCTTCTGTGCACTGTGAGGCTAATCCTTCCTTGTCTCCACATTTTTCCGCAAATAGCAGTGCTTCTTTGTCCATAGCTTTGATGGCTATTTTCAACTGTAAGCACAGTTGCGTCACTTGGACGAGTGGTATAGAGATGTTACTGTCCAACATAGCTCTTGCTTTATTTGTGAGCTCAATAAGGCGCTTGTGCCTTAATACGAGCCTCGACTGCAAAGCCTGTTCCATTGTGAAGCCGCCTGAAATAGTGATAAGAACAGATGAACAGAGAAAACTTATGAGTATTTCATATCACTTGCACCGATTCTCATTGGACTCTTATTAGAATAAATACACACACACTTCCATACCCCCCACGGGCAGACAGAGCCCGAGGCAACAAGACCCAAAGGCCACGTCCAGCACGATTGCAGGCGCATAGGCGGAAAGGGGAACCAAAACAGCGACGGGCCGCCAGCCGCACCGCCCACAACACATTCCACGTTCTTCCCTTGCTTCCAGACCAGCAGGGAAGTAATAATAAATATAATAATAAAGTAGAATAAATATTCGCTTAAGAATCCCTACCTCAGGGGGTTCCAGCTATTTGTAGCGAACGAGACCTTGCAGTCGGATTGCGTATCTATTTTTCGAGAGCTCTCTTACTGACGTCGACCTGAAAATCATTGAGAGGTATCGATTGTAACGATTATTGACACCTTTTACTTCTAACGTACTGCATTGTATTAATTTCATCCAGACTAACACGACTTACTCAAGGGGTTTCGACGATGATCGTCTTAAGAGATCTGTACTTGTACTACGTAACGCTATTGCACGAGTCCTTTCTCCGTTCCAACAATGCTAGCAACAACGACGACTATCGTCCACTCACAATTAACTCTGATCAGCACGTAACAAACAAAGTCGGCGAAACCTTTCGTAATAAACGGAGCAAAATCACAACTTGTAAGATAAACATGATATGACAGCCAAAACCGCGGTAAACCTTCAGGGTTTTTTTCTTTATCCTTTTTTTTCTTGAGGGCCAGACAAAGGAATTAGTATCCACACAGTCACGTCTGCCTTCAACCAGCTGAAAACAAATACACTCGCCGTCACGGTCAGAACCGTAACATTCTTATTCTAGATAAATCATAATTCTAACATTTGCTTAAATTATAAAGGGTTATAGCGTAAAATAAAACTAGTTTGTTTCATAAACTTTATTCACAAATTACATGGTCATTAATCAAATCTGAAAGTCGTACTTACTGTAGTGTATGTTTCCGAACGCGCACCATAGATTAAATAACACCGTTTTTATAAGGTAAGACACACACTTTTCGGTACGGATCAATGAGACGAAATAAGGTCAATAAATAAAATAAGTTTTTTTTTTTTTTGAACGCTTGTCGATAATATGACAAATATAAAAGAAATAAAAACGAAAAAATTGCTATGAGGCTAACGTTTAGCCGAATGCTTTGGTATTGTTATTTTTTACCTATGCTATACTTGCATTCTAGTTACGATGGACGTATACTTTCATCATTTTTCATTTTGTTACAAATGTTATTGTATCTGCTTTACATGAAGAAGTCAAAGAACTAATTGCATGGCACTAATTTGGGCAACTTGTTGGGTGCTTTTAATGTGTTCAGATAAGCCAAGAAATTAAATTTTACGGAACACTTAATTGGTCAACTTGGCAATTGGATCATTGATTGTTTTCTTTCAAACAAAATTTAAATCATTTAACTATTGTCTTGGGGCTATGCTTCAACATGCCAAGTAGGTTATTTCTATAATTTGATCGTTCATTATTCACGCAAATTTAACCGACAAACTACCCTCGTTTCGAGACTGATATTTTAGTCTCGCGAAGCAAGAATTTTACTGCTACTTCTAGCTAACCTTGAAACTCCTGCAATTACTGTTAATTTACTCTAACAAACGCACAGGGCATCTACATTAGCCCTCTGAAGCCAAGGATTTCTTTGCACGCCTTTGTTTGGCAGCCTGTTGGCGAGGCAGCACCTTTTAAATATGATAACTGACACTGCCAATGAGGATCACCTCTCTAGTTCTGTGATTGGCACTATGGTCCGCGAGCATTCGCTCTAATCATATATTCTATAACCAACACTACGGCTCACCGTCTAAGTAAATCTGCCTGTCAGTGAGGCCAAAACCTCGCACATATGGTACTCATCACCGACTCAGCCAACGAGGAATCCCCCTTGATTTCGCAAAACCGGCACTTTTGTCAGCGGGCTTGTTCCCTGACCATAACTACAAAGAATTCTTGTTCAATGCATACTGACACTATGGCAGCGAGGCATGAAGATTAAATTGCGGGTTGTCTTTGTGTATACAAAATCCCACTTGGCAGAGTTAAAGTATCCCAGCATCTCTCCACCAAAAAATGTGGTTACTTCGCAGGGTGTATGTAATAGCTTCGCAATATACTTTTAACTGTTACCACATTTTAGCGCATTATGATCGTTGGAATGAACCCTCATCTTTCTACTTTTATTGTAGATATTATTGTACTCAACCTTTATCACAATCGGGCTTCCGCCCACTGGCCTCCCAACAAATCCCCTCATAGCCAGCCCTGACCACCTGAACCACAACTCGGTTCGGGATTGTGATACAAGGTTTATTTACATTGTGTTATGTGCTTAACATGCACTCTAGTTACACTCACTAATAATTTGTATGGGTCATTCTTGTGATCATATTGCTCTACAATGGGGGCACGACATATGTAAGAAGGGTTTAAAATGACTCACCATTAGTCGTGAATTAACTTGCTATCTATTCCCATCATCTTTATCATCAGACTCCTAGCACAAATTTTTCTTACCCCTTCAGTCGCACCTCCCGCCATTTCTCCTGTCTCGCAACTGTCAAAGTTTCTTTTTTTATTTCTCAATTCCGCAAACAGAGATACCAACACAAAAAACAAAAGACAGTTCCAATTCACTCACCATTCGGTCCAAATCGCGCTTTGCCGCGACAATTACTGTACAATTAAAACTTTGAACTTTCTTCTACGTCACAGATAGATTCGATTGTGTTTATCGCATTGATAAAAACGCTAGTACCTATACATTTACAAGAACCGAATTAACATTTAAAACAATAAAAGGCTGTTACTAAGTTTGTTTACATTTTGAAGGTGCTTTTTATCGTTGATAGTAAACATGATTAAAACAAAAAAATACGGTTTTGTCACTATATCGCATCTGCGTAGAATCTATATAAATAAAAATGAATCGTCGAAATGTATATACGCGCATAAATTCCAAATGACAGCACCGAATCGGATAATTCTTTTTTAGTTGTGTTTCTTACTGTCTGGACAAGGATTGTATAAAATAAAATTTTGGAAAAAAGAATGCACCGGGGGCAACAGCTACTTCGTAATAAATTAGAGCTAAGTCGCACTCAACAAGCACTCAACCCAGTAAACGTCTCAGTAAAATAATCGATTAGGTATTAAACTAAATTAGGTAAGCTTAACCAGCGTTTATCAATAAGTGTTAAGATTTGTTAAGCTCAGGTTTGTACACGAATAGTTTCGTTCTAGTTTAAAGAAGTAGTTTATCTAAAGACATCGTCTTTTAGTTTAAAAGTTGCCATTACCATTAACACAAATTAAATATTTAACGTGTCTTTCAAATAATTGACTCGTGGAAGTAAACAATAATAGAAATTGCAGAATACTAAACTTAGACATAAACATTATTATCAAAAAATGATACTGTCAATGAAAATATAAATTAATAAGATTTGCTTGGCGTCCATTTTATTTTGATAATCTAGCCGATAGACAAAATAAATAGTCATCCGTAATCAGTCGCGAGATAACATTTTGAACCGATAGTGCATGGCAATGGTAAGTTACTATTTTATATTAATTCCAATACCAATTATTTATGAATGAGTCTTCATCTTCACACGTTTTATAAACAACGTAACCACTCAAACTAGTGTCTTTTATTAAAATCCAATTGATAAAAACAATATAATAAATCCCCACGACATTCTAGGCAATCCAATATAATTAATTCATATAAAAAATAATAACAAGCAGTCTATTGGTATCATGAAACCAAAAGCAATGTGAAGTGCGAAACAATTAGTGACCAAGTTGCCATTAGCGGCATAAACTGAGACGTACCACCAATCAGCGCTAAGCAGTTTTCTTTTGACCAATCACGTAATCGAATGACACTTTCCGCGCACTTCACATTAACTTAAGTTACCCAATACCTAAGGTCCATTTCACAAATCCACAAGTAACAATTCTTAGTAATTCGAATTTCGTTTTTTACCATGTCGCTCATTCTAATAGACTGGAAGAGTGAGATAGACGATATCATGCAAACTTTGGATTGGGAATCTGATAGTATATTCGCAAATACTTATAGGCCAAGTTGTTAACATTTCAAATGTTAATATGGCAATATTGGCAATACTTAACCACCGTTGCAGAAAAAAAAGTAATGTTGTTACTTGTTGCTTTGTGCCAGGCCTAATTCGTTAATACACGATCTAAATCTACTTAACCATAATAGCCCAATCACAACACGATTAAAAAACCTAAGAAATTTATATTATTTTTTATGATAATTTTAATATTTGTCAAGTCAAACACCGATGGTTGCAGCCAACAGAAGGGACCGAAGACTAGATCGGCTGGTACGGAATTTTTGGCATTCATGTGCTGAAAAAAAAGAAGAGAGCTCTTATAACACAACTAATTATATAAATTTAACCTTTTCGCCGCTATTGACTTTGTATGAAGCCAGTTCAGTCACTGTAAAATGCACCTTCAAATAACAAAATCAAATTGACAATTGCGAGTGAAACTAGAGCTGCTTGGCGGCGTAAAGGTTAAAAATGTAGCTTTTTTTGTTTGTCTGTCAATTTAAGTAGGTAACCAATATAAAATGACTTCGCACTGTCTATATTTTGTTTAAGAGCAGGGCTCTGGTAACAGCTGATTTTATTTTAGCGATTTATTTGCCCATTTATGACTGTTACGACTTACATGATTTCCAAGCTGCTGTCACTGTTCTTCGTGGCCTGTTCCCCCTCGCTGGAGTTCGAGCCCCCGGACTCCGACCTCTGGCTCCGACTCCGGTGCGGCTTCTTCTCTTCGACCGCGGCCTCTGTGGACGTGGCCTCTTCCGACTGCCTCTGCCAGGCGGGGATGGAGGGAGGATCTGAACGGGTTTTGAGGGAGGGGAATTGGTTTCTGAAAAATCGTTTATTTTAATACCAAAATGGTGTGTGGTCGGCTAAGAGATTCCTTTACAAGCGTAAGATTGAATATCGATGTACGGCTTAAAACAAGCGCGAAAATAACCCTCATTTAACTGTTTCGCCAGGCTTGGCGTTGAAAAGGTTAAAAGTCTATTTAAAGCCAGTGAAATCATTGACTTTTTATCAATCACTTCAATTCACTTCCTACATCAGATACGTAACCACTGTTACTTCTCGAGCACTTACCGATAACCTCAATTGCTAATTCTTATCATAATTGGAGCAAACAAAACATAAGCTATTGAAATGCTATCTAGTCCTGCTAATCTACATACATATAATAAATATTATAATATAAATGCAAAAATTGTGAGTAAATATGTCATTATATGTTTTCATTTTAAATTTGGCCAGTAAGTTGGATCTCTGAAATAACACATAAGCTATTTTTAAACCAACTTAAAAAAAGAAAAGTTATCTTGGCGAATGATTGTTTGAGAAAAATAATTCTCAGAATATTTTTCGCCAAAACGGCAGTATACCTAGTATAAATAATTACGCGTACCTAATTATATAATTTAAAAAACTTGTGTCGGTTGATTGTTGGCAGGGATTTTAACCAGTGCCGGAAGTACCGGTAAAACACCGGTACTTTCGGGTTATTTTCGTTTCGGTTACAGAGGACTGGTAAAAAAAATACTTGCTTGTCTATACAGAGTGCTTACACTTGTATGCGACACGCTGCCGTTTGGTGCCTTATCGGAAACTTGTAGGATACCGGTTCTCATAAATACCGATTAATAAGCTTAGTACCAGTTGCTGGCAAATATCGGTTTCCTGGTTCAAGGCCACGGTATTTCAAGCCCTAATAGTTGGTGTAAAATACTCAGTTATCAAAAATCGCACCTATTCAATAAAATCCCTTTAACGGAAGCAATGTCAGCCTTCAGAGCGTCCAGCTGCGTGCGCACCGAGCTCTGCGCAGACGCCTGCATCTCGCCCCGCAGTGACGTCACACTCGAGTTCAGTATATCCAAGGACTTGCGCACTTCGTCTATGCACTCCGCCGTGGTCTTACGCTTCGGCTCTTCCACGAATAGGATGTGGCGGATGCAGTTCTGCAAAAAAATATATCTGGCAACACTGTGGAACCTTTTCACTGCAAATGTAATAATGACTTACCATACGCCTGCCAAACAAATTACTGCGAATTTTTTTTTCGGCGTCGAATATTCCTGTTGTGTGGACGTTGAGCCAACGCTTACATTGATTGCTCGTTTACAAATGCTTGGATAAGAATACTCTCAGTGAGGATGCTCCTTAAGATTTTTAATAGGTATGATTTAAGGAACTAAGGAAATTTCTCATGCATACATACATACATAAATCACGTCTTTTTCCCTTACAGAATGAATGTGGATGAAGCAAAAGAGGTATGTCAGGATCATAGCAAGTTGATCTCTCTGTCTATGCTTACGGGAAAGAGGCGTGACGGCATGTACGTATGTCGCTATAGTTACTTATGTGGCTGTTGCATAATGTGAGGCATTAAAACATGATGAAACAACTGACAATGGACTGACATTTATATTTTTTTGTTAAATTCTAAGACAATAGCCACAGAGGTTTTGTTATTTAAGATGTTCTAAGTTTGAATGTAATTAGAGTATCAATATTGATACTTTAATATAAATATTATAATACAACCACAGATACAGGTTTCTTAATGTAGGCCATTTGCTATAGTCTTTCCAACCATTTATTTTCTCGATGACAGATGTAGTTTGATAGTTATAGTGTTGTGACCTAATAAGTGATCAGTAGATACGATATCGATCCAATTTTATTATATATACGAGTAGTTGAGAAGTATTCAGCTATGGAGCCAATAAAACAACCGACTTGAATGCAAATTTATTACTAAGCGTGCGAAATGGCCAAATGATAGTATGTTTGTAATGAATAAAGTAAAAACTACTGGAAAAACAAAAAATATTTCACCATTAAAATGCTACGACATTATTCCTGAGTAACATAGGCTATTTTTATCCCGGTAAAAAATTACAACGTGTACAAAGTCGCAGGAACACATCTAGTTCAATATATTCAATACCGATACAATATCGATATTTCAATCATAACATCACTATTTGCATTCCCATAGAATGTAACTTTATTAAAACGTTCATTGTTTATCGTACTTTAAAAAGATATTACTGCATATATGGACTCAATTTGTCTTAGATGCATATTATATGGGATCAAGGAACAAAATTAGGCAGTCGTCATATTTTTTATGCCTCGCATTTAAAAGTTAATTTTTGCGTAAAAAGCGCAGTTACATTCTACGGGAGCTGTCATCGAGAAAATAAATGATTGGACAGACTATAATTATTCCTGAACATACTGTAGGGAAGTTATGATTTGGATGTAGATAAAGATTATTATAGCATCTTACCTTATACAACCAGTAGCATCCATACGCCAAGCCTCCATACATCAACAATGGTAAAATATGATCTCTGAACCACGATTGTCTGGAGTGCTGGAAGAACATTAGCTCCGAAGTCACAGACGGCACATCCAGGAGGTCACCACACATCTCCACAGCCTTCGCTATTTCCAAGTCTGTGAGACCTTTGGCGCGGAGGAACCGTTCTTTGCTTTCCATTGTGCATCGGTTAACATTCGGGTTTTTTAGGAAGCTCACTGCTGTTTGTATCTGAAACAGAATATTTCTGTCTGAAATTCAAACCTACACTTCTTCTTATTTGTGGCGTATCAAGTCGTTATAGCGACGACAACTTCGCCAATGTCAAAGTAACAAAAATATAATTGAAAAATCTTGTGACAACACATCAGCAACATTGTATGGTAATGGTCAAAGACCCCCTCCCCCGCTGTCCAGCTCTTAGCCAATACCCCTCAGAAACTGCCAGGAAACCATTAGCCGATGCCCAGGGTGCACCGGACCAAGCACTGCTCTTCCCTCCTGACAGATACATTAGCTAAAACAGTTGAACAAAGTCAAGAAAATAAGTAAAAACTGTATAAAAACAAATTTCATTTTCCAAGAAATCCCCCATATATAGGATGATTGCGGTCATAGTAAAAAACCATCTGGTGGCTAGGATCTATTAAATGAGACAGGTCTCAATTCTGTTGGTGGGTGGGGACATTTCTGCCCATAGTCCTTTATTTGAAAATAATAAAATGACTGCATAACTTTACTGTTTTAATGATGATGTGTCTGGGACTAGGATGGTATTTTGTATTGCATTTACTAACATAGTTCATAAGTGTCATTGTTTGTGTAACTAACATAACATTGATATTTCTATTTAAGCCAAGTTGTTAGCCACTTTGTTAGTAATCATATTATGTCATAAGTAAATAAAAACTTTAACTATCAGATAAAATCGTAATTTGAAGTTCTAGGTGCAGCTGATATAGAATAAATAAATAACACAGGTAGTAGGCACACCAACATAATCAACAACAAAGTAAAATCTAAATGGTAACAAAGACTTTATAAAAATTGTTCAATATGAACGGCACGGCTCTGATTGTAGTTAGTTAGGTTTAAATGAAAGCCGGTTAAATGTCTGCTCTCTTGTTTGTACAGATGCTACTTGATAAGTATTTAACATATTGGCCAACACCCAAAAATAAGTACTTAATATTTACACAGACAGAGCCATTCCATGACTATGACATTAAAAATGCCTACCTATGATAATGAAATAAATGTATTTGTATTCATTTCAAGACAACACAATTTTAACTGTTTGGTTATTCAATTGATATTCAGTATAAGTATAAGGAAGAGACGCATTACGAATCTCATCTATAATTCGGCTAACGATTTGAGTACAATACATCGGCACAAAAGATAAATAAAAAGCGTAAGAGCGAAGGTCAAATTGGTTTAGTTTTAAGTTGTAAGTCAGAAAATTAAAGTTTTGATGTAACGCGTATATTAAACCATGTGTTACATGCGCCAAAACAATTAGAGGTATCTATTTGATTGCATAAAAGTGAAAAGGTCAATTAATTACCAAATTCTCTCGGACTTCGGATGCAGCATTTGTTATCGCTTCAGTGGTCATTTTTTTATATTATAAGTCTGTTATCCGAACACTTTAGCCACTGTACCAAACACACTATTTTGAATGCTAATGCAGAGTTGTATTAATACGCAATTTAAATAAAATAAAAAAGGAAAACCGTGAACCGTGTATAAAATTATTGAATAATGGAATGACACTGACACTACTGACAGGACAGACAGCTATCGCCTTGCTTGACAGTCCAAGAAGTGCAGACAGTTTTCTTGTCTTTCAATAAACACAAAGGAATGTTAGTGCACCACATGTCATACCCATTCAGGTTAGCCAATATAATAAATAGTTATAAGGTTTTAACAAATGTTACTTCTTCACATTCCATATCTTAAAAATGCCTCTGAAATGTCACTGTCAAATTATTTATTGTTTTCGTGTGTGGGACAGTGGGACGGAGTTGAAATTTTAATTACAGTGCAAATAATAAATTCTACGAACGTTAATCAAGTTAAAATGAGTGATTTTGTGAACGCCACTGAGGCGGCGTCGCTCGCCGTCAGGTTCGATCAAACAGGGCAGATAGATAAAGCTGTAGAATGTTATCGAACGGCTGCAAGACTGTTGGATAGAGTTCGCGATCAAGTCCCGCCACAAAAACAAATAGAACTGCGTGAAAAAGTCCGAGAATATCTTGAGAGAGCTACTCTCTTGCAGGAACAGAAAGGTATCGGTGTCTCAATTGTGTATTACTCCCATTATATGGGATCTTATAAGGCTGGGTCTAGTCAAAATAGTCGGAAGCATTGTTGTCTAGTGATGACTCATGTGGTCATGACTGGTGCAAACGTTCTCTTATTGACTTACGCGAGTGCATCGAACTGACTTTTTAGATGAGCCTTTTTTGGAATGTTATGATTGCCTTGTTTATTGATAGTTTTTTTTAATCAATTGCAGACAATGCCCAACAGGCAGAGAGTGAGCGAGCGCTGCAGCAATGCTACTTTCTCCTGCAGCATGCTTTGGATGCCGATGAGGAGGAACTTAAAGAGCAGGCATTACAGTTGTACACGCAGGCTGTGGAGTTTGCCGTTTCCATAGCAAGTTTTTATATTACAATTGTATTTGTGAAGTGGGGACGATTCTTTTTCTCGAGTTCTGCATGACTGTTTCATTGTTTCAACACTTTTAGTAAGATCATTATTGTCAAGAACAAAATGTTGCAAGACACATATAAAAAAAGTATCACAATTTATTGAACTAATACAGTGGTTCCTAACCTTTTCAATGTCACTACCCCTGTAAACAAGTATGGGAATTGAGTTTACCCCTAGTTAATTTAAAATAATTAAAACCACACAAATTCGAACGAAAATATGTTAATTATGTAAGAAATTGCATGTTTAGGTAACTAGTAAGTAAAGTAATATATAAATCTCGGAGTTAACTATACTGCTATTTTGTTTATTGCTATTTTAATACTATTTCGGGCCATCCCGTGTTACCCCCCTAGAATCTCCGTTTTACCCCTGCGCGGGTAATTACCCCCAGGTTAGGAACCACTGAACTAATAGCATGAAACGAAAGTGGGTGTAAATAAAAAATATCAATTCATTGGTTAATGAAGACATCTAAGAAATCTAAGACACAAATTTAATGTATTCTCATGTGAGAAGTCATGTTGTATGTATGTATTTAGTAGTTTTACTAACATCCATGTTTTTTTTGTAGAAAGCAAGTGATCCAGAAATACAGATAAAAATAAAAAATTTGGCAAGGCAGGCTCTAGACAGAGCTGAAGAATTGAAGGGCATAGACAAAATCAGTGCCATGTCATTAAACAATGCAAAGAGGCCCCGTAAGTTACCTAGTTATTTTTTAATCATAGATTTAAAAATGGGAGTTGCATCCATGCAGCCAGCAATATTCTGAGACTTTTTTTTGATATAACTTTTTTGAGGCTAAAATACATGTGACTATTCCATCCATATTATTGGACTGGTTAATTATTATGATATTTATAATAGTGACAAGAAAATGGCTTCCAACATTAGTATAACATGAAATTATAACTTTCAGCTCCAAACAAAGCTCAACTTCAAAGGGAACAGAGTGTTCATTTAAAGGTGACCGGCAAACATCACACTTACACAGATGAGGAAAAAGAGGTTCTTCGTCGGACTTCAAACATTAACAACAATTGTTTCCTGCCATTTATGGACATTGATCTGTCAGAAAAGTATGTTAACTTGTCATCTGGCTAAAAGTTTTTTCTGAAAAAGTTTAGCACTTATTTTAAATAAATAGTATGCAAAATCTCATGAAAACGACAAACGTTTTTTTGCATGAGGATGTTCTGGTCATTTAGTTTTGAACCAAAACGCATTACTCACATATTAAAGTAACCAAAGTTGCATTTTCATCCAGTCTTTATTTATCCACTGGATGTGGGTGAAATTCTATATGCAAGATCCAGTCCAGAAAAAAAAAGATTTTACACTGTAAGGCCACCATGTCTTTACCTTTTTCCAATTTAAAAGTTCTATTTCCTAGGTTCCAGTATGCGATACCTTTTGAAGACCGCGCCAGCGAGCTAAAGCTGTCGTCTAAGCAAGCGAGCGAGTTTGATCGCTGGGTTCGTCCGCACGAAATTTGCACGGACCCTAAGATGATAGTCAACGAACATGTGGACTGTTTTAGTATTAAACAGACGGTGAGTGACGTGACATGTTCATCGTCTCTTTGTCTATGTTCAATTCAAAGGGATATCTTAATGTTCGATCCTAAATTATATTGAAAAACAGGACATAAAGTCAGTGTGAAGTACAGGAGTGTTCAATCCAACTAACAGGTAGACAGAACCTAAGGTAATAAGAGCTAAAGGCCACGTTTAGCATAATTGTGGGTGTATAGGTGGAAAGGGAAATCAAAATAGTGACGGGTTGCGAACCGCATCGCCTATAATATAATTCCTAAGATTTTTGCCCTGGACTTATTCCATCTGCGCGGGAAGAGAAGCAACTGGTATATTCTACGATTTTCTTTGCTTCCGGACCAGCATGGAAGATTTGAAGAAGTAAAAAATCTGAGAGACATTTTGACCCATTTCGTATTTTTATTCATCGTGTGTTTTAATATGTAAGCGGATGGAGTATACGTATACATTCTATACATAGAGAATTTTATTTACACCCACAGATAGTGTCAGACTGCTCGTTTGTCGCCTCCCTCGCCGTCAGTGCACTATATGAAAGGAGATTCAACAAGAAGATCATAACTTCAATCATCTACCCCAAGAATAAGCACAAGGATCCCGTATATAACCCGTTTGGGAAATATATGGTGAAATTGCACCTTAACGGTGTTAGGAGAAAGGTTAGTGTTGGATTCCCTTTATCTTGTACAACAGATTGTCCGATATAACACTTTGCTTAACATTTATCGCAGAAACATTTTTAGCCTAATGATACTTTAGCATAATCGTATCGTATCTATAGATATTGTATATGTGTACTCTTATTGTATTTTGTATGTATGCATTGTGTGTAATAATATTTAGTAGTTTATTTTATGATTTGTTTATTGTATTTAGATATGTACGCTCAATTGTGGCTTTCACTATCTGGAATTTTAAACTCACACTTTGTCAGTCCCTCGTTTAATGCTCCTCTCAGCTACTTAAAGGTTAACTGGTAGGTCCCTTATAGGGATAAGGTCGCCATTGTGCATATATTAATGTTATTTTTATTTTTTTGTGAATTTTATATGTTACTTACTTACTTATTCGATCATAGAACTTTTATTTTAATCAACATTATGTCAATATACTATTCTGTCTAAGATAATTATGCGAAATGACACTATGCTAGTATTTATCGACGATTATGTTAATTCTGTAAATTCTGTTCCGTTAAATACTTCTAGCTAATTCCTCTTTGTTATCAGGTGATCATAGACGACCGGTTACCGTACAGCCGATACGGGAGACTCCTCTGTTCGTATTCAAGTAATAAAAACGAGTTCTGGGTGTCCCTGTTGGAAAAAGCTTACATGAAAGTCATGGGTGGATATGACTTCCCTGGCTCGAATAGCGTAAGTATCATACTAATATTATGCGAACGTTTGTTAGGATGGATGGATGTGACGATGTGACTGTGTATGTTTGTTCCTTCTTCACGCAGAAACGATTGGACGGATTTGGATAAAATTTGGAACGGATATAGATGGTACCCTAGATTAACACATAGGCTACTTTTTATCCCGAAAAATTGCTTCGTTCCCGCGGGACAGCTACAAACATGTCAAAGGTCGTAGTTGCCTAGAGTAGCGATGTTAATAATTATTGCTGAATTTACTGTCAACAACGCGACAAATTTGCTTCCACGCTGGTCTGGGAGCAAAGAAAAACAAAGAATGTACCAGTTGCATCTCTTCCCGTGCAGATGGTAAAAGCCCATCGAGGGAATAGGCAACATAGGAATCATGTTATAGGCGATGAGGCTAGCAACCCATCACTATTTTGATTCCATTTTCCACCTATACGCCCTTAATCATGCTAAACGTGGCCTTAAGGTTTTGTTACCTTAGGCTCTGTCTACCCCGTAAGGGATAAAGACGTGATTTGTGCATGTGTATGTATGTACTGTCAACAACGAACTGACGAAGTCGCGGACAGAAGCTAGTTATCAATATTAAAACTATTTTTTTCCTTAAAGCATACAGTTTACAGATTATGAGTTTACTTAGGGTTCCGTACTACGAATAATAATAAGTCAAGAATCGTAACTAAGCCCGAAAAATCATTCCACGCGAAGTGAACCGCAGGGTCGGGGCTTAAAATATGTACCGCGCGGCGAATTAGTTCGGCCGGGACGCTCGAGCCGTTATCGTGACGTTATCATTGTATTTTTGCGCCAATACATTAGAAAAATATGCCATCGTGTTGTGTGAAGTGGTGTAGAAGCCATTCAGATATGAAAAATAGAGGACTCACCTTTCATATGTATGTAAATAAATATTTTAGGACACCATTATTTGACGACTCTGGATGCATGCGATCCACGCTCCCTTCCCTTACCGTAAGTAGGCGGACACGATCACGACGCGCGGACTAATCGCGTGCAAGTATTGTCAATGTGAGTGAGAGTGTGAGTGAGAGTGTTACGTTTGCATTGCTGTTAGTTTGTGTGCGTAAGTGGAATGACAATCGAAGCGGCAACTGTTAGGGAATTACGCTTCTTGACTTATCTTATTCGTAGGTTCCGTACCTCAAAAGGGAAAACGGAACCTTTACTGGAGCACTGTTGTTCGTCTATCCCTCATTGAAGACCCTTTTGGTTGTTTTTTTTTACAGAATATAGACCTGCATGCGCTAACGGGCTGGATCCCGGAGCGAAGCGCTATCCGGACAGAACCGGATTTCAACGCAGAGGCGTTGTATGAGACAATACGAACAAGGTAACTACATTCATAAATCACGTCTTTATCCCTTACGGGGTAGACAGAGCCTAAGGTAACAAGACCTAAAGGACATGACGTTTATAGGTGGAAAGGGGAATCAAAATAGTGATGGGTTGGGAACATGATTCCTAAGATTTTCGCCAATTCCCTCGATGGGCTTCTACCATCTGCGCGGGGAGAGACGCAACTGGTACATTTTATGTTTTTTCTTTGCTCCCAGACCAGCATGGAAGATACTTTAGGTAGATAACTAACTAATCCCATCGAAAACATGATTATAAAAAAGCAAGTCTCGCAAAGTTTTTTTTTTATTAAGAAATTGTTTTGAGATGTAATTTTGAGCAGAGTCAGTTCTTCTATTCAGTACCGGGGGCCTATTTTAAACATACATACATACCGTCACGTCTCTTCTCTTTCTTCTAATCTGGTAAAAGATGGTCATTAGGTAAAATTATAGAGGTATTAGTGCCAGGTGTGACTTATGTAGTAGAAGTGGATGGACTGCAGTGGAAACGACATGTCAATCAATTCTTTTTTTTTTTGTTTTTGTTTTTTTTTGTTGTTTTTTTTCAGTAACATTTTATTTTGTTCTTTAAAGGTTTTTTGTTTTTTCTTTTAATGTGGAGGAGAGTGTTGTATAGTGATATAGAGGGCAGCAGTGTGTCCAGTGGGTTATACTCTGTAGTAGATAGTCTGTGGTTCAAATAAATATGCAATTAATAAATTTGCGTGTTTTCATTGTTATTGTATTAATTAATTACATCAACAAGTAGATATAACACCTTTCTCCTTGCATGAGAATCGATAGGGTAAACGATTCCCAAAATATTTCAATTCTGATAAAGGCTATGTGATTCAGACTGCAGCGCGGGGAAGTTCTAGTGACAGCAGCTACTGGGAATCTCAGCGACGCGGACGCAGAACGGACCGGCCTTGTTCCCACGCATGCGTACGCTGTGCTGGACGTCAGGCTGGCCAACGTAAGTAGATGTTACATCACGGTTATCCTACTAATATTACATCACTATCACTATCACTATCCCTTATAGGGATAAGTTCGCCTTTGTGCATGTATTAATGTTATTTTTATTTTTTTGTGAATTGTATCTGTTTCTTTATATTTGTACAATAAAGCATTTACTTACTTACTTACTATCACTATATAGTATAAAACAAAGTCGCTTTCTCTGTCCCTATGTCCCTATGTATGCTTATATCTTCAAAACTACACAACGGATTTTGATTCGGTTTTTTTTAATAGATACAGTGATTCAAGAGGAAGGTTTTTATGTATAATTCTACGCAGACGAAGTCGCGGGCAGAAGCTAGTACATACATAAATCACGTCTTTATCCCTTACGGGGTAGACAGAGCCTAATGTAACAAGACCTAAAGACCACGTTTAGAATGATTACGGGCGTATGGAAATTTGCGTCTTTTTTTCTTTCTTTCTTTCTTTCATTACTTCAATACAAAAGCAACCTTCGTGCAATGGGGTTTAGGTTCAACTTAAGGCATCGCAATAAAGAAGTCTGGCGTATGGGTGACGTCTCTTGTATTTGACGTGGCGGCGAAAAGGTTAATTGTGATATTTCCAGAATTTTCCGAGTTTTTAACTTTTTGGAAAGTTTCCGCCTTTTGCGTATCTGTAAACGTGAGTGCATGAACTTGATGCCGTGTGTTCACATTGTGGTCGCCTTATGAAAAAAAAACTAATCGATGTACAGTGAACGCAAATAAAAATTAATGATTTCGTAATTATAACTACTTTTTTGATGTTTTTTTTTGACGCCCGGATAGCCTAGTGGTTAGTGATCCTGACTATGAAGCTAGAGGTCCTGGGTTCGAATCCCGGTAGGGGCAGACAGTTGTATGGTGAATACGAATGTTTGTGCCCGAGTCATGGATGTTGTATGTATTTATCTACATTATATAAGGATTATCCTTTGCTTAGTTTAGGCCTGGGTCAATTGGTGTAATTTGTCCCAAGATATTTATTTATTTATTTTATTTATTTTATTTTTAAAGTAACCCCGTAAATCAAGGTCACCGACCGCTTAAATGAGTCCTCGCGCGGGTACAGGGGCGCAGGACGACAAAGGGGACCGAGAGCGGCGCGGGCGGGTTGTGCGCTACCGCCTTCCCCGCGCCCCTGTCTCCGGGCGAGGACTCATTTAAACGGTCGGTGTATACTAATGTTGTTATGGATATCCATATCCGTAACCGAAACTATCGGATACCCGAATTAAAAAATATCCGTAACCGTAACCGAATCCGATATAAAAGTGTTGGATAGCTTCAGATAAGGCGGAGTCTAACTTAGTAAATATGACACATCATGACAAGTTTTTGTTTTGGCCCGGCCGGCGGACCAGCCGCGCGCGCGTTTACTCGTATTGTATTTCGTTTTACAGTTCCTTAAAAATTTAATATCCGTAACCGAAACTATCGGATAATCCGAAATAATTTAATATCCATAACCGTAACCGAAACCGATATTGTATTTTACCATTATCCATATCCATAGCCGGATCCGAAATTATATATCCATAACATCCCTGGTGTATACAACATCAATATTTCAGGGTGTAAAACTGCTGAAACTAAAAAATCCGTGGTCGCATCTCCGTTGGCGGGGGAACTATTCAGAGCTGGACACAAACCACTGGACGCGGGAACTTAAGGCCGAATTGAACTATGATCCAGACAGCGCGGCCCAGTATGACAACGGAGTCTTCTGGATAGACTACGCTAGCATACTGAAGTTCTTCGATGTTTTCTACCTGAATTGGAACCCGGATATCTTCAAATATACGTATTGTATACATCAGTGAGTACAGTTTGTTTTATGATAAAACTAGCCAGCGACTCCGTCTGTTATCCCGTGGGAACTTTGCGGATTGAAACTATCTACACCATCTAACTGAAAGGGTATTGTGGTTTAGACGTGAAAGTGTGACAGACTTACGTTTTTATATCATTAGTAGGGATGTTTATTTTTCAAAGCTTAAGAGTTAGTGCCATTATCATTAGATCGTTACATTCAAAATATAAAATGAGTGAGATAAATGATTATTTTTAAGAAAATGAATAATAAATCTTTATTTCACAAGTAACATGCTCGGAAAGTACCGCATGTAAATATTTAAAAACTTGGGAAAAAAAAGGAATCCACTCACCTTTCGTCGGGTCACGGGAGGTGCAACATTATTTAAACTAATGCCGTTTTTTTATTCCCTCACAATGTTTGAGAAAAGCACTATTGTCAATCTCTGCGGGAACAGTGATTGCTGGATTCGTATAATAGACGGTCTCGCTGGTACTCGGCCTTCTAACATTACTCGACCAGCTCCGCGCTGCACGGCTAGCTGTGTAGTGCGCGACTTAGACGGAAAAAGTCCGGTGGTTTATCTAGCTCTGTATTTTATTGTTTTTTTTTTTAGGAAATGGGATGCAGGCAACGGCCCTGTGAAGGACGCGTATAATATCGGCGAGAACCCCCAGTTTTCCCTCCACGTTCAAGGGAGGGGTGCCGTGTGGTTGCTTCTGACCAGACATATCACGCAGATCGATGACTTTAGGGACAACAAGGAGTACATAACGCTGCTTGTGTACAAGAACAATGGGAAACGGGTGTATTATCCATGTAAGTGTACCGTAGGCGAAATAAAGCGTTTTCGCTAGAATTTTTGCCAGAATGTAACTATTTTCGGGTTTTCTTACTCAGAATTGTTCACCCTGTCGATCCGTATACATGAAAAAATGTGTCCCAAAATTTCCATTCCAGTTCGTCATTTCTTTTAATATAGTACCTAAGTGCGGAATGTGACGAACAGGAAAAAATAATGACGAACAGGACACATTTTTTCTTGTATGAGAATCGAGTAAAATCCCGAAATATTTAAATTCTGGAAAAAACGAACGTGTAGACTTTTTTTTGGAAAACGTCCAATAACCAGTACCCGGTGATCAAGAATTTGACATCGGTCTTTGGAAAGAGACTCGGTTAATTTCGAAGTAAGAATGCTATTTTTTTTTATTTAGACGATCCAGCCCCATACCTGGACGGCGTACGCATCAACAGCCCGCACTACCTGTGCAAGATCGTTGTAGACGCGGACTCCGCCGACCGCTACACTTTGGTCGTGTCGCAGTACGAGAAGTCGCGGACTATTTACTACACGCTACGGGCGTACGCGACCTGCCCGTTCTCGCTGGGGAAGCTGGAGCCATATCCGTATACTAAAACTGTGAGTACACTGTCCGAAGTCGTAGTCTATGTACTAAAACCGTGAGAACAGCGTCAGGTGTCGCGGACTATGCACTAAAACCGTGAGTACAGCGTCAGAAGTTGCAGACTATGCACTAAAACCGTGAGAACAGCGTCAGGAGTCGCGGACTATGCACTAAAACCGTGAGAACAGCGTCAGGAGTCGCGGACTATGCACTAAAACCGTGAGAACAGCGTCAGGAGTCGCGGACTATGCACTAAAACCGTGAGAACAGCGTCAGGTGTCGCGGACTATGCATTAAAACCGTGAGAACAGCGTCAGGTGTTGCGGACTTTGCACTAAAACAGTGAGTATAGCGTCAGGAGTCGCGGACTATGCACTAAAACCGTGAGAACAGCGTCATGTGTCGCGGACTATGCACTAAAACCGTGAGAACAGCGTCAGGTGTCGCGGACTATGCACTAAAACAGTGAGTATAGCGTCAGGAGTCGTGGACTATGCACTAAAACCGTGACTACAGCATCAGGAGTCGCTGACTATGCACTAAAACCGTGAGTACAGCGTCAGAAGTCGCGACTGTTCACTAAAACCGTGAGTACGCGTCAGGAATCACGGACTATGCCTGGGAAAGAGGAGTCTGGGATCAATATCCTATCTTATCCTTCTTTATCTTTTATCTTACAGATTAGTGGCGAATGGTCAGGCCGCACCGCCGGAGGGTGCGAGAACCATAGGGCCACGTATCCACTGAACCCTAAATACATAATAACCGTGCCGGACAGCCGGACGCCGTGCCGGCTGGTAGCACAGCTGAAAGGCCCCAAGCAGTACCAGATAGGCCTCGACGCGAGAGTTGAGAGCTTGAACGATCCTAGTGTGACGGCGCCTTTTGTTAAGGAGTCTTCTGGCGCTTACAGGTACAGGTGCCATTCTTAATTTATGTTTGTAATAGGTACGGAATAAGCTGTAGATAGAGATGGTGGATGTGATTGTGGTTGCGAACGCATTACAGTCTAATGATAAGACAATAATGTAGGCCGCTAACTTTGTCATTCCCTCTGATGAAAGTTAGCCCTGAGATAGGCTATCCCTATCTCAGTCATGAACAATTTTGTCTACAGTACTTGCATTGTATTCTTTTCTACATATGTATGGCAAATTCAATCAATCTGACGACTGGAAGTGGGTCATGCGTTAGACATTAAGGGAACTTACATACTTACACACATACAACCATTTAAGTTCAAATAAAAGCTTATAAAAACAAAGTTTATTAATATACTAGCTTCTGCCCGCGACTTTGTCCGCGTATAGTTAGACTTAAGAACTGATGTTGATAGTATATTCTGCAATAAGTATTTACGTTGCGACTCTAGGCAGCTGCGACCTTTCACATATTTATCGCTATCCCCCGGGAACTATGCAATTTACCGGGATAAAAAGTAGCCTATGTTTTAATTTAGGGTGCCAGCTATGTTCGTTGCAAACTTTATCCAAATCCGCCCAGTCGTTTCAGCGTGAAGAAGGAACAAACACACACACTCACTCACATCGTCACAATCTTTCGCATTTATAATATTAGTAGGATTTTACTTACTTTTTATTTCCTTCTTTCACGCTGGTCTGGGAGTAAAGAAAAAACATAGAATTTACCAGTTTCTTCTTTCCCCGTGCAGATGGTAAAAGCATGGGCTTTTTCGATGGCGAGGGAATGGGCGAAAGTCTTAGGAATCATGTTATAGGCGATGCTGCTAGCAACCCATCACTATTTTGATTTCCCTTTCCAGCTATACGCCCTTAATCATGCTAAACGTAGCCTTAAGGTTTTGCTACCTTAGGCTCTGTCTACCTCGTAAGGGATAACGTGAATAATGTATGTAGGATTTTACGGGCAAATATTTGTCGTTTAGTTTCTTGGTGTCATACCAACCCGGTCGCTATGGCAACCAAACAACTTATGCTCGTTTTTTTTTTTCAGATCTGGCTTCGTAGTCTTAGACCTGCCAGTGCTGCCAGCCGGGCGGTACAGCATAATGCCGTCCACGTATTATCCGGCGCAGGAGGGGCCGTTCTTCCTAGAACTCAGGTCGACCTGCGAGCTGACGTGTGAAGTACGCAGCTAGGCGCGACGCGTGAGGAAAGTGGATGATTTTATGCATTAGTGCAGTGTTTTTTAGTCTGTGGTCCACTGACCCCGAATTTAACCTTATGCATAAACGTTCCATAGGCTTCTGCTAACTTAGCAATCGTTTGTCCTTATTTGTCTTCTTCTTTTTTTAAACTTATTTTCGGGGTCCGTGATTCCAAAACGTGCAAAAAAACACTAAAGGATTACATATTTCCGAGATTTGAAATCTATGAGATAATAGTTAAAATCAGTTTCATTTAGTCTGTTATAAATGTTGTATAGTTAATGAATTAAATTTGACTGTTTTGAATCTTTGTACTACTAAGTTAGTTTATTGTTAATATTTTATGATTTGTTTATTGTGATTATAATTATGTTGTAACAATTATTTAAATTTCGAACTTACGTCACTAAATTTCGTCGCGATACTAGCTTATGCTTTAACGATCTATCACATAAAATTGTATCCCTTCATAAATTTAGTTTGTCTCTGTCTGGCGAAAGGAAACGGCTATATGACAAATAATGACAAAAATATATTAAGTAAGTTATATAACGTTTATGAATTATGAATAATAGACTACAAGCCCATGAACAAAAAAAACATGTGAAATGAACCAGCGTGAATGTAGCTTAGAAGGCTGTTACTATATAATAAAATAACTCTGAGCGCTATGCCGTCATTTCTGAGCGGTATAAAAAATAAAATTGCACTAACTTCCGGCACCACCACTTAAGCGGCACTAGGTTTTTCGACATTTATTTTTAATCATCTATAAGCTATAAAAACGCCGTAAATTAATAATTAGTCGTAATTCCTCACTTGTACCTGAGAAATTCCATAAATGTACCGCTCAGAAATGACGGCATAGCGCTCAGAGTTATTTTATGATATAGTAACAGCCTTCTAAGCTTCATTCACGCTGGTTCAGTTCACATGTTTTTTTTTCCTTTGGTTTGTAGTCTATAAGGGGTTTAGTCTAAAGCCGGGTACCCATCTGCGAGCTGCAATCGTAACCAATGCGCGTTAGAGCTCGCATATGATTACCTACTCGGCTTGAGTCACGACTTATAAGTTTTTTAATATTTTATTGAATCAGGCGTTACTTTGCGTAGGTCCATTTCAATGAACAAAAAATATTTACCTTGCTACTCCGCTACTCACGTGCAAGATAACCAAGCCTGTGTGAATTATATGTTTTTCATGCAACCCACCTCTACTGCCAATAAACACACACATCAATCTCACAAACTTAATTATCCCTTACAACACACAAACACTGAAGCGTTTCGATCTCTCTACGGGATCATTATCAAAGTTTAATGAGCACAACTGTTACATATGCAAAACCAACGTCGTACGCGTATTTCACACAGGCTTGGTTATCTTGCACGTGAGTAGCGGAGTAGCAAGGTAAATTTTTGTTCATTATAAGTTTTTGTTTAGTCGCTTTTCTCCGCTTGCCGCCTTACTACGTTCACACACGTTTAATCTAGCTCTTGCTGTGATAATAAGTAGCATTTAAGTTTCATCACAGTGTATTTTGCACACTAGTAGAAATATCGCGTATAGAGACAAAGTTTTACATAGAATGCTCCTCACCTTTAATTAAAGTCAGTGGATGAGTGAGTGAGTGAGTGGATCACTTTTTTATTTAATTAGCTAAATTCAAAAGGTGTGTGTAAAATTAATGATACAATACAACTCTTTATTGACCACCACATGTAACAACCGAAACAGAAAAAGGTAACAATAGGCGTATCGCTACAGAGCGATCTCTACCAGGCAACCGTAATGGCCTGCAGAAAAGAATAGATGTGAGCAGGTGGTGCAATTTGGAATATAAATAAATTATATAAGAAAATTAAGTTAAATTATTTTTTTGTAGTCTTCATTTAAAATGCTGTTTTTTATTCTACAATAACGTTTTGCCAGCGTCTATACTTCATTTAATTTAGGATGAGAAACCACAACAACATTATATTGCGGCTCGTGAAGTGTGCTCTCTTTGCAATTTGTACTAGAGTAATTGTAAACGACACGAAAATAAAGTGGCATTAAAACAATTTTATTTTGCGGCTCCCAGACTATTGCACTGTACTATTTGCTAGGTAAGAAATAGTTGACCAGACGCAATTTAATGTTGTTGTGGTTTCTCATCCTAAAATAAATGAAGTATAGTCTGAATATGAGCTTTGTCTCTATCGGGAGTTTAATGAATGTGGTATCGAGGGTTGAATAAATGAGATTTTTTATAATAAAAGTTAATAAATATTTTTATAACAAATGTTTTCTTTCATTATACCATTAATAAGGTTTACTTTTAATGGGGTTTAGAATTAATTGTATTAAGGTGTTTCATCTTAGCTTTGAGGTTGGCAACGCATTTGCAACCGATACATTTGTCATACATGCATACATAAATCACGTCTGTATCCCTTACGGGGTAGACAGAGCCTAATTAAGGTAACGAGACTTAATTAAAGGCCACGTTTAGCACGATTGTGGGCGTATAGGTGGAAAGGGGAATCAAAATAGTGATGAGTTGCTAGCCGCAACGCCTCGATCATGATTCGTAAGATGTTCGCCTATTCCGTCTGCGCGGGAAGAGAAGCAACTGGTACATTCTGTGTTATTTCTTTACTCCCAGACCAGGGCCCGATTTTTGAAAGCACTTCACTCGAAAGTGGTGTAAATCAGCTTGTATCTTCAAAACTACAGCTCTAATCAAAGTTTAGACTAGTACGCTAGATTAATGAGAGCTGTGATCGTCTTCTATGCTACTCGTATTTCAAATTCAGCACAGTTTTTCACCACTTTCGAGTGGTTGTTTCACACATGTGCTTTCAAAAATCGGGCCCCAGCATTTACATTACATCACATTACATTACATTACATTACATTACATTAGTTACATTACATAACCTGCTAGAATATTCCGGACCAATTATAAGACATCCTGTATTAGGTAACAAGTTACAAGCGATATTTCATACTTGTTAGCACCATCCATCCTGACACCCCTATGAGAGCTTCTTATGAACTAACATATTCCTCTATTTCCGCGTCGAGCCGTAACCAGATCCAAACGTAATCTAAGATCAAATACTCGTTTGCATAATTCCCCCGTTCAATATTGGACCTTATCGCTGTTGTAATAGGAAAGCTTGGCGTTTAATTCGCGACCCTTTCGCGTATCATGTGATGGGACGGGGCTTGAGTTAGAAGCGAAGGCGGGAGCGATAAACACTTTTTTTATAAAAATATTTTTTGAATCAGGCGTTGCTTTGCGGAGGTCCATTTCAATGAACAAAAAATATTTACCTTTTTTTAAATAACAATTGTTTATTTAATAGGATACAAAATGGAATTAAAACAAATTAAACTGTCAAATTAAAAACGAATTAAAACTAAACTAAAACTAATCTTAAAATAAAATAATTAAAAAAGGAGGGGCCCCCGTGGCCAGTGGCGTAACTGTAGGTTGGCAGGGGTGGCAAACTGCCAGGGGGCCCTAGCTCTACGGGGCCCCGAACTGGCTTGGTTTAGAGCACAGAAGCGACGCTGATGCACTTCTTTATATTGTGGATGGAGCCACATCTGACGACTTTGCCATGGGCCCCAGACTTTATAGTTATGCCACTGCCCGTGGCATAGTTCCGCAGACGCTGGCAGCATTCCCCCTTTGGACAGCGTTACTAATACGCTGTTCAAGGAAGCTGCCAGCTCTGCGGTCGCCAGTAGCGTCTATTAGCCTCTTCCAAATATCTTTGAAGAGGCTAATAGCGCTAGGACCCCACGGACCAAGGGTCGCAACACCGAAAGGGACAAAGTTATATTCGGTGCTTTTTTAAATTCGGCAAACGAGCAAGGTGATCACCTGGGGCCCGATTTTAGAAAAGCACATGTGTGAAAAATTGTTCTGAATTTGAAATACGAGTAGCCTAGAAGATACTTAGGGCTCTCATTATTCTTGTGACCTACTGAAAAATTTGATTAGAGCTGTAGTTTCGAAGATATAAACAGATTTATACCACTTTCGAGTGGTATTTTCACACATGTGCTTTCAAATGGGCTCCAGATCGTACATAAGAGATCACCGCTACCGGTGGCTTCCCGCAACAATGATTGTAGACGCCATGCCAGCTTAAAGAAGATGGAATATCTCATGTGGCAGCCGAGTTCAAGGCTTTAATTATACATCGTAAAGTACAATACAATACAATACAATAACTCTTTATTGAACACCACATGTAACAACCAAAACAGAAAAAAGGTATACAGAATATTACAAGGTAACAATAGGCGGCCTTATCGCTACAGAGTGATCTCTACCAGGCAACCATAATTATTACCTTCCTTGTACACCGTTTCCTTGCAATCATAAAAGCCGGCTACCAAGCCTAGTGGTTTCACCTGTGGCCTTTCAAGGGGATCGTGGGTTCGAACCCGGGCTTGCAGCTCTAACTTTTTCGATAGTGCGTCGCAAAGTTTCTGATTTGGTTTGGGCTTGCGTTGGAACAGCCCGAGTCCGGTCATTCTGAGAGTGGTGTGTATGTATACACTCGTAGGTTGTAGGTGAGGTGTCGTAAATAATACTTAACAAATACGCTCTCCGCTTGTAAAGGGATAGTTCATGTGAGGAAATATATTCAGGATCGAGGAGACATAATAAAAACAAGCTTCGGGTGCGAAAAGAGAACGTTTATTAGCTTGTTGTTGTCACCTAAATAATATAAAGAATTTTACACATTATCGAATAAGAGCAAACACAATACTTTCAGAACACCGCTCGTGCCGCGCACCACGCGACCTGTAAATGTTTTATAAGGGGTGCATCAAAATTTAATTTCGCTCGGTTCGTAAAAGCGGCACTTTTTGCGGCGACACAATATCGCTTATTCGATATAAGTTCTGTTGGAATGGATCTAAAGTTTCCGTACCACAGCTTCGTCTGCGAAATATTCGTATAAAGCTTTTCCATGGGAATTACGCAAGCTCCGGGATAAAAAGTAGCATTCCAGACTGGTCTGGTCTGGGCCCTTCCATGCTGGTCTGGAACCACAAAAATAACAGAAAGTACCAGTCCCTTCTCTTTCCACGCAGACGGTTAAAGCCCGATAAAGGCGACGCGACTAGCTTCTTCTTCAGCCTGTAGTCACCCCTTATTGGGTATAGGTTTCTTCATGAGCGCGCCAAATAATGCTGTCCCGTGCCATTCGCATCCAGCCGTTTCCCGCTATCTTTGCGATGTCATCAACCCATCGAGCAGGCTGTCTTCCGACCCTGCGTTGTCCTGCCCAAGGTCTCCACTCAGCAATCTTAAGTGGCCATCTGCCATCTGTTCTGCGACTAATACGGCCGTCCCATCTCCATCACTATTTTGATGCCCCTTGTAACCTAACCTTGTTACCTTAGGCTCTGCAACCTATCGAACTCGGTGCATGCACCGCTCCCCCGATCCCTTGAGGCCAGCGGGAACGGTAACGGGGCATTACCCACCTGCATTGCACGGTCTCATTGTCTAAGGGAAGACGGGCCCAGCGTACGGGCTCTCCCTTTCTTGGCGCAGTCCTGGCGGAAGCCGGGGCCACCGGGGGGCGTCTGTGGTGAAGCCCTCGTGGCATCCTACTGCGTCCCCATCACCCCGGAATGAGGCAACGCCGGAGAGTTTTTAGTTCGGGTATACCCCTTCGGGGGAGTCCCACATAACCCTAGGCACCCCCGTGCCTAGGGCATCGATAAAGATTTCCTCTCCGTTAAAAAAAAAACAAAAGACTCTGTCGACCTATACCTATAAGGGATAAAGACGTGATTTACGTATGAATACAAATAGAAGATTACATACAGCACGATTTCACAATTAACATGCCACACGCGTCGTAGGTCAGACTCCAAACAACATTCTTTATCAAAAACATTACTTACCTCAATGTTTAACTATGGTTTACCTCCGCTACTGCCTCAGCTTGTGTCAATAGACCTTATCACATTATCAAGGAATATAATACTTGCACACAATCTCCGCCAACAAAATAACAGGAACTAGAATAGAACAATTAATGAAAAGTGCAAAATGTCCCAGAAGAAGACAGTGGATAATCCAGAACAGAAAAGAGGGATAGATGTTGATAAGATTCTGGCGGAAGAAATTGGTAATGGGAGGTATCAGTTGCGTGCTTTAGCGCCGTGTGGTTTGGCCGCTTTCTTAGTTGGGTACTCTATTATGGGGTATTTATTCACTGCAGCGAGAACGAAAACCAGGTGAGTCCAAACTTAAAGCTTTGTGATCGACTGCTTTATTCAGTAGGTGTAATGTTGCTACGATGGTCGTGTGTATGATCATGTAACTATGATGCAATCAGTGTCTTTTAACCAGTTACTTATAACAATATGTCTAACACCTCAGCGTAATGTTGAGCCAGCGACCGTTTCACTTTTGCGACGACACTGTACATTGATGATCTATTTTTCACGTCTGTGTTTTTTGTTTCTTTTCTATAAAATCGTGTGCTTAAATAAATGTCTTCTTTCTTTCTTTAAATGTGAGTGATGGTTACATTAATTGCAGAATCGATGTGAATAATTTATTTTATTTTAAAAAATCTAAGTCGTATCACTATGCCGAAATTATAGGTGAATAGGTAGGTTCTGTTAAATAATCGGATATGCTGGAGGTACCTACTAAAAAGCAACAACAGCTCTTTTGATGACTATGTACCTACCTGTATAGATATGTATTGATTGTTCATGCTATCTTCATGTTTATCAAATTTAAATAAGTCAATCTGACAACGGCTCAAACAGGCTTTTTAGCAATTTAAATGCTATTTCTCGATTTCTATTCTTAAAAAACCTGAACAGCTATTAAAAAAATCAGAAAAACGTGTCAAAAGTATGTTTAATCAAGTATATTTCCCAGGTTTGTAAACTACAAATAAACGGTTTAACTCACAATTATGAATCGTCGAGGACGATCCGACTAGTTTCGATCGTATCGGAAGACCTTTTTCAAGGGTGAGTGTGTTCACGACGGCGGCGCTCTCCAGCTCCGCACCACAGTAATTTTAAATACTTTAGTATAATTATTTTCCAGGTGCTTTATCCCAGAGTGTGATGGGGACAATGACCCCGACTTGGCTCCTCCGTGGCTCTCCCTGGCTATACCCACGTCCGGAGAGTCATACGACAATTGTCACCGATTCGCATCTTCAGTTCCTCAGAATACAACCCCGGGAACATGCTCCCCTGGCCTGTTTGACAGGAACACTGTCATAAAGTGCACGCATACGTCTATGAGAATAAGAACTCTGCTGTTTATGAGGTAAGATTTAAAACTTGATAAATTTCTCGAGATTCTGTCGGGAGCCGCTTTACATCCTGATAAAAAGCTGACCTTGAAAAATGTTTCTATCGATGTTTCCCCTTCCATGCTGGTCTGGAAGCAAAAAAAAAACAAAATGTACCAGTTGCTTTCTCTTCCCGCGCATATGCCACACAAATTCCAACTATCCATAATCGATCACGATAGCTGCTTGCTCCACTTTATTTACCCTTTTGACCTTCGGCTAGTTCAGCTGGCCAATAGATTGCAGTAATCGCCAATTTCGGCTTGCCGCAATTTCATTGTGTATGAATTGTATGATGTTTCCACTCTAGTAGATTGATTGCTGTGAGTTGGCAACACCAACAATAAATGTAAGTTCAAAGAGCGGCCACACCAGCGCCCTCTTCCCTTCTTCTTGCTCCACCATGCTCTCTGTATACATTCTCTTTCGAATTAAAATTAATTTTACTTTTAACAATACCTTTTCATTAATATTATTATTAGTGCAATAAACTGTTCTATTAATTTGTGGTATGAAGGTAATTCATATAGCAACTGTAGTGTAATGTCTGAAATTCTTATTTTACAAGTTACAAGCTTTATATTATCTTGCAACGCATGTATAGTATGTTGGTCCGGGTGGAATCTTGCGACTCAATTTTGAAGCAGATGTCTTCAACCGATTGAGCTGAAATATTGCATACTTGAGTAATAGACTACAGGCCCATGTCCAAAAAATGTGGGTCATATGAACCACCAGGTGACGTATATAGGACCAGCACTCAGTTGGACAGCTCACAAGTGACGGCATAGTGCTGAATCTTATTATTTTATGCTCTTATATCGTCCTATATACGTCACCTGGTGGTTCATATGACCCACATTTTTTGGACATGGACCTGTAGTCTATAAGTCGGATAATGCAATAATCTGGCAGTAGAGTTCTGATGACCCAGGCGATTGTCTCCGCAGGAGGGAACTCTTTAACGGTCGGTCCGACTGACTTGAAATTTGGTACACATGTGTAGGGCAGGGTATGCATGTACTGAAAAAAATGCGTGTTATTTTTTTTTATTCCAGTTTGACTTGGCGTGTGACGAATGGCGGTGGTTTATCATAGGTTCCTCTTTGGTCGTTGGCACGGCTATATCTCTGCCCGTAGCTGGTTATGTCGCCGACCGCTGGGGCCGACGTGTCGCGATCACAATCAACTCGGCCAACTACGCATGGATTAACATTACGACGTATTGGGCTAACTCCTATTACACCTTTGTGTTGTGTGGATTTTTGGGCCGATTGTTCGGGGCAGGCGTTTTCTTCTGTTGTAATATTTTAGGTAGGTATTTGCCTTTAATATTTGAATTGTAGAATGAGGTTAGTCTTCGAATTCCGTCTTACGTCATCAAAATTTTTAATTCGCGTGAAACTCCTGTTGGAATTATAGGTATTGTAACTAAGATAAAATCGATGAGAGTCCATTTTTTTGTTATTGGTTATTCTTTAGTTCTCATGAAAGTACAGTGCGTGAACTCTTAGTATGCCATCATTGCCAAGTTTCTTGCGGCGCATTCTTCTTGGCAATGATGGTCTTTCCGAATGCGCTGGTAGTTTCAAAAAGACATGTAAAAGAGCCCTTGGCGGCCAATTTACAAAATAAAATTGTCATTTTCATTTTCATTTTCATTCATTCGGGTTTCGGGTAGCATTGGCCGATTCAAGTATCATACCCATAAGAGTGAGTGAGAGAGCAAGACAAATACGAATGGCATTCTAAGAGCTCACGAACTGGAATAGATTCCAGTTCGTGAGCTGGCTGAGCGTGAATGCCATAGGTCTCGGGTAGACCCCTTCTATTTAGGAAATATGAGAATTTTAATTCCTTCTTATTTTCCAAAAAATATTAATAAAGTAGCTCTTGGAATGTAGATAAGAAGAGTGTTATGAAAAACAATAACCTCCAGGGGCCCGATTTTTGAAAGCACATCACTCGAAAGTAGTATAAATACGTTTACATCTTCAACGCTACAGCTCTAATCAAATTTTAAGTAAGTACCTTCTAAGCTACTCGTATTTCAAATTCAGCACAATTTTTCAGCACTTTCGAGTGGTATTTTTTCACATATGTATGCGGTGGGTGCGTAACGATGGCTATAAACATTTTTGGTATAATATTAGTAGCAATAACGCTCATTTGATATATTTATTAAATCATATAACAACACTTAATATATTTACATATAACATAATTATTATTTCTTATAATGATCATTTGATATAATATCATTGAATATAACATTCTTTAAGTATAATGCTTATTTCCTATAATGAACTTATGGTATAACGTTATTTTTATATAAAACTATTATATAATGTATTAGAGACATTGTTATGGGCCATTAGGGTGGTGGCTACATAAAAGAACACTGATTTCATAAATAAAACGTATATTAAATCAGGGAAACTTAATCTAATAAACAAACTCTAGGAATGAGTATACTTAAACTAACTTAACGCTAAACTATAGACTAAATAGAATGTTGAGCGCCAGGAGGGTTTTGGGTTCAACACGGACCCCTGCCAATCCTAATACCAGAAGATAAGTAGATAATTATGTCCGTATGCCGCCGGCTAGCGTGATGCACTACTCGCGTTCGATAAAGTTTGAATCGGACGAACTTCGAAGGGCATGACCAAAAGCTAAAACAATTAATGGACGTCCGTTAAGCCTAGCCGTTAATGCCACATAACTTAGTTAGCATCTTATATTACTAAACTTACCCCTTCGCCGTAATGATGTGCCCAACACAACAAAATATAATCTATCCACTAATTATAATTTCCACATCACGATCGTAGGCACTTATTCGGACATTAGTGGGTAGATGTCTCTTAAGCGCTCACTGCGAATTGCCCCGTGAAACACCAGTGCGTTCTCCTCGAGATATCCGCAGGAATGCCTCATTAACAATTTAATTTAACTTTATATGAGACGACCCAACAACCCATGCCATGACTTGACTTAAATAAATACAAAAAGATACATTCAGGTAGTTGGAATCGAACCGGCGTCACTAGGATGAAAAGCTGCGAGACCTCCACCGCGCCACCGTTTACTTACTAGTCGCGGTGAATTTAGTGATCGCTTGCGTCTTATAAGCTACTACGTCACTACGCTAATCTTTCATACCGGCCCATCATAAAATAAATAAAATCATAACATACCCTCTCCCTCAGGAAAATAAATAGCCTGTATATTTATTTTTTACCGAAGTACTCCTTTAAATCTTTGATATGCCAATTACCGATCATTTTACCGTGAACATTGTTTAGTTGGAAAATGTTATTTGAGAGTTTACCCACAATGATAGCTTTTTCAAATTTAGGTGCTAATTTGGCCATAAATTTCGTGTTAGCATTTGATAAATATTTGGTTTTTTTCCAGACTGTATCTCCGATGTGAAACGTTCCCGGTCTAGTTTTGTTGTTATAATGTTTACTACTCTTATGATGAGCCTCTTGAATCCTATTTTTTACATTCCTGTAGATCTGATCTCTTTTCTGTAAGTCCTGAATATAACTAGCCGTATTTAGCTGAAAGTTCGTATTGCCTATGTCATCAGTAAGGGTACCTTGGATAGGATTCAGATTGGGAATTGAAGTTTCTCTGCCAAAAAAAAGAAAAGACGGCGTAAAACCTGTGGCTTCATGTACTGCTGTCCTAATTGCATGACCTATGTCCTCCAAATGTACATCCCATTCGTTATGCTTGTTGGATTTAGTATAAGTTGCAATCATTGTACCGATAACCCTATTCACGCGTTCCGTAGGATTGCTTTGTGGGTGGTAGTGGGGTGTGTACCATATCTTGGAGTTAAATTTAATGGCTACTTCCTTAAAAGCCTGCGATTGAAATTGTCTACCATTATCACAGATAATGAACTTGGGTGCCCCATACACTAGAAATTGTGTGCTTACTATCTCACAAATTTTGTCGGCTTTACCAGTACGAAGTGGGAACAACAATGAAAATTTGCTAAACAAGCATGTGATTACTAACAACATAGTATTGCATTTCTTGCTTTTAGGGAAGGGGCCCATCAAGTCCAGAGCCACTCCTTGCCAGGGTTGAGTTAAATCCCTATGCTGCCCCATCTGTCCTAATGGTAATTTCTGTGATACTTTGTGGCTAGCACAAGCGTCACATGCCTTTATGTATTGTTTTACATCTTCAAGCATATTATGCCAGTAATATTTCTGCCTTATCTTAAAGTAAGTTTTTCTAACTCCCAAATGTCCTGATGTAGGATCATCGTGGCATTCCTTAAAAACTCTAATCCGTAATGTTTCGGGTACAAATAATTTCCATAAGTCATCTCTGTTCGGAAACTGTTTCATTGAAATCTTTCTAAAAAGCAATCCGTTTTCCACTCTCCAGTTTTCATTCTGGTTATGAGTTTGCACTTCTGTGACTTTCCGCTTATACCACATGTCTTTGTGTTGATCGTTTATTTCAATGTTATTCACCTCCATGGTAGCCTTTGTGGTACCTCTAGACAATGCATCCGGAACAACGTGGCATTTGCCCGGTCTATGAATTACCTCGAAATCAAATTGCTGTAACTTCATAGCCCAACGTGCAAGCCTGCCATGAGGGTCCCTCATCTTATGCAGCCAAAGCAGCGCACTATGATCAGTCACAACCGTAAAGTGAGCTCCATCAATGTAAGGCCTAAATTTATCAATCGCATGGACAATACTCAACAATTCTCTTTCCGAAGTTGAGTACTTAGCTTCCCGATCACTTAGCTTACGACTTAAATAAGAAATAGGCTGTTCCGCCCCATTTAACTCCTGACACAGTACCGCCCCTATGCCTACACTAGACGCATCACACTGAATTATAAAGGGTCTAGTGTAATCTGGGCAAGTCACAATCGGTGTAGTTGTAAGCAATGTTTTTAAATTCACGAATGCCAGTTCTGCCTCTTTTGTCCATACAAGTGCTTTTGTTTTCTTGCCTTTAGTCAAATTATGCAAAGGGGCTGCTACTACCGAAAAGTTCTTCACAAACCTTCTGTACCAGCTTGCAAGTCCAATGAAGCGCTTCAGCTCAGTGAACGTTTTCGGCCTTGGGAAGTTTACTATTGCCTCCACCTTTTCTGGATCTGTTCTGAGGCCATCCTTATCTACAATATACCCAAGGTAACGCAGACTGGGTCTAGCAAACTGACATTTGTCCACATTTATTGTCAAGTTTGCTGCCTTTAAAATACCTGTAATTTTCTTTAATAGCCGCAAATGCTCGTCAAAATCTGCTGAGCAGACTACGATGTCATCCAGGTATGCCCACACCCTGTCTTCTTCAGAATGAAATAGAATGTCCATTAGTCTCTGCTGAGTCTGGGAAGCATTCACCAACCCAAATGGCATTACTCTAAATTGATACAATCCTTTGCCTGGAACCGCAAAAGCTGTCTTCTCTTTGCTGGTATCCTCTAACTGGATCTGCCAAAAGGCAGATTTCAAATCTATAGTACTTAGATACCTCGCATTGCGCAAATTATCTATGATATTGGCAACTCTAGGCAGAGGGTAAGTGTCTCTTTTTGTGATCTTGTTTAGCTGTCGGCTATCCAAACATAGTCTGTTAGACCCATTAGGTTTTTTTACAATCAGCACCGGCGAGCACCATGAACTAAAAGAGGATTCTATAACTCCTAGTTTGATCATATCATCGATCTCCTTTTCAATCTCCTTTTTTATAACAGGTGAGAAGTTATATTGCTTTTGGTGTATAGGCTTACTGTCTGACGTGTCTATGTTATGTTTTAGAACACTAGTTTGGCCCAATCCAACGCCTACGGTTTGTTTCATCTGGTGTATGACCTCAGCCAGTGCCTCTTGTTGCTCAAAGTTGAGACCCTGCCTGGAGATGATGACCGGATCTTTTAATTCAATTGCTTCTAAATGTGATGTGCGACATGTATTATCATTCTTGAACTGAAATTCTATACCGAACTTTTCAAAAAAATCTTTACCTAAGATTAACTTTTGCGTGAGGTGTGGCATAATCATTACCGGAAAGACCTGGAATTGACCGTTAACACGCATAGGCACATCAATAATTTCCGTAATACTGTGTGCGAATCCGTCCGCGGTCGCAACGCTCACTGGCTGCACTTTGGTGGCTCTCAAGCCTAGATTGGACAAAATCTCGGCAAACTGCCGGTTCATTACAGTTCTATTTGCACCAGAATCAAGAAGCCCCACACACTGAGAACCCAAGATGTCTACCCCTAAATATGACCTATTATCATTCTGTTTCTTAATCAATAATGGACATAGCTCGCTATCACTGTTATTAAAAAATATCTTTATCATCGACAGCCATTCCTGCCAGTCTTTAGAACTCTTGTAAAGGGAGAGATTTAACTGGCGGTTTCTAAATTTCTCCCTTCTGCGTTTCCCTTACACGCACACTCTTTTGTTGTGATCCCGAAACGACCACATCTATAACAAAATAATCGTTGTTTTGGCACGCTACATTCCCTAAACAAATGACCACTTTCACGACAATTCCAGCAACGCTTGGCTATGACAGATCCAGATCCACCTTGTCCTGTCCCCATATTTTTTACTTCAAATATGACTGCCTCTTCTGTTTTATACGCCAAATCTGGTTCCAGCACATTTCTCGGAGCCTTAGGTTGCTGGAAGTTGTCGCAGTTAATCTTTGTCCTCTCTACTACTCTAAGCACATTGACTAGGTCCGGTACCGAACTGAATATGTCCCTACAGACCGCTCTTTGGTAGTAAGGCTGTAAATTTTTCAAAATTATTTGTACTTGTTCAGTTTCTGTTAATTTATTTGGTAACCTCTTAAACATATTTTGCATTACAGCGATAAATATCAGCACTGACTCCTCAAGCCCTTGCGTTCTAGCCCGTATCTCCCCTAAAAGTTCCTCTTGATAAAACGGCCTCTGAAAAGCACGTTTCAAGAGCACCACTAATTCGTCCCAGTTATACGCATATTCTTTGTTTGCCCTATACCAAATAAGTGCATCCCCTTCAAAGAAATCAATTGCATACCGCCATAAGTCAGTGTCTGTGGCATTTCTGGCATCTTTTAGTTCAGACACCCTTTCCAAAAATGCATTCACACTCATGTTATTACCGCCTGAGAACTTGAGACCCCATTGATGTATTGGTACTAGTTTGCGTATGGGGAAGTCTTCTTCCACCGTTGAGTGCCTAAATAAAGGAGCCCTTCTGCCTCTTTCGCTTTCCCAATGACCTGTCCTGAAACTGACACTTTTGTCCTTATCGCCCTCGTCTCGCTCCTTTGAACCCCCACTACCAGTGTGCCTGCTTTCTAACTTCTTTATAATCTGTGTTCCTAGGTCCCCTAATGTCTCCTGTAATGCCTCCTTGTCACCCGCTGTTAAAATATCCTCCTCCTCTAAATCATCCTGTCCTTCTAACTTTTGTAACAACACGTGACACTGTTGCTTTAAACCTTCTTTCCGAATACCATTGTCTTCTGTATCGTGAACCAAAAGATTTAACCTATTCTCAACGTGATACAGCCTGGAAACTAATCGCTTGAATAAAGGCCTGTCCGGTTTACCCACAATCTCAGAAATGTAGTTCGCGAGGGTACTAAGCTTCGCCGAGCATACCTCTAATTCAGTGTTTACGTTATGAACACTGTGCTCCGGCGCTGCCATATCTTTTAAAAACGCCCCATCCTGCTCACTGAGCATTAACTCTCTTAACACCTTTCTCATTATAGGCGCAGTACTCTTAACTTTTAATCCGCGGGACACTAGTTCGTACTCCAGCTCATCTTTCAATAAATAGGTAGGATCCATTATATTGCAACAAAAATTTAAATAACTAAAAGTATAAACAATAAAATCACTAAGATCAAAAACGTAAAATTATTTAGTGGGTATATTTATATTCACCCCTGAAACCAAAAAAGAAAGAAAGAAAAAAAAACTCCTCTATATACTACAATCTTAAATACTGCAAAAAAAAAAAATAAGCACAAAAAAATCAATAACACAAAATAGTACAGTGTTGTACAAATATGCCACTAAAACTACTAAATACACTCTAAAACACCACACAGGCACTAATACACCACCCACGATTACAAAATATCTAACTGTTATTTTACGTTGGGCGCTATTTGTTATGGGCCATTAGGGTGGTGGCTACATAAAAGAACACTGATTTCATAAATAAAACGTATATTAAATCAGGGAAACTTAATCTAATAAACAAACTCTAGGAATGAGTATACTTAAACTAACTTAACGCTAAACTATAGACTAAATAGAATGTTGAGCGCCAGGAGGGTTTTGGGTTCAACACGGACCCCTGCCAATCCTAATACCAGAAGATAAGTAGATAATTATGTCCGTATGCCGCCGGCTAGCGTGATGCACTACTCGCGTTCGATAAAGTTTGAATCGGACGAACTTCGAAGGGCATGACCAAAAGCTAAAACAATTAATGGACGTCCGTTAAGCCTAGTCGTTAATGCCACATAACTTAGTTAGCATCTTATATTACTAAACTTACCCCTTCGCCGTAATGATGTGCCCAACACAACAAAATATAATCTATCCACTAATTATAATTTCCACATCACGATCGTAGGCACTTATTCGGACATTAGTGGGTAGATGTCTCTTAAGCGCTCACTGCGAATTGCCCCGTGAAACACCAGTGCGTTCTCCTCGAGATATCCGCAGGAATGCCTCATTAACAATTTAATTTAACTTTATATGAGACGACCCAACAACCCATGCCATGACTTGACTTAAATAAATACAAAAAGATACATTCAGGTAGTTGGAATCGAACCGGCGTCTCTAGGATGAAAAGCTGCGAGACCTCCACCGCGCCACCGTTTACTTACTAGTCGCGGTGAATTTAGTGATCGCTTGCGTCTTATAAGCTACTACGTCACTACGCTAATCTTTCATACCGGCCCATCATAAAATAAATAAAATCATAACAACATAATCACAAAACGAACTGCTATCAAAAAGTAGGTTAGGTTAGGTTTGAACTGCGTCCCCCAACAAAAACGAACTGCTATAAAAAAGTTATATATTATGATTTGTATATAAAATGAGCGTTTTACCATATAATCGTTATAAGAAATAAGCGTTATACCGAACGATAAATATACGAAATAAATGTATATATTTTAATATTATACCAAACGTTTATTATACACAATGAGTGATTATACCCTTTGAAATTATATCAAATGTTGATATATCGATAGAAAATATATTAAATATTTTTATATCGATCATTACACACCCATGTATGCGGTATGTGGCTTTCAAAAATCGGGCCTCTGATGTTGTAAAAATGAATTCATCGTTTCTTGGGGGGCTACCATCAAGTTCTAAATTCGGATTAGCATGATAAAATTTATTTCAGAAATTTCACACAAGTATCGATTGCAAACCCTATCCTTCTGTCCTCAGTGCTCGAGCATGTGGGACGGAGACACCGCATGGCTGCCGGGAGCTTGATGAGCACGTGCATGGCGTTAGGAACAGCTGTGCAAGGCCTAGTGGCCTGGTCGGAGCTACACTGGAGACACCTGATCCTCCTATTCCACGTACCTCTATTCATCAACATAGGCTTCTACTGGATACTACCAGAATCCGTTAGATGGCTAATAAGTAAAGATCGTATCGATGAAGCAAAGAAGATCTTAGAAAGAGCCGCTGAAATGAACGGCAGAACGCTTTCACATGAAACTTTGCAGAGTTTTTCAGAAGAAATTATAAGGAGAAAAGCCGATGAGAAGAAAGATGACACCAATCTTCTGTGTTTGGTCTTTCAGCATAAGACTATGCTTTTACGTTGTGTCATAGCTCCTGTATGGTGGATAACAGTGTTGTTCATAACTCAAGGCATGGCTATAACAGCTGTGAACATAAGCGGGAATAAATATTTGAACTACAGCGCAGTGGCTCTCGTGGCCATACCTGGAGTGTGGTCTGTCACGTTTTTTATAAACAAATTGGGAAGGAAGCCTATGCTGATCGGAGGGTTTTGGGCTAGTAGTGCTTGTCAACTGGGTTACATCTTTGCACCAAAGGGTAATTTTCTTGTACGTTAACATGCTGATCATACGACCTAGCCTAGTAGAGAACCTTACTACGAACCTTAAAGTCCTGGATCGATACAAAATAAAATAAAATTAAAAATTAAAAATCTTCCATGATCAAGTAATAGAAAAAAATATTTTTGGAAAAGACCTGATATTCTTTAAACTATTTGACCGATTTTTATCAAACACGGCTAAGAACCACCGCAAGAAAACAGCATCTAAATCGTTCCATCGCTGAGAGCTACCGTGCCACAGACAGACCCACTCACACGTCAAACTTATACACCCTCTTGGTTAAAAATACGTATTCTTGAATTGTCGATACACTTTGGCCAAGCTCAACATTTTTGATCATTCTAAAGAACTAATTCCATTGGTTTCAGGGCACTACAACATAAGTCTAGTTTTGTATCTGATGAGCCGGTTCTTCATATCTGGCGTGATGACATTGGTCTTCGTGTACACCGCGGAACTGATGCCAACCTGTCATAGAAGCAGGCTGTCCACGTTCTTCTCCTCAGTTGGCAGAATTGGAGCTTTCGTTGCACCCCTCACACCAGCTCTGGTAAGCGAGGGTATTAAATTTGTTCTAAGCAACACTTAACAATTAGCAATGATCAGTCAGTGCTAGATAGGCGTTGCGGATAAATTGACAAAATGTTGGAAGCGTGGTGCTCTAACATCGATTACTTCCGTGTTCGTAAACTAAGTAAACTTTAATAAGTATGTCCGGTTGAAGACATACTTTCTTAACCCAATTTGTCGATAACTAAGCATATTCTGTCCGTAACTGCAAACGTCCGGCTCACCATACATTTTAATTTCCAGCATGTAATTTGTAATAATGTGTAATTTTGGAGAGTAGAGTAAGACAGCCGGATGAAATTACTGGCACGTGAGGAATTTTATCTTAGCCGTCTAGGCTGGCTACGCATCTGCAATCCTCTAGAGTTGCGGGTATCTATGGGTGGTGGTGCTTGCTTACCATCAAGTGACTCACTTACTCGTTTGTCTTACTTGTCAAATAAAAAAAATTGTAATGACTTTTATTGACATGTTTCAGGCTACTGAGGTATGGGAGCACCTCCCCTTCGTTTTATTCGCTGGGATGGCCTTCTTCTCTGGATTGCTGGTGCTGCTGACTCCTGAGACCCTCGGATCCACGCTGCCTGAGTCTATGGAAGACGCAAACAACTTGGGCAAAGACCAACCGTCTCTCGTGCGGAGCCTTCTGAGGAAATTTGTCCCAAAAAGAGAGTGTTATTCGTTAGGATGAATGTAGTAAAGCGTCTTTCTGTGTTTTTATTCGTAAAAAGAAGATTGTTTTTTAATTGTAGTTTAATAAATGAAAGAAATAAAGGATAGAATGGTCCAATTCTGACTTATTGTCTTGGACTCGTAGTTAACAACACTTTTATACTGCTTAATCGGAATTGAATCGCATTGAGATATCATGGTAAGTCCCCAGCTTTGGCGTTTGGCGCTAAATATGTAGAAATTATACATACATAATACTTATACTTTGAACTTGGCTGACACTCTGCCGCGTGTCTAGATGTACGTAAAAAATTAACCTAAATGTTGTAATATATTTAAGCTTTTAGGTAATTTAAACATTAATAGGGGTGTTCAGTTGAACTACCCAATCACTTGTTGAAGTACTCCGTATACATTTTGTAAATTGATATAGATATTGCAAAAATGGATACAAAAAAAGACAAAAAACTATGGTACCTTCTTATCAAAATATTTTATTGAAACCTGTGAACTGGTTAATTACAATCATCGTATCGTGTAACATTTCCTTCTGAACACAAGTGTTCTTAGACGCTGCACCATGGTCTTCCCGTGGGAGTCTCGTCCGAGGTTCTCCGCGTCCTGCATGGAGTCCGGCAGCGCGCAGCCCAGGGTTTCCGGCGCCAGGGTCACCAGTGCCCCGCACAGGAACGCCATGCCCGCAAACAGTACGAACGGGAGAGGCTTCCAGATGGCATTGCTCTGGGGAAAGGAAACGTTTATTGATAAGATCGCGGAACAAAATAAAGAGACTGAAAAGACCCAGAGGTGAATCTTCATGCTTAACCTATTTCTTTGCTGAACAGCTCCTCTAGTAGCTCGCTCTCTCTCCCGTATGCTGTATAAGTATAACCCGTCAACGCTTGATAGTATAAGTATACTAGGTAAATATATGTAAAATGACAAAATCCATACCAAAGCAGGAGCGAGCGGTGCTAAGATTGCACCCAGTCTACCAATCATGGAGGAGTATCCCAGGAGAGATGTGCGGTAGCGTGTTGGATACAGCTCAGCAGTATACACGTATGTTGAGGTCATAACAGCTGAGATAGTCAGCTTCCCGATGAGGTACACAGACAATGACAGCCAATAATGCCCTGAAACATAGTAAGTATACTTTAGTAAAAAAATGTGGTTACTTTAACATCATATCAACCGAAAGACCTCCACTGCTAGACATAACCTCCCCCAAGAGCCTGGAGAGCCTTGGGTTACTTTATGGAAGGATGGAATACTTTGTAGAAGTCCATATCGAACCGGAACCGAGCTTTGATCCTCATTATGCGTTGTACTTTATACCGCTACATCAACCATAGCAGATGAAGGCTAAAATTCTGCAATAATTACTTAGTGAATTTTGGAATAAAAAACTCACCATCGGGCATCAAGACATAAGCAATTTGACATGCACCACATATCCAATATCCTCCTATCAGCAGAGGTTTCCTGCCAATTCTATTCAATAACAGCACAGCAGTCATGTACCCAGGTATCTCGATGGCATTAACCGCGCTATAATTCAAGTATATGTTGCCTGTGATCGCGACAGAAGACAATGTCAGACCATAATATATGAATAGCGTGGTAATCCACCATACTGGAGTCAATAGACAGCGGCAGAGAATTTTCTTATGCTTGAAAACCAAGCTCACCAGCCAAGGTTCTGAGTCATCTGTCTTATTTTCAGCATCGTCTCTTTGAGAAAAAATCCGCAACGTCTTTTCCGATAGCACCTTTCCGTTTATTTCCGTGGTTTTTTTCAGAATTCTCTCGGCTTCGACGAAGCGACCTTTGCTCATTAGCCATCGGAAGGACTCCGGGATAATCCAGAAGTAAGAGACAGTGATAAGAAGAGGCATATTTATTATGAAAAATAGATTTCTCCAATAGGGTCGTGACAATGCGAGAAGACCCTGTATAGAGCCTCCTAAAGCAAGAAAACTGCTAAGGGTGGCACCCGCCACCACTCGGTATTCAGGGCCCACATATTCCAATGCTGCAAGGGAATTTGTCACGGCTTTTATTGACTTCTTTTAGATTTCTTCTGGTATACTTCCGCAAGTTGTTGGTTTACTTTGATTGAGCATCCCTATAAGGATTTTCATCGCAATTTTGGATTCAAAAGTGATTCGCCCCTTTTATGCCGTACATTTTTGACTCCGACCAATGTATGGACACATTTGATGACCAGAATTAAGAAAACCTTTAAAACATTTACAGGAGTATTCAGTCAAACTATGCCAACCACCTGCAGAAGTATTCCGGGTCAATCTTAGGATGCAGTGTATAAAATAGAAAGTACCTATTTAATGCAGGTACAGAACTCGTTCACTTCTTTGGCCGTTAGGTATGATTACAACAATCCGTCTTGCTGCTTAAGCATAAGCAAGTGTTCATAAGCAATAAAACAAAATTATTTATACATCAATTAGGTAATTAATAAAGCGTTAAAACTGCGATCCGTTGTAGTTGTTTCTTACCTAGAATATAAGCTGTTGTGAATGCACTTGTTCCTGTAATTCCCTGAGCCAAAGATAACAGCAGATAGCTGATGTAGGAGCCAGAAAAGTATTTAAGGCATCCAAATAAAATAGAGTTGAGAACTGAGATTGATATGGCCACGCGCCGGCCCCAACGGTCTGAGACAAACCCTGTCAGAGGGAGAGAGATCATCATTCCCAAGAAATTGATGGAGCCGAGAAAATGTGGCCGCCAGTCGTCACATGCCATGTTAAACTGAAAACATGACAAAGGAGAAATATATTTTATCCGGCGTCACATTGTAAGATCCATCCATAAACCAAAACCAGTTAATAATCTTTTAGTTAAGTATATGAACGTGAACGACTTTTGAAAACGTACCTCATAAATAGCTGAATTCTTGTCTTCATATACGTACTCTTCACATGCTATAATAGAGTTTGTATCAAATCTGTCAACGGCGCAAGAGTCAGTTGTGTTAGAAGTCTTTTTCCCGTAGCGATGGCATTTATCAAAGGAGTTGTCTGAAGGGGGCAGTGCGTTGGAGATCCATGGTGGAGTAAAGTTGTAGTGTGGGTTTGAGATGTTTTCGCATTCTGGGATCACGCATCTGAAAGTGAAGTCCAGTCTAAAAAAACCGTGGAGGCAAAAAAGACCTTTGCGGAAATACCTAGTAATCTTAATAAGTATGATAGCGTTTGGAGACCGTAAAATATAACTATAATTATGCTTTGTAACAATTTTTATGAGAAGACACTTTCTCGTGCGGTTGTTATTCGTTCTAGATTTTAAAATATGAGTCGAACGGCAAAGAACACAATTTCGTGGAAACGCTGCCAGGCTGCCACTTGTACCTCTTCGGCGGCCACTTTATGTCCTTGTACAGTGTGTCTACAGAAGTTGTTAATTTTCAGGATAACAAAACTGTGACTACAAAATAAGTGATAGCCCGTCCCCTATTTTAAAACAAAAAATAAAACATCTACTAACCTGGTGTTGACCTGTATAAAGGTGAAAACATAGTCATTCACTGTTAAACCATCCAGTAAAGCCAACAGGGCACAGAGGGCGATCACTCTTATCTGGTACCTCCCACACTGACCTACTTCTTCCACTAGAATCTTATCCAGATCCCTCTCACCGCCGCCTGCAGACGAATTATCAGCATTCCGAGTCATTAGCACACTTAACAATGTTTTTTTACTATACTCTGTTTGTTGCTTATATTCCACGATTTTAGCGAGAAATTTAGCGATCTTGGGCACTTAACTTATTTCTATTTCACCATGCGGAGTAAGTATCATCTGAATAATTTAAAAAAATATTTCTGCAGAGGCGTCGACTTCAAATTGTAAGGAATAAGTGACATAAGTAGGTGACGGAGACTCTATTGACGATTTGTCAGGGTGCATGGAAATCAGTCTTTTTGTTGTGTTGAAAATAAACTAATGAAATCCGGCGGTAATCAGCATTCATAAGATGAAAAGCTATTTGAATACCTTTTGTAGCTATGTGCTGTACAGGTCCAAGAGTCAACTAAATTTGAAAGGCCGCTGTTTAAGTATTTATCGCATTCGATGAAATAATGAAAGTACAGTGCTTTTATTTTCTTAATGACTCGGCAATCTTCGTTTTTCATGAAACTGACACTTGAACGACAGAAATCAGGAAACTAAGAGCACTATAAAGTGTCTTTTGGTAAAAAAGAGGGGAATAGTTCATACGGGGGTATTGTGACCGAGGGTTTTTAGCGTTATTTAAATGTTTGTTAGATCATTTAGATAGGCCCTTCAAAACAAATAAAAGATGCTCAAGCAATGTAAACGTGTAAGGCTTCTATTAGTGCCTTGCGTGTCATTTTTTTTCGTAGTCTGATCTCTCTGATTTTATCTTTGAAAAGACAGAGATCCCACTGCCAGCGTGACAAAATGTTTCCCGCGCGCGCCTAGTCTAAGGCTTACGGGGAATTCCCCATCGGTATCCATTTTGCTTCAATTATTATTTCAGGATGACCATATGTATCCAGTGGTTATTGGTTTTAACAATATCATAATCATAATTAATTAAATAGTGACAATCGCGTAAGACCTCACCTATTAAATTAAATTTTGATTGACTGTCAATATTTTTCAACTCCTGATCACCGATTAAAAATCATCGTGAAAATATACACAAAAATTGCTCGTTTCAAGGTATTACATTAAATGACAATGACATGAGATTTAGTGGAAATGTAAAGCATCTAATTCGAATTCCAGAAAAAAAAAAACTAATCATCGAACAGAATAACATTTCCGTCTGAACATAAGTCTTCTTAGACGCTGCGCCATGGTCTTCCTGTAGGAGTTTCGGCCGAGGTTCTCTGCGTCCTGCATGGAGTCCGGCAGCGCGCAACCCAGGGTCTCCGGCGCCAGGGTCACCAACACCCCGCACAGGAACGCCATGCCCGCGAACAGCACGAACGGGAGAGGCTTCCAGATGGCATTGCTCTGGGAAAAGGAAACATTTATTGTAATGTTCACACCAAGTTCGATATTCGAAGTCCGCATCATATTGTCCCCTTCACTCTTATATAAAACATTATTAACGTGACTGAAAATAGATCCTAAGCTGACACAACACACAAACGTGCTTGCTGATCGCCCCGTTATATCACCAAATAGTATGTGCTGAATCGGCTATGCAACTCGAGTATGTACGTACTCTTTGGTAGCATTAGAAGTTTATTTACCGAATCTTAAATCAAACCAGAATGCTTCTGCAGTTGGGAAAACTCATTTAAATGAACATCCCCACAATTTTTCAGTACATTTTACTTGTGATTAATAATTAATATTTCCTACAAGGACATTATGGAGGGAACCTTCCAGAAACACTTAAGCGAAAACTCGTCGATATGTGCATCCTGCCCATCCTAACCTGGTGCGCTGGTTACATGGTGTCTGACCGAAAATCAAAAGTCCAGGTTTAAGGTTTGCCAAAGAGTGATAGAACGCAGCATATTAGGGGTGAAAATAGATGGAATTCGAAACACAACGCTGCGCTCAAAAACACGCGTAGCTGACGTCGGGGAAAAGACTGCTAAGCTCAAATGGGACTGGGCTGGACATGTTAACCGCGTGCTCCCACAGACTTGGGCCCACTCAGCCACTTGGTGGGTGCCGAAGAATAGCCAACGACGACGAGGCAGACCACGAAGGCGATGGCGGGACGATTTGGACGCGTATATGGAGAAATATAATACAATACAAATACTCTTTATTGAACACCACAAAACAATATAGAACAAAGAACAAGATAGACAATCGGCAGCAATAGGGGGCAATAGCCTGATATTGGGAGTTGTGGAGTTCGAGAGGAGAGACCTTTGCCTTGCAGTGGGACACCACAATAGGCTAATTCGGTCGGTATACGGCGTGAAAATGTTAGTTAATTTTCAATCCAACATTACAATTTAAAACCTTTATAAACTAACAGAAAAATCTGCTAAAATATTCTAGAACAAATCTAAGACACCTTATAATGTAATGACCAAAGTGACGAAAACCTTACCAAAGCAGGAGTGAGTGGTCCTAAAATTGCACCCAGTCTACCGATCATGGAGGAGTATCCCAGGAGAGATGTGCGGTAGCGTGTTGGGTACAGCTCAGCAGTATACACGTATGTTGAGGTCATAACAGCTGAGATAGTCAGCTTCCCGATGAGGTACACGGACAAAGACAGCCAGTAATGCCCTTAAAAAAACATAATTTGTAAAAAACTATTAAATTTCTAATTGTACTGAAAACTAGGATACAAAGAAAAATAATTAACTGAATAAAGCTTTACTTTGCCAATGTCTATAATTGCAATAAACAAAAACATTTACCTTCTATTCCACAAAAACAACAACAATAAAAAATTTAAAAGTAAAGATGTGACCGAGATTTGAACTTAGTTCCTCATTATGCGTGGGTAGTTATTTCAAATCAACGAGTTTGGGAAATAAAAAAACTCACCATCGGGCATCAAGACGTAAGCAATTTGACATGCACCACATATCCAATATCCTCCTATCAGCAGAGGTTTCCTGCCAATTCTATTCAACAGCAGCGCAGCAGTCATGTACCCAGGTATCTCGATGGCATTAACCGCGCTATAATTCAAGTATCTGTTACCTGTGATCGCTACAGAAGACAATGTCAGACCATAATATATGAATAGCGTGGTAATCCACCATACTGGAGTCAGTAAACAACGGCAGAGAATTTTCTTATGCTTGAAAACCAAGCTCACTAACCAAGGTTCTGAATTATCTGTCTTAATTTCAACATCGTCTCTTTGACAAAAGATCTGCAACGTCTTTTCCGATAGCACCTTTCCGTTTATATCCGAGGCTTTTTTCAGAATTCTCTCGGCTTCGACGAAACGGCCTTTGCTCATTAGCCATCGGAAGGACTCGGGCATGATCCAAAAGTAAGAGAGAGTGATCAGAAAAGGCACATTGAATATGAAAAACAGATTTCTCCAATAGGGTCGTGACGATGCAATAAAACCCTGTATAGCGCCTCCTAAAGCAAAAAAGCTGCTGAGGGTGGCACCCGCCACCACCCGGTATTCAGGGCCCACATATTCTAATGCTGCAAGGGAAGAAAGGTGTGATTTCCACGTTGTGACATAATTTTATTATGATAAGACTTTCACATGACAGACCTTGTCTTAGAATTTCTTTGGAATATTTTCGCAGGATGTTGGAATCAATAAATACTTCATTAGTGAAAAGTTTCTTACCTAGAATATAGGCTGTTGTAAACGTACATGCTCCTGTCATTTTCATTGCCAAAGATAACAGCAAATAGCTGATGTAAGAGCCAGAAAAGTATTTAAGGCATCCAAATAAAATAGAGTTGAGAACTGAGATTGATATGGCCACGCGCCGGCCCCAACGGTCTGAGACAAACCCTATTAGAGGGAGACATATCATCATTCCAACGTAATTGATGGAGCCGAGAAAATGTGGTCGCCAGTCGTCGCATGCCATGTTAAACTGAAAACATGACAAAGGAGAAATATATTTTATCCGGCGTCACGTTGCAAGATCCATCCATAAACCAAAACCAGTTACCTACTAATCTTTTAGTTAAGTATATGAACGTGAACGACTTTTGAAAACGTACCTCATAAATAGCTGAATTCTTGTCTTCATATACGTACTCTTCACATGCTATAATAGAGTTCTGATCAAAACTGTCAACGGAGCAAGAGTCAGTTGTATTAGAAGTCTTTTTCCCATAGCGATGGCATTTATCAAAGGAGTTGTCTGAAGGTGGGAGTGCGTTGGAGATCCATGGTGGAGTAAAGTCGTAGTTTGGGTTTGAAATGTTTTCGCATTCTGGGATCGCGCATCTGAAAGAAAATGTAGATTTGTTTCAAATCCGGTCCAAAACACCGTGGAAGCAAAAAGCGCTTTGCGGAAAAACCTAGTAATCGTTATAAATGTGATAGACAGCGTTTGGAGACTGTGAAAGATAACTATTCATTGTAACTTTTTTTTAATTAGAAGACACTTTCTCTTGCGGTTTTTATTCGTTCTAGATTTCAAAATATGAGCCAAACGGCAAAAGATAATATTTCATGGAAACGCTGCCGCGTCTACCTCTTCAGCGTTCTCTTTACGTCCTTGTATTATAGTGTGTCTTTCTCTACAGAAGTTGATCATTTTCAGCAAGACCGACTACAAGGTAAGTGAGCGCCTGCCCCTAATTTAAAATAGAAGATAAAACATCTACTAACCTGGTGTTGACCTGTACAAAGGTGAAAACATAGTCATTAACTGTTAAAGCATCCAGTAAAGCCAACAGGGCACAGAGGGCGATCACTCTTATCTGGTACCTCCCAAACTGGCCTACTTCTTCCACTAGAATCTTATCCAGATCCCTCTCACCACCGCCTGTAGACGAAGCATCAGCTTTCGGAGTCATTAGCACACTTAACAATTTTTTTACTTTACTGTTTGTTGCTGATATGCCACGATTTTGGCGAGAAATTTTGCAATCCCGGGCAAACTTATTTCTATTTTACATTCGGATTATATGATTCAAAGTTTATTATACAAATAATTTTTAAAAATATTGCTGAAGAGGCGTCGACTTCAAATTGTAAAGAATAAGTGAGATATGTAGATGACAGAAACTCTATTGGTTGATTTGTTACGGTGCCGTCAACTCAATTTCAAGGTCACGTAAAAGCAAAATGCTACGTGGATGAAATTTAAAAAGGTGTCTTTTGTTAAACGGTACATATTGGTGTACTAAAGAAACAAAACAGAAACGGAGAACACTCCGTAGCGCACATGTAACTGAGAGTTTTTTTTATATAGGTACATACACAAACCACGTCTTTATCCCGTACGTGGTAGACAAAGCCGAGGGTAACACCTGAAGGTCACTTTCAGCATGGTTGTGGCCTTGTGGGCGTATAGCTGGAAAGGAAATCACAATAGTGATGGGTACAAAATGATTCCTACGATTTGCGCCGATCACCATCTATGGGCTTTTACCATTTGCGCGGAAAAACAAGGAACTGGTACATTCTATGTTTTTCCTTTACTCCCTAACTAACATAGATGGGTCTTTTTTATCGTACGATTAATGTTGATGATTTAATTGATGATCCTGACGACCGGATCGCCTAGTGGTTTGAGAACCTGTAGGCTTATTATCTAACTCGCACGCAATCGCCATCGTGTTCATTTTGACAGTTCATGTATGGGCTGACAGTTGGCATCGGAATCGGCTAGCTGTCATATTCATACAAGAACTGTCAAAATGAACACGATGGCGATTGCGAGCGAGTTAGACAATAAGACTACTGACTATGAAGCTTGAGGTCCCATTTATAACTGAAAAATACGAATGTTTGTTAGAGTTCTCAAGTCTTGGATGTTTAATAAATATTGAAGTATGTATTTATCTATATAAGTATGTTTATCCCTTGTGTAGCACCCATATTGCAAGCTTTGCTTAGTTTGATACTAGGTCCATTGGTGTCAAATTGTCAATTGTCCTAAGATTATTTATTTATTTACTAACGTGTGATAGATATTTAGACAGGTCTGTTAAAATAATTTAGACGTTATTAATGTTAAAAACCTCTATAATGTAAGTGTGCGAATAGTTATTAAAAAATACTCTTTACTGAATACTACAAATCTGTACAAAACAATACAGAAACAGAACAAAGTAGACAATAGGCGGTCTTATCGCTTTATAGCGATCTCTACCAGACAACCAGGGTTACATGAGGTCTCTCAGAATTATTCTAGATTAATTCAACAGGTGGTTAGATTAGTTTTGACTTCGAAGATTTTTTTCATTTAATTTTTGATTCAAAATTTGGTCCTTCCCTTGACACGGTTCACTTTGAACATTGATCATTTGTATGGAAACATTTTTGTTAACTGTGATCAAAAAATCCTAAGAAACATCAAGTCATAGTGATCAGGGGCTTTACCATGACGTCTTAATGCGATTCAATTCCGACTCAGTTCAGTTTTTAGCTGTCATTTTTAGTATGGATCTGACAGCGAGCGAACCTAAACTGAATCGGAATTGAATCGCATTAAAACGTCATGGTAACCCCCCAGTAAAATCACATGAAGTGTCAATATGTACAATTAGTTACGTAAATCGAATCGAAACAATAAACCAAAATTATATTGTACAATTTATTGAAGCCTGCGGAATTGGTGCATGTGGTATTCTGTAAGGCTGTCCTAATCATCGTATTACATAACATTTCCGTCCGAACATAAGTCTTCTGAGATGCTGTAGCATGGTCTTCCCGCAGGAGTCTCGGCCGAGGTTCTCTGCGTCCTGCATGGATTCCGGCAGCGCGCAGCCCAGGGTCTCCGGCGCCAGGGTCACCAGTGCCCCGCACAGGAACGCCATGCCCGCGAACAGCACGAAAGGGAGAGGCCTCCAGATGGCATCGCTCTGACGGAAGAAAAACTGTTTTGCAATATACAAAATACAAATACAAATACGTTTATTTCGTCATCACAGGTAATATTAATAACAGATTATAAAACTGTATGCATACAGAAGGGTTTGATAAAAACTATAAAAATGTGGGCAGTAACATTTTCTCACATTTTAAAACGCTCAGCTAACAGTTAGCTGAGCGTTTTTCGTATATAAAGTTGGTTCTTGGTTTTTCTTACTCATAATCGATTACGCTATTGATCCTCATACGAGAGAAAATGTTTTCCAATACTTGCATTCTATTTAGTCGCTTTTTTGTTCGTTCTCTGGAACGTGACGAACAGGAACAAATAAATCCATAGTAAATCTGGGACACATTTTTTTGTACGAGAATTGACGTTAAGTTAACGATTCTGAGTAAGAAAAACCCAAAATAGCGGTATTTTGGAAAAATTGTTCATGTAGACTTTTTTTGAAAAACGTTGAGCTACAACCAATCATTTGGCAATCTGACATAATTCAGATGCAAAAACAAAACTTGTACGGAGTTACTCGTAATCCCAAATGCCAAAGTTACCCTCCAGAGTTAAAGTAACTCGATCTTAAGGTATTTAGGTTTTTACAGTTACTTATTCACTAAATATTAGAAAATGGTAAAGACAATCCGTACCAAAGCAGGCGTGAGTGGTCCTAACAGGCCTCCTAGTCTACCGATCATGGATGAATATCCCACCAGCCTCGACCGATAGCGGGTGGGATACAGCTCAGAAGTGTACACGTATATTGTGGTCATAACAGCTGAGATCGTGAGCTTCCCAAAGAGATACATGGACAACGATAGCCAATAGTGCCCTGGAAGAAGAAATAAATGTATTGACAGGCATTGATAGGAAAGATTGCGAATGGTGGGACTAAGACCTCGTGCAAGGTTTATTCGGATCGCTACCACCACCTTACGCACTAATCCTACGGTCAACGGTGCTTGCACGATTGAGTAAGCCAGCTGGTAAAATTACTAGCACTAGTTCTTAGGACTCTAGGTTAGCAACGCATATGGGTTTCCGTGGGTGGTGGTGCTCATTTACCATTAGGTGGCCCACTTCGTTTGCCTTCCTTGTCGTATAAAAAAATACTTATACACTGAATCAATAATCCAAAGCTCTCACCTTCTGGGATTAAGACATAAGCAATTTGACATAAACCACATATCCAATATCCTGCAATCAAGAAAGGTTTTCTGCCAATTCTATTCAACAGGAGCGCGGCTGTCCAGTATCCTGGTATCGATGCAGCAGCAACTGCACTAAAATTGAAATACTTATTTCCTGTGACTCCTACCGAAGACATCATCAGACCGAAATGGATGAACAACGTCGTAATCCACCAAGTTGGCGTCAGTATGCAGCGAAGGAGAATCTTCTTATGCTTGAAAACAACGGTCACTATCCAAGCCTCAGGCTCATCATTCTTAATCTGTTTGTTATCATTAGAGAGGGTACGCAGAGTCCTTTCAGAAAGAACGTTTCCGTTAATTTTAGCAGCGTTTTTCACTACTTTCTCAGCTTTTTTGTAGTGACCTTTACTTATTAGCCACCGGAATGACTCCGGAGCAATCCATAAGTAGAAGACGCCGATGAACAAAGGCGCGTTGAAAATGAGAATCAGGTGTCTCCAAGAGGGACCTGTCCATGCTATCAGACCCTTCAGAATGGTGCCAAATGCGATGAAAGTACTCATTGCGGAACCTGCCAACACTCGGTATTCAGGTCCTACGTATTCCAATGCTGTAATAAAGTAAATTGTTAAACGATTTGTGGAAGAATAATTGATTGTTTGTAGTTATTTTAATAAATTTGTGGGGAATTGTTCACACGGCTTTCCTTTTTATCTATCAGCGTAATTACATGCACACATAAATCACGTCTAAAAGCCACGTTTACCATGATTGTGGGTGTGTAGATGGAAGGGGAATCAAAATAGTGATGGGTTGCTAGCCGCATCGCCTATAATATGATTCCTAAGACTGTTGCCCATTCCCAGGATGGGTATATGTATATTTAAAACAACTAACCCAATTCGTTCATGCTGGTCTAGAAGCAAATAAAAACCATAGAATGCAAATACCAGCTGCTTATCTTCCCGCGTAGATCGTAAAAGACTATCGAGGCAATGTGCGAAAATCTTAAGAATATGGTATAGGCGACGCAGCAATTAATCGATCATTATTGTGATTCCCCTTTTCACTTATACTAAACTAAAGTAAACGTGGCCTTTACGTCTTGTAACCCTAGGTTCTGTCTACTACGTAAGGGTTAAAAATGTAATAATTATATATGTATGTATTTTACCCAAAATATAAACGCATGTGGTGGCACAAGCTCCCGTGACAGCTTGAAATAAACTTAGCAGCAGATAGTTGATATAGGAAGTGGCAAAGAACTTCAGGCACCCAAACAAAGCATGGTTAATAGATGAGATGGTTATGGCGACGCGTCGGCCCCAACGGTCAGCAACGAACCCTGTTATAGGCAGAGATATCATCATGCCAAAGAGATCTATGGAACCAAGCAGATTTGGTCTCCAAACGTCACAAGCCATGTTGAACTGAAAGGCAAATTAGCAAGTTGTGAATGTTAACACGTTCTCAGTATGTAATAGTGGTACATACACTCTTGACAGAGTGGCCGTTAGTCATCGAATTTGCATCTGGACCTTCACAACTTTCTTGTAATAGTGTGATAGTTTCCCTTTGTCTTCCACACCGCAGTGCTGTCTAGAGCACGTAGTTTACAGAGACAACAGAGAGCTGTCCACTCTCACAATAGGCCCGTTAGTCTTTTGTTTTTTTTTTTTTTTTTATAAAAGAGGGGGCAAACGAGCAGACGGGTCACCTGATGGAAAGCAATCACCGTCGCCCAGGGACACCTGCAAGACCCGGGGGATCACAAGTGCGTTGCCAGCCCTTTGAGGAACAGGAAGGCTCGCTTTTTAAAGATCCCTAAATTGTACCGCTCAGGGAATGCTGCAGCAGGAAGTTGGTTCCAGATCTTTACACGCATTGGGTCCTTCCTATTCGAAAGCTGAGCTCGCGGCATGGTTCAAGTATAAAGAAGCGGAAATGTCATCTTAACCATACAGTTCTAGAAAATACCTCTAGAAAATAACCAATAAAAAAAAAGATTTTGATAAATTGAGAGGTGCTTTATCGCCAACTCCTAACCAGCGTTGCTCATGGTCTAACAAACCTGAGATCGATACACAATACATTTGTCAATTGATGAAATCACGCTTCTCTATAAATTATAAGAATTCGTAGCGTATGTGTGTCTTGTACAACACTTGTAAGCGTCATTCACTCACACTAAGTCATCTCGTTACCACGAGCTTTATTATTGCACGTAAATAATTTGTTGTGGAGCAACGCGTCTTTAAGATCGAACAGATTCGTTTCGTGTCGTTCTGCTCACACCCACTCATTAATATAAAATAGAGAGGGACGGCAGGTTACGAACTTCGAATTCGATTTCGATTAGAGAGCCCCCTGTACTTCAAAAGCTTACGTCATATATTGCTGAATTCTTATCTTCAAAGACGTACTCTTCACACGCTATCAAAGAATCTCGATCGAAGTTTTCAGCGGGACAGGATTCAGTCGTATTCACTGTCGTGTTCGCATAACGTTGACAATTGTCAAACGAGTTTTGAGAAGGTGGCACCGCGTTAAGGATCCATGGTGGAGTAAAATTGAGGTACGAGCTTGAATTTTCACATTCCGGGATCAAACACCTGAAAGAAACGTATACAAAGTTCAGGAGATGAATTCGTGATTCTACAATAATTAAAAGGTGAATAATGGACTAATTTTTACTAGATATGGCTAACAACTACTGCAAGGAAACTGGCTTTCGAATGAAAAAACTTATTACATCCCTCTATTTGCGTCGGGGCTTAAAAAAGAAGTCACGAGGTATTAAGAAAATAGAAGCACTACCGTTGAACAGAAAATATGTAGTGAATGCAGTATTTATGGAGGGTAAGAAACAAACAAATCATACCTAGTCTGAACCTTCGTAAAGGTGAATATGTATTCATTTTTAGCGAGACTCTGCAGAACAGCTATCACAGCTAAAAGTAATATCGCTCTTATCTGGTATCTCCCACATTGGCCCACCTCTTCAGTCAGAATCCTGTCCAAATTCAGGACGTTGTCTACAGACGCACCTCCGCTTTGAGTCATGACGCACCATTAAGAATCAATTCTTCTCACTTGATCCTTCTAAAGGCAGTTGCAATGTCAATCACAAGGGAAACGGCATATTTTGGACATCTACAGGAACACCAAATGTACATTATTAAAAAACACAAGGGGATTTTGGTAAAAGAGGTAGAGAAAGACCTAGAACATCAAATTGTTGGCTTAGTTTGATTTAAAAGCCCTGTAAATGTTTTTCCGGATTTTCGAATCATAGTGGACTATGAGGTTCACTTTGAACATTGATCAATGTTCAAAGTGAACCGCGTCAATGGCGGGACTAAATTTTGAAGCAAAAATTAAAATATAAATTCCTTATAGGGGTGTTCCATCTTACTAAACCAAACCGCCTGTTGGAATATTCTGGAACTTTCCATGTTATGATGCAATATAATTAGTGCCTAGTCACTGTATATTTTTTTCACACTCGCAATCCAGACTGATTAAACCAAAAAATCTAAACGAATGTATTTTTTTAGTACATTACACGGCGAGGATTAAATAATGTCTCAGATCGCAGGAACTCTCCGCACGAGCCAAAGGCGAGGGCGATAAACGTGTGACCTGAGGCTTTCTTTATCACCGCCCGATGTACATAATTTCACATCTTCCCTTGCCCAGGAAGTGGAAATTGCCGCTAGCGAGAGATTGACATACCTAATTCTACAAATATCTCACGTAAGGACTTTGTAATAGTCCGAAACATGTCGAGCAATTCTCTAGTGTAATTACTTTATGTACTTCCCAAAACTTTAAGGCAGGTTCTCTGAACGGCGTCTAATAAAGTCAGCCACAGGTGTGGTGCCGACCTGTATAAACTTGAACTAGTTACATCGATTAATTTTGCTTATTAATTACCTTCATCTTCTTATTATTATTACAATACATACATACCGTCACGCCTCTTTCCCACAGGGGTAGGCAGAGACTTTGTTCCACTTGCTACGATCCTGACATACTTCTTTCACTTCATCCACACTCATTGATCTCTTCATACATGCTCGTCGGTTTCGGGAACGCCTGACCTGACCTTGTTTCAAAACGTCTCCTATGTCTCGGAACGTCCGTCTAGGCCTTCCCCTCCCAATGCAACCCTTCACACTCCCCATATAGATCTGTTTAGTTAGTCTACTTTCATCCAACAACACCATCACACCACTACTCACTACTACTATTCTCATCACTATTCTCATCACTACTTCCATTATTGCAAGCTTTTTATTAACTTGCAATGTAGGTATGTATGTAAGTATGTTTGTCTGGTTGTAATCTTGCAACTCAATTTTGAAGCAGCTATCTTCAATTGAGCTGAAATTTTGCACACTTGAGTAAGTCGGATGACAACACAATAATCTGGTAGTAGAATTCTGAAGGCCCGGCCAGGATCGTCTCAGACTCGGTCGTCGCCGTTGGTCAATGCATGTACAGTCGACAAAAAGTACAGTCAGCAAAAAAAGCTTCTACCAAAAATGAAATTTTTAGGTTAGATTATTTTACACTACCTATTTTTAAAGAATTGGCTTCAGACAGCCAACATAGGTACCAACAAGCAAACTACACATAATAAGAAACACTTAATTCGTGTGACAGAATATAGCTCGTCTTTCTTCAGTTTTAAATATGCGTGACTTGGCCGCATAGAGGAATTAACAAATAGATTCAAAAGTAGTTTCATTTTGCTCGAAAAAAATACCGTTCATATGCGGCAATTGTTGCTCTCTGATCCTGACCAAGGTTAAGATTGACACTGTGGGCAGCCCCGGATCTACGATTTTCTCGAATCGGGGCAAAACCTTGATGGTGGAAACTGCGACCTGGGGCAAGTGCCCCGGTTTGCCCCCCCCCTTAGATCCGGGGATGCTGTGTGGCATGCCCTGATCCAGAGCTTCTGGTGTAAGATTTAGACACGAAATCTAATCGAAATCGTGTAATTTTTTTAATACGTATGTATTAACTTTCACATTTATAATATTAAGTAGGATTGTCATTAATAACGTTCGAGCCCTAGTTTTTTTTCGATAGTTTTTGTCTCATCCTTTGAACAAAACTAATTAGTAATTACATTACTTTTTTTCTTCCATGCAGGTTTGGGAGTAAAGAAAAAACATAGAATTTACCAGTTGCTTCTCTTCCCGCGCAGATGGTAAAAGCCCATCGAGGGAATGGGCCAAAGTCTTAGGAATCATGTCATAGGCGATGCGGCTAGCATATCAACCCTAGTTTTGGTTACCCTTTCCACCTATACGCCCTTAATCATGCTAAACGTGGCCTTAAGGTTTTGTTACCTTAGGATCTGTCTACCCCGTAAGGGATAAAGACGTGATATGTGTATGTATGTGTGTTTTACTGCTCTATAAGTTAATTGAAAGGAACGAGTCTAATTAGACATGGTACGGTTTGGTTTTGTTGTAAAATGAAATTCATTGTTAATGCACTAGCCAGCCGGCCTTCAAATCTGCTTAGCACCTGTATAAATACTTTTACAGACACAAATGTATACAAATTACGACTGGATACGACTTGACGTTAAGGAAAAAAATGGTTTCAGTAAAAAAATCGTTTTTAATGCAAGTTTTTTTAGCTGACTGTACTGGCATTGTCACCCGTCCTACATATGTGTACCAAATTTCAAGTCAATCGGACCAGCCGTTGAAGAGTTCCCTCCTACGGAGACGATCTTGGCTGGGTCACCAGAACTCCACTACCACATTATTGTATTCATCCGACTGACTCATGTGCAAAATTTCAGACCAATAGGCTTATTACCTAACTCGCTCGCAATCGCCATCGGGTTAATTTTGACAGTTCTTGTATGAATGTGACAGCTAGCTGATTCCGGTGCCATATGTCAGCCCATACATGAACTGTCAAAATAGACACGATGGCGATTGCGAGCGAGTTAGGTTATTATCGCTCAGAAATGACGGCATAGCGCTCAGAGTTATTTTATGATATAATAACAGCCTTCTAAGCTTCATTCACGCTGGTTCATTTCACATGTTTTTTTTTGTCCATGGGCTTGTAGTCTACTAGTGATGTTTCGTCTGTCAGAAAACCCTCATACATTTTAAGTTCTGTATTCTCTCTCTTTTGACTTCGGAACTCTAATTGCCGGGTGTAATATGAAAACGGGACTCTGTGTGCTCGCTAGACCCGGTTTTTATCCGGGAACCGTTCTTGGCTGAGCACACACGATCCATCAAAATTAATTCAATGGAGACACAACGCGGGGGCGATAATGGCCATCCGGTACAACCGGCAGGCGATTTTCATGCAACGTATAAAATACGAAAAAAACTCAATTTTGAAAGTAAACAAAAACCCAACTGCAAAAAGGCGGGTAACCGCATCCAATTTTATTTTATTATGTTTGCTTTTACTGATTTAGACTTAGATTATTTATTCATTCAATAAAAATTACATCATATTGTACATTGTCAAGTTAGAAAAGTTTAGATTGAAATCGTCAAGAGTAAATTAAATAAAATAAAATAATACAAACCAATTGAATATTACAAAAATGTCAAAATCAAAAACAAAAACAATAAAACAATAAGGAACAATTAAATTAATTCTCCGCTAGGGATTGTCACTGCTTAATGAAATAATAATAAAGACTTAATTTAATATAGGCAATTAATCGAAAAAACAATATGAAAAATAGATAGTAGCCGATTCTCAGACCTACTGAATAGATACGCATATAAAATTTGGTAAGAATCGGTAAAGCCGTTTCGGAGGAGTACGGCAACTAACATTGTGACATGGAAATTTTATATATTAGAAGATAGATAAATAACTATTATCATATCGAGTAGCTCTATGCAGCAATGTTGTGCAGTTCCGTTTTGTTCGGGAAAAAAATCCGCTTTCAAAGCGTTCACATTCATCGCCAAATCCATATTTGCGATAATTTCACGAAGGAGATCACTTTTCAACAGCTATATGAAAGAAAATAATTTACTAGCTTTTGCCCGCGACTCCGTCTGCGTAGAGTACTTAAAACCTTCCTCTTGAATCACTCTATCTATTTAAAAAAACCGCATCAAAATCCGTTGTGTAGTTTTGAAGATATAAGCATACATAGGGACATAGGGACATAGGGACAGAGAAAGCGACTTTGTTTTATACTATGTAGTGATGTCACGAAGCCCGCCGAAATCAGTGAAAAGTGAATGTGATTGGAGCTCACGTGACACTAGCGCCTCTAGTGGCAAATTCACGAATCGCATTAAGACGTCATGGTACCCCCCGACCTTTAAACTTCGTCGTCGTTACTATTCTGTAAACTTACTAAAATGGCGCACAATATACTATATTTAACACCGAAACACATTTATTTTACGCGACATATCTAAGAGAGTTTCCTTGTTATGCCTTATGGGACACTAACCCACTTACAGCGTCGCCTGGTTTAAGAGCCAGGTAACGACGTAGTAAACATAGTTATATAATATAAGATAACAGCATAGTTAAAAGTCACGAGTTCAGCAGCTCTGTTCACGGTTACCGCAAAAAGTTTAATGCAGGAAATAAAATAATCTAATTAATAAATAGGGTGCATTGGGGTAAATTCGAAATTGGGGGAATTTCGAAAATCGTGGATATCCACTAAACGGGGAACAATTCCACAACCTGGCAACGCTTATCTAGAAGCCAAAGGCAAGACAAACTTTTCAAACGTTTCAAGGTAAACGTTGTTAGATTATGTAATTGTTCCCCGTTTTGTGGATATCCATGAGTTTCGAAATTCCCCCAATTTCGAATTTACCCCAATGCACTATAAATAAATCTCTAGGGACAAATTACAACAATTGACCTAGCCCCAAACTAAGCAAAGCTTGTACTATGGGTACCAGGCAATGGATAAACATACTTATATAATGTAGATAAATACATAATTAAATACATACAACATCCATGACTCGCGCACAAACATTTGTATTCATCATACAACTGTCTGCCCCTACGGGATTCGAACCCGGAACCTCTAGCTTCATAGTCAGGGTCACAACCACTAGGCTATCCGGTCGTCATTATCAACATATTCCACTGACTTGAAATTGAACTACATACATACACAAATCACGTCTTTATCCCTGACGGGGTCAGAGCCTTTTTTTTTTTTTTTTATTCGGAGGGAGAATGCATTATGCACTATCCACCGCGCCCTTGGGACGACGCGGAGGGTGTATGGGGCTCTCCTCCTCCATTCTTTCCCTCCTATTTGGGAGCGAAGGAATGTAGAAGGCATACCCATTAAAACCTCCGGTATTCCCTCAACTGCCAGACAGCGAGTGCTATGGGGGCATATTGTGAACCACAGCACCCGCTGGCCGGCCCAGCCACCCTGGCTGGACCTCCTCTCCGAGAGGGGGGATCGGGAATGCGTGATCCCCCCCTAACACTGTGGCCCTTTAAGGCTGCTAGGGGATCCCAGCCCTTAACAACCAGCGCCACTAGGGGGGAAGCGCGGCAAGATATTGTCGCCGCCTTCTCCCCGTTCGTCTCCTCCGGAGTGGGGGTGCGAGGGGATCTGCCTCGCGCTCCCTCTCCCTCTCCTCCTTCTGTGAACGGGGTCAGAGCCTACGGGAACAAGATCTAAAGGCCACGTTTAGCAAGACTGTGGGCGTATAGAAAGAAAGAAAGAAAGAAGACATTTATTCCTTTTTGCAAGACACACAAATATAAGATAATTAAATATAGGTGATATATAGGTGGAAAGTAGAATCAAACTAGTGATGGCTTGCTAGCCGCATCGCCTATAACATGATTCCTATGATTTTCGCCCATTCCCTCGATAGGCTTTTACTATCTGAGCGGGAAGAGAAGCAACTGGTACATTCTGTTTATTCTTTGCTGCCAGACCAGCATGGAAATTGAACTAAATCGTCGCAAATGTAGTATGTGGTAGGGCCTTGTGCAAGGTCTGTCCGGATCGCTACCACCATCTTACTCGCTAATCCTGCCGCTAAGTAGCAGTGCTTGCACTGCTGTGTTCCGGTGTGGAGAGTAAGACAGCCGGGGAAATACGGGCACAAGAGGCATTGCATCTTAGTCCTCTAGGTTGGCAACGCATCTGCAATCCCTCCGGGGTTGCGGGTGTCTATGGGCCGTGGTGATCACTTACCATCAGGTGACCCACTTGCTCGTTTGCCTTCCTATTCATATAAAAAAAAAAAGTATAAAATGTTCTACTCCCGCAACAGTGCTTGTGATTTTTTCTTCTGATGTTGCCGTTTATAGACCGACCGCTAAATGAGTCTTCGCCCGCGCGGTGCAGGGGCGCGGGGTGTGAAAACCGCGGGGGCCGAGCTCCGTGCAGGCAGGCGCACACCCGCCCGCACCTCTCTCGGTCCCCTTTGTCGTCCTACCCCGCGCCCCTGTGTCACGCGAGTGAGGACACGTTTAAGAAGGCGGTCTATACTTATATAAATCACGTGTTTATTATCCCTTACGGGAGACAGAGAGGTAAGAAGACTTAAAGGCCAAGTTTAGTATGATTGTGGGCGTATAGGTGGAAAGGGGCATCAAAATTTGGAGGGGGCGTCCATTAATTACGTGAGGTATTTAGGGGGAGGAGGGGGTCGAGCCGAATCTTACTAAATCTCACTTGGGGGAGGGGGGGTCTTGGCAAATAACACGTAATTTTTGTTTTATCAGAAAATGGTGTAAAACTGCGTGAAAATTAATTAAAATTAAAGTTGAATTAATAATTTAAGATTACAGCAATAATTGCAAATACTATAGTCCTTGCTAGTCTTAAATAAAAGTAATTAAACAAATTGTGTTATGTGTTTTAATAAATCCAATACTTTTATACCCAAAGTACAAGTTTTGAAAAATCTCACGTGAGATTGGGGCAGGGGGGAGGGGGTCGAGAAAAATCTTACGACATCTCACCAAGGGGGGAGGGGGGGTCAAAAATCCTTAAAAATGCTTCACGTAATTAATGGACGCCCCCTGATGGGTTAGCCGCATCGCTTATAACATGATTCCTACCATTTTCCCTCGTGGATGTGATTCGCTTGTTGATGCTTTTTTGTTTACTTGTCAATATTATTTATTAGAGCTGCAACTTAAAATCAACAAGTAACATCTGCTTACAGTTCATTGCCTTCCCTTTCTGGCGTTTTGCCCAAAAACAAATGCACATTGAGTAAGTTTATCAACGCCGAGTCAGCTCTGCCAATTTATATATACGTACTTCTATGTGAGTATTGTGAAATCGAGCGTATGTTACTAGATACCCCTTATAAGCTAAGAGCTAGCGACAGGTTTTGCAGCCAATAGTCCTACTAATATTATAAACTAGCTGTTGCCCGCAACTTCGTCTGGATAGAATTCGTTTATCGCTATCCCGCAGGAATCACGCAATGTTCCGGGATAAAAAATAGCCTGTGTGTTATTCCAGACTATAATCTATCTATGTTCCAAATTTCATCCAGATCTGTCCAGCCGTTCTGGCGTGAAAGAGTAACAAACATCCATCCATCCATCCATACTTACAAACTTTCGTGTTTATAATATTAGTAGGATGCTAGTTCGTGAGTGTCTATTTGTTTCTTCTTTACGCTGAATCGACTGGACTGGACGGAGCTGGTAACCCAGATTAAAACATAGGCTACTATTGACCAGGAAAATTGTTAAATTCCCGCGGGTGTTGCACAACTATGCAGACAAAGTCGCGGGGAACAGCTAGTAAAATAATAAAACAAATTGTGTGCTTACATAGCAAATGTCAACAAAAATAGAACCCTTGAGCCAGGTACTCATCTACGAGCTGTTATCGTAACGTAACCGTAACTTTTACGTTACAGAAGAAAGAGAAACGTAGAAATGGTATGTGAAAAAGAGAGCCACCTTTATGCAGAAAATGGCATGTGTAAACGCCAAATTGAATTTGACGGTTCGAGTAGCAGAATGATTCTGCCGGAATCCGAATTTCTCGAGTGTTCCGCTGTCATGAGATAAGATGTTCAATCACATAAACCTAAATAACATTCAGCAGAGTTCATTTTGCAACGCAGTTATTTAACGTCTGTTGTGCATTGCAAAAGTATTATTTAGACAACACTAACATTTTCAGGGGTACGTAATAAAATACATAAAGTTTAAAATGTATAATGGGTTAAAATACATAATGGTTTATAATATATGTATAATGCGATTTTCTCAGAAAGTTACAAATTAACAGGATTGTTATAAAACAAACCTAACCTAACCTAAACCAATCTATAGATTACGATATCAAAAAAGTTCATTTAGCTAATAGTTTTACAGAAAATTGCGTTATATATTTTAAACCATTATGTATTTTAACCCATTATACATTTTAAACTTTATGTATTCTGATCCGCTCCCCATTTTCAGGCTGTTCTCTTTTGGCTACTTCACGCTAGATGGTGCTTATATACCTATACAATGGTCTTTAAGCAATGTAATGTGGATGGAAAGATCAAATTATAATACTGATTCAGAACTTATTACATTTTTATAATAGAAAAGCTACGACCAATAATTGCCAAGATTTCAATGTAGGAGTAAACTGTCGATGTAAGAGTTTGGCGACACCGGTTTCTCTAGCGAATGTGACTTATTGCACTTCTATGTTCGTCTTTCTTCTATGGATAAAGTGGACGTGGGTCGCGAGCCCGTCGCGAGCGGAACGCCCAATGGCGTCCAATGAGCGGTGACAATTGCTTTCCATCAGGTAACCCGTATGCTCGTTTTCCTCTTCACTACATAGTATAAAACAAAGTCGCTTTCTCTGTTCCTATGTCCCTATGTATGCTTATATCTTCAAAACTACACAGCGGATTTTGATGCGGTTTTTTTAAAAGATGGAGAGTTTTTATGTATAATTCTACTCAGACGAAGTCGCGGGCAGAAGCTAGTATAACATAAAACACACTGTTACAGACAGACGGACAGACCGACGGACAGTGAAAATTTAGTAGTAAAAAGGTGCGGTTAGAAAAGTATACAAGCTCTTAGTCTACAAAAACATTAGTCGGGGCGAAATAATACTCCGTATCTCAAATTGAGCGAACAGGCACGCACAAGTATTGAAAAGACAAACAAGGGAAACTAGACAAGTAACTCAGCGCAACTTGGTGCGCCGTGCGTATTTGTACTGAGTGGATTGGTTAGTTTTGCAAGAAAACGTACTTATGAGTGACAAGGACAGGTGACCTAAAATGTTTGTGTGGTTTTAGTGGCTTATGAAGGGCTTCTCTGATGCTGTTGCGTCAATAACACTGTATTTTTATTTGACTTAGCAACTTTGCTTGAAGTGTTTTCGATGGGGAGCCTAAGACATTTGAGAAAATAAGCTTTTCTTTTAGATTTCCAGATTGGTCATGCACCTTTAATCCCTTCAACGTTTGGTCTGTCAAACTTTTGACGTGACAACGTCTTATGAATTGGTTTGCCGAGTGACACTTCAAGAAACTGCGTTACGCTCCGCTCACGTTATGCGCTCACAATGAGAGCGAGTGAGAGGCATGGTTAGCCCGCCTAAGAGCGAGAGAGACAGACATAAAAAGTGAAAGGCACGCGTCCCTTCCACTCGAGCACAGTTAGCCCGCCTAAGAGCGAGAGAGACAGAGCGAGAGAGAGAGAGTGAGAGAGATAGGCATACACACCGGTTCATGTCTTGCGCTTCTTCCTACTATACGAATGAATATTCACATTAAAATTATTTTACCACTCAAAGTCGTTGTCACGTAAAACTTTCGCCCGTATACCGACTTTACAGGCAACCGGTTTTATTATAATTAATTAAATGAGAGGAATGAGAAAGCGGATGCGTTGATCATATCAATTACCTAATTACAGTATTAATAAAAGAGATCCAGATAAAGAAATGAGGACAGGTCCAAGTTTCCTAAGAAAAGAGATAATAGATCTATGAGTTGCCAAACTAGATTGACTCATACTTATTCTAGTAACTCTTCCTCCACCCCTTTCCTCCATGCCAGAACATAACGCTACAGACATCACTGCTTAGCGAGAGGTTAACAGAAAATATTTCGAATAGACCATTTAGAGTTAAGTATTTTTTCAATCCTGTTAGTAATATCTATGCTGTCTGTTCTGTTATTATGTTGCGTAAAACTTTGTTATGTTGTTGTTTTTTATTTTGTTACATAATTATTATTGTGTCGATAAAGAATTGATGACCTGATTGCCCAAAGGTTAGAACTTGACTGCAAAGTTCGAGGTTCCAAGTTCAGTATCCGGTTGGGACAGACATTTGTATGTATGAACAAAAACTTTTACCTTGCTACTTCGCTAGCTTTTGTTCATTGAAATGGACTTTTGCAAAGTGACGCCTGAATAAAAGTCTGAATAAAAGTGAGTCTTGGAAGTTTTATACTATATTTTATTTATTTATTTATTTATATATGAATAGGTATAGCTATTATTGCTATTATTATTTTGTGATGCTGGTCTGGGAGCAAAGAAAAATCATAGAATGTACCAGGTGCTTCTCTTCGAGGGATTGGGCGAGAATCTTAGGGATCATGTTTTAAGGCGATGTGGCTAGCAACGCATCGCTGGTTTGAGTCCCCTTTCCGTTTATAAGCCCACAATTATGCTAAACGTGGTCTTTAAGTCTTGTTTAGGCTCTGTCTGTGTGTCAAATAACAAAACTATACGAAATGGCACACAATCGAATTTCCATTTGGAATGAGTTTTTGTAAAAAAATATTATATCACTATCACTATATAGTACAAAACAAAGTCGCTTTCTTTGTCCCTATGTCCCTATGTCCCTATGTATGCTTATATCTTCAAAACTACACAATGGATTTTGATGCGATTATTTTTAATAGATAGAGTGATTCTAGAGGAAGGTTTTTATGTATAATTCTACGCAGACAAAGTCGCGGGCAGAAGCTTTTTATTATATCTTAGCATAATCTTATCTCAGTGACTAAACCTTGTAATGGGTGAAACTAAAAAAAAGTCTGCAAAATACTTACAAGCAAAAGTTTCGTGCTCTTATTTATTTCCTCAGTAATTAAACGTTTAATTTAATTAAGAGTGACATGACACTGTGTGCAGTAATTAACAACATCGGGATTAGGAGGGTCGCGGGCTAAATTAACGAGATAGCCGGTTCTTTTTGTAGGCAACCGGCGGTTCCGTAGTTCCTCGACAAAGTTTGTACCGTAGAATGTTGGGTTTAGATTAATGAAATTTCAATAAAAAAATCCGAATAGAAGTAAAATCCATTATATAAATAAACTAGCGACCCGCCCCGGTTTCGCACGGTATATTATGCATGTATTATACATAGAAACCTTCCTCTTGAATCACTCTATCTATTAAAAATGCATGAAAATCCGTTGTGTAGTTTTGAAGATATAAGCATACATCGGGACATGAGGACAGAAAAAGCGACTTTATTTTATACTATGTAGTGAAGAGAGGGAGAAAAAGAGAGAGAGAGAGAGAGAGGGGGAGAGATAGAGATTTATTTACACACATTCGATACACATACATAAAAAGAGATACAATACATTTGAGAAAAATATGCAAGAAACAAACAGCCAATGATTTTACACTGAACTAAGGCCGTTTCACCACTCTCTGTTAAGTTACTGTCAGTTATCTATGATTCTCTCTCTATTTATTACTACGAAACAGACTGAGAAGACATCATAGATAACTGGACACTTAAAATATTAGGGTCTCAACTGAGTTTTGAAACATGGTCTAAGACTTAGAAAAGTACTTACTTCTACTTTTTCGGTGGGAGCCAATATGAGAGAGACAGAAAGAAAGAAAGAGAGAGAGAGAGAGAGAGAGGGAGAGAGAGAGAGAGAAACATTTATTTACACACCTTTGATACACGTAGATATATAGTATGATGTAATACAATATATCGAACCTGTTTCGTTAAACTAATGTGAACACCAGCTGAAATACTTCGGTGATTTCTAAAATAGCGATGCGCTGTTTGTGACACAAAATGAAAAATAAAAAGCTCATTCCAAAGCAGCTTTGCACTGAACCCCGTTAAAAATTCATCTTCTTAATCTCTGTCAAGGGTGAGATTGGCAGACGGCTTTTAGGAGTTTTTTTTTAATTAGTCGACGTTGCTGTGATCTGTGGAAATTAAAAATGGAAGGAGCTAGGGTCTTTACCTTTTGCTGATAGTTCAGACTCGCCTTTACACTGTAGATTAGTTTTGCTGCTTCTAAATTACTTCAAGTTTCAAGCTTCAGGGGCTTTACCATGACGTTTTAATGCGATTCAATTCCGACTTAGTCCAGGTTTTAACTGTCAGCGAGCTAACCTAAAGTGAATCGGAATTGAATCGCATTAAGGCGTCATGTTAATCCCCCTGGTGTTAAAAAATGACGTGTGGTAGGTGAGGAAGGGGGTGAGGTGGGGTGAATTTGTGAAGTAGTGAAGGAGCGGCATTTGAATACCAGACGCTTCTCTTCCCGCGCAGATGGTAAAAGCCCATCGAGAGATTGGGCGAAAATCATAGGAATGATCTTATAGGCGACTAGCTTCTGCCCGCAACTTCGTCTGCGTAGAATTATACATAAAGACCTTCCTCTTGAATCACTGTATCTATTAAAAAAAACCGCATCAAAATCCGTTGTGTAGTTTTGAAGATATAATCATACATAGGGATATAGGGAAAGAGAAAGCGACTTTGTTTATGTAGTGACTAGCTTCTGCCCGCGACTTCGTCTGCGTAGAATTATACATAAAAACCTTCCTCTTGAATCACTCTATCTATTAAAATAAACCGCATCAAAATCCGTTGTGTAGTTTTGAAGATATAAGCATACATAGGGACATAGTGCATAGGTACAGAGAAAGCGACTTTGTTTTATACTATGTAGTGATGATGCGGCTAGCGACCCATCACTATTTTCATTCCGTTTTCCACCTATACGCCCACCATCGTGCTAAACGTGACCTGTCTTGTTACCTTAGGCTCTGTCTACCCCGTAACGGATAAATACGTGATTTGTGTACGTATGTTTGTGTATGTGCACTTAAATTGTGTTTGTGTATGTAATTTCGTTTTGATCCTTTGCTTCCTTGTTTAATTTTATCTTTAACGCAAAATTCTAACAATTTTTAAACTAAAACAATATTCCGCGTCAATTTTTAATTTCCTCGCAAAATATTCAATCGTATTTTAAAAAGGCAAATCATAATCAACTCTCCCTTTTTTTGCAAATTGAAAAATTTACGACACCGTAATAACGACGTTGTGACATATTTTTTCCATTTTGTTTCATTTTCTGTGTTTATTGCGTCTCTAACGAAGTTAATTATCGAGGTTGAGCTAACGTATTTAATTGGTTATCAAAACAATAAACGTTTTATTTTTCGGTTTATTTTCGTGAAGATTCGATTTTTCACGATTTTTTGGAGGTGTTGCCAAATTCCATAAATCTATGGAAAGTACATTACATAATAAAAGGTTTTGGTTAGTATGGTTTTTATATATGAATATATATTACATCAAAAAGGTTGTGTTGTACCTGTCTTTTTGTCGCATGAAATTAAAAAAATCGCATAGTAACAAAGGTCACAAGCTAGTAATATATATAACTCAAATGTGACTGACTGACTGACATAGTGATCTATCAACGCACAGCCCAAACCACTGGACGGATCGGGCTGAAATTTGGCATGCAGGTATATGTTATGACGTAGACATCCGCTAAGAAAGGATTTTGATCAATTCTACCCCCAAGGGGATAAAATAGGGGATGAAAGTTTGTATGAAACTTTGTCAATTTTAAACCGATCGGGCTGAGACAGCTGACAGCGATAAGCGAATTCTATGCAGACGAAGTTGCGGGCAACAGCTAGTTAACTATAATAATAGAGAAATCGCAGTAAGCAACCTTAGACTTGGAACGACTTTGTCTAGATTTCATTACTTTTTAGAGATAAACAAGCAGCTCCATCGAGACTTGGCTAGTTTTTTACAGAATATTTTTGGTGGGATACAATTATCACGTACCAAGTCTAAGTGTGTCAACCATTCGAGATTGACAAAAAAAGTGACCAAAATAAAAAAGCTTAGGAAGCTCCTCGGAGTCTAATAGAGACCGACAGGCTTTTAAGCTGCGAAGCTTTTAGCAATCGGAGCGACGGAACTTTTACGGGAAGAGTTTGATGACTACAGCTTAAAGCTCGTAATGGTTAGAAACCTATCTGTTGGTTTCTTTGGCTTTATTTTAAAATTTAAGTTCACACAAGCTTTTTCGCTGACGAGACGAGACCAAGACGTCAAAAATATCTAATCTATACACCTTTATACATACATATACATACATACATACATAATATATATTTTTACTCTGTTTTTTTTTTCTTGTTTTTTTTGCTATAAAATTGTGTATATCCTTTTATATTTATGTGTCTTGCAAAAAGGAATAAATGTCTTCTTTCTTTCTTTCTTTATATATCACGTCTTTATCCCTTTCGGGGTAGACAGAGCCCAAGGTAACAATACCTAAAGGCCACGTTTAGCATGATTGTGGGCGTCAAGCTGGAAAGGAGGAACAAAATAATGATGGGTTGCTAGCCGCATCGCCTGTAGTATGATTGCCAAGATTTTCACCATCTGCACGGGAAGAGAAGCAACTGGTACATTCTATGTTTTTTGTTTGCTCCCAAACTAGCGTGGAAGTGAATACACCTTTATGCCAGAAATATTAAGGTCCGTGATACACGTAATTGACGTATTTGGCTGTATCGATATTTGTATGTATGTATGTATGTATAACTCTTTATTGTACATAAAACACAAGAACAAGATGAATACAGGAATATTTATGCCCTGGACTGTACTTTTGTTTCACCACAACCATATCATCAACATCCACCTATACGCCCACAATCATGCTAAACGTGACCTTTATGTCTTGTTACCTTAGTCTCTATCTACCCCGTAAGGGAGACGTGAGTTGTGTATGTGTAGTCGTATTTAACATATCTTCATTGTATACTGTAGGACAGAATTAAATGGAGGATGCAATTGTGATTCCGAAGTGCTTTGTAAAATAATATATGACGTGAGTTTGTTATAAAATACATACCTACATATATACACAAATCACGTCTTTATTATCCCTTACGGGGTAGACAGAGCCTAAGGTAAGATATACCTACAGGCCACATTTAGCAAGATTGTGGGCGTATAGGTGAAAAATGAAATCAAAATAGTGATGGGTTGCTAGCCTCATCACCTATAACATGATTCCTATGATTTTCGCCCATTCCCTCGATGGGCTTTTACCATCTGCGCGGGTAGAGAAGCAACTGGTATATTCTATGTTTTTTCTTTGCTCTCAGATCAGCATGGGAGAAAATAAAATAAAAACTTGCGAAAACTGTTCCATTGATATCTCTTGACAATTTTCGGAACACAACATGCATGCATTCAAAGATTCTTTCAAAGTTTAGCCATGATAAGCACGACATTTTAAAAACACTCACTATAAAAGAAATGGCGACAACTCCACTGACAAGAGCCAGTCTCAGTACAGAGAGAGAGAGAGAGAGAGAGAGAGAGAGAGAGAGAGAGAGAGAGGGAAATAGCGTGTTCTTTATGTTCTCACGAGGGCAAAGTTGCGAGTGCAAGCTACTCGTAGATAAGTTTAAACGCATATTTTCTAGCCTGGAAGACGCGCAAACATTAGTCCTACATTTTCCAGCCAGCGAGCACCATTTCAATCATTAAAAAAACTAAACAAAACATAAAACAAATGCCGCGATCGCCACGGCCGCTAAGTTACGCCGACACCCCGGGGGCGAAACTCGCGGCGGCCTAACAAAATTATGTTCGCCCCCAACTTTGGCCGACACGTAAAAGGCCAGCTGGGAATACGGCTTTATGATGCTTCGGTGTTAACATGATTGTGAGAATGACGCCCCTTGTGAGCAGAGGAATGTCACGGTGGGCATTTTTTGTTATGACCTTTTTGGGTGAAAATCCAGTGACCGTAGACAAGGTGCATACGTGGGCGAAATTTTCATTCCTGCCTTCCGTGTAAACCATAAGCGTGAGATAGAATTTCGCTCGCGACGTGGGGTCGGAAACTACTTATTAATACAAGTTACAAGCTTTCTATTGACTTGCAACGTATGTAATGTGTATGTACTTATAAGTATGTTTGTCCGGGTGGAATCTTGCAACTCAATTTTGAAGCAGATATATTCAGCCGATTGAGCTGAAGTTTTGCATACTTGTGTAAGTCGGATGAAAATACAATAATGTGGTACTAGAATTCTGGTGGCTCGGTCAGGACCGCCACGGTAGAAGGAAACTCTTCAACGGTTGATAGCTAGCTGATTTCGATGCCAATTGTCAGTCCGTACATGAACTGTCAGAATGAACACGATGGCGATTGCGAGCGAGTTAGGTAATAAGCCTACAGGACTAAACCATCTGCCAATTCAATTACTAAAATCTATGGCTAGTTATTGAATTTTTTAAAGCCATCTAAGCCAGATTTATACACAAAACCCATAATACAAAGGCACGGATTGGCTTAGATATAATTTATTCATAACAATAAGGATTATCTTTATTCAATTTTGATTTAATAAATCGAGTTCTCGGCTAAGGAAAATCAGGGCCGGGTGTTTATATCGGCCGTTTCTTACATAGATTTGAACCTTGTTCAAGGTCTGGTGTCTGTCCGTTTGTCTATCCTGCTTTTTCCAACCATAGGCAGAAATTTGATTTTTTGCGTAGTACACACACACACACAAATCACGTCTATATCCCTTACGGGGTAGACAGAGCCCAAGGTAACAGGACCTATATGCCACGTTTAGCACGATAAGATTGTAGTCGTGTAGGTCTAAAAGGGATCAAAATAGTGATGGGTTGCTAGTCACATGGCTTATAACTATGATTCCTAAGATTTTTGCTCGTTCCCTGCAGGAACGCTTTTCTCCATCTGTGCGGGAAGAGAAGCAACTGGTGCAATCTTAATTTTTTATTTGCCAGCATGGAAGTGACCTGTTTTGACACAATAAATCAAGAGTGTTTTTTTTTGTTCTTATACAGCGTGTAAATCCAATACGAGCAAATATTTACATGGTGGTTAGTATAACTAAGAAGTATATTTAAATAACTTTTATTTAAAATTACAAAGTAAAAACTTTGCCATACAAAATAACTCAGCCCGCAATGTAAAGTTAATATTAATGTTAAGGCTTGTTGACAGTTACTTGGCCGCTATTTGTTTTGATACTTATGTCATGTTTGCGTTACATTGCTGCTCGGTAATTTTTCAAAAAATAATTACATGCTTTCAATTAGGCAAGTATTACAATATGCCGTTAATTAATGATTGCGCCACTAAACCCTGTCTGGTTTAACTCTTTGCTCGTATTGGATACCCACGCTGTATAGACAGTGGTGACCTACAAAATTAATACAAGGTAATCATGCTCTAAATCCCGTAGAAATATGTCTTATGCACCATGGCTTCGTCTACCCCTCAACGTAACCGAACCCGAGACCTCAAGATTTACAAGCAGGGTAAACAACTGATCCATTCGATCGCGCATACGACCTTTTAATAAATCATTGAGGGCCAAGGCAATTCCTTACAACCTTGAGAGGACCGCACTATTTGAGATTAACAGGCTTACAGAAATTAGATTGTATAGATAAATGGGATTGTTCTCCTATCAGCTGTGGTAATAAGATTTTCGCGAGAAAAATACACGCCTTTTATTTACTGCGGCGGTTTTATACCCTTTCTTTAGAAGCGTTTGGAAACTATTACAATGAAAAGTTTCGGTACAAAGTATAAGTTTAAAACTACAAATAGCGAAAGCTACTCCCTTCCGCTGCACAAAACCCGCCTGTTTTTAATGGACAAATTAAAAGAAACTGTTTCCAAGTGTCACAAAGGATCCGGGGAAGGTCGTGACGGATTTATGGGCGAAGACGGCAATTTACAGGAGGTAGGCGACGGATCACGCGTGACGAATGGCGTGATAAAGAATTTCGAAGATTAAAAAGGGTAGAAGCAATTTGACGCAAAAACAATTTACAGAGCGTAAGGGCACCTTGACTTGTACCATTTTCCTAAATAAGAACGGTTCGGTTTGTGTAGACGACAAGGTAGTCTCGCAGGAATTGTATCTTGATTTAGTCATTTCGCTAGATTTGGTTTAGGGGTGCGAGTCGGGTTACTTCCGCGTGTGGTCAAGAGCAAGCTGCGGTTCGCTTTCGGATCCGTCCGGGGGAAGAGCAGTGCTTGGTCCGGTGCACCCTGGGCATCGGCTAATGATTTCCAGTCAGTTTCTGAGCGAAGCCCGACAGGGGGTATTTTGACCGTATTACTTAAATAGGTCATATAAGCATAAAAATATCTCATTTACTCATTACGGTCACACAGCAGATATACACATAGCAGACATAGCAAAAATATATCAAAAGTCTCATTTTAAAAGCTTATGCGCTCGAAAACATTAAATGGAGTTAAATAATGCTTTTTCAAATTTGAAATTAAAATGTCCAATTTTGGCTCGGCTCCAGCGCGCCTCCGAACCTAGAATTATCAGGGTGTCAAGTGCATGCGCCGCGGTAAGGAAAGCTTCGCATTGGACATTCCAAATATTAATAATTTCAAATGATATATAAGTCCATACTTATTGAAAAAAGTTGTTTTGAGCTTTTTTAAATAAAAACCATGAATTTTTTCCCCCAGAATTTAACTATTTCGGGTTTTTCCTACTCAAAATTCTCGACTCTCAGACAAGAAAAAAATACCGAAACCGAATGATGAGTCAATGTGGCCTTTAGGTTTTTTTACTTTTTTAGTTTAGTGATAAAGATAACAAAAACATACATACATAAAATACAATACAATAACTCTTTATTGAACACCACATATAACAACCAAAACAGAAAAAAAGGTATACAGAATATTACAAGGTAACAGTAGGCCATACATATATAACGTATTTATCCCTTACGGGGTAGACAGAGCCTGAGGTAACAAAACCTTAAGGCCACGTTCAGCATGATTAAGGGCGTATAGGTGGAATGGGAAATCAAAATAGTGATGGGATGCTAGCCGCATCGCCTATAACATGATTCCTAAGACTTTCGCCCATTCCCTCGATGGGCTTTTACCGTCTGCGCGGGAAGAGAAGCAACTGGTATTTTTTTTTTTTTATATGAATAGGAAGGCAAACGAGCAAGTGGGACACCTGATGGTAAGTGATCACCACTGCCCATACACACCCGCAACCCTGGAGGGATTGCAGATGCGTTGCCAACCTAGAGAACTAAGATGAAATGCCTCTTGGTCTATGTTTTTTCATTACTCCGAGACTAGCATGGAAGAAAAATAAAACGGAATAATATATATTTTTAATAGTAAAGCCGTGAATACACAGCCTTACGGCTTATCTCTAGTTAATGTACAAAGCAGTTGGTACAGCGCGAGATTTTATTAAAAGATTGTACACACGTCCGTTTGTGCATTCTTTATATTGTTCACTTCACTTAGTTTAAGATAAAGACAATTTTCACATACTTTCAGCATATTATTTCGAGTCTTGTACAGTACAGTACATTATAGTACTTAAAAAGGTACCAGCATAGAAAATGGCGTTGTTTTACAATTATCAACTTCCAAAAATTGCAATTGCCATAAAACACTTAGAAAAGCCTTGACCAGAAAAGTGGCACTTTGATCCGTCTCGACAGCAAAGCTTGCTTCATCATCACTACATAGTGTAAAACAAAGTCGCTTTTTCTGTCCCCAAGTCCGTTTGTATGCTTATATCTTCAAAACTACACAACGGAACAGTTTTTTTAATAGATAGACTGATTCAAGAGGAAGGTTTATATGTATAATACATGCATAATATACCGTGCGAAGCCGGGGCGGGTCGCTAGTTTCTGAATAAATAAATGTCTTGGGACAAATTACACCAATTGACCCAGCCCCTAACTAAGCAAAGCTTGTACTATGGGCACCTGGCAACGTATAAACTTACTTGTATAATGTAGATAAATACATACTTAAATACATACAACATCCATGACTCGGGCACAAACATTCGTATTCATCATACAACTGTCTGCCCTTACCGGGATTCGAACCCGGGACCTCTAGCTTCATAGTCAGGGTCACTAACCACTAGGCTATCCGGTCGTCAAAGGCGTGAAATATTTTCAGCCCCTAAAACTTTATCTGCGACCACACTCAAACTACAAAAGTCCCGTAACGTTCGGCCATCAAAGTAATATATAGAACACAATCAACTATTACCGCGCAACCCTACTGTATTAGGTATCCATTGACAAGTGGTAGGCGCTGATTTACTACTAGTCCTATATCCAGAATGTCAGTTGCTAGACTGGGCTCACCTAAGACCAATGACAAAGTGTGAGCGACGCATGTAAGCGCGTGTAAAATGGTTTACTCTATATTATTATTTGAGACTAGCTTCTGCTCGCGACTTCGTCCGCGTAGAATTAGACTTAAGAACTGATGTTGATATATTCTGAAATAATTAGCATTGTTCATTTTTTTTAGTATGCTCCAATTCGAAAACCATTTCGAGGAAAACCATCAACTATCCGATTTATCTTGTCCGATTTCAAAAATACTTTATGATTGCAGATATTTTTGTAAAAGTACTTTGAACCTTTGTTTGACCGAACGACCGGGTTTTTGTTTGCCACATGAAATGACAAAAAAAAGTTTGGCTACGGCTCAGAACAATAACTAAAGCATAGAACCCGGACTAAAATAAAAACTAATTATTATAGTGCGTTGCTTCTTATTCCAGTGCACTAAAACAATAAGTTAAAAAGAGACAAAGATGCTATTCACGAGACAGTCGTCTGTCTGTTCCGTACCAGGGTAACCTATACAAAGCGCTTTAAATTATATATGTATATATTTCGCTAGTGTAGGGAACAAACCGTCATTGATTAGTCTTCAATCGATATTTTTTATGGGTATGGGGACGGTCGTGGATATTAATACATATTAAACGGATATCATTATAATGAAAAAAAACTATTATGAAAATCGGCCAAGTGCGAGTCGGACTCGCGCACCGAGAATTCCGTTTCACCGTACAACAAAAACACATTTTTGTCCGTTCGTATTTGAATTGGTTGGTAACAAAACAACGGCAAAAAATCACGTTTGTTGTGTGGGACCCGATAAATATTAATTTTATTTTGATTTAATTATCTATTTTTAAAGTGAATATGAAACTGAATATTTCAAGCGTCTACCTGTTGCCGCTATTGATATCGAACAAATATCGCAAAAAAAAACGTTTGTGGTATGGGAGCCCCCCTTAAATATTCATTTTATTGTTATATTCATATGTGTTTTATTCATAGTATTTTTTGCTATAGCGGCAACAGAAATACATCATCTGTGAAACTTTCAACTGTCGAGCTATCACGGCTCATGAACAACCTGTTGATAGACGGACAGCGAAGTCTTAGTAATAGAGTCCCGTTTTTACCTTTTGGATACGGAACCCTATAAAAGGAACATTTATGCATACCTATAGATTAGTAAAAACTTGCCAAGTCAAAAAAAAGTGAAATAGTAAAGTTATGGCCAAAGAAAGGGAACAATATGGAACAATAATGGAGTCAGAAAACTGAAAGAATTAAACATATTTAATTATATCTCTATATTTACATTTAATATCGATTGACAGTTTAGTCGATATCACAGGCACATCACTAAGATAACCTATACTGTTTTCATATTTTCTTTAAAATAATATGTAAATAGGGATATCTTTGACAAACAGGATTCAATAATGGTGTTATTTTATAGAACACACTCTCAATATATTTTAATGCGACCCTGAAGCTGATTAAAATCACTTAACGATGATAACTTATAAACGCATTATCATTTTGTTTTCTGGACGCATTAGATTTACATCCTGGCACTGCACAAGACATTTTCTAGTTTCACTAAGTAATTGGCTTTACCAATATTCGTTATTTAATCAATTTTTAACAATAATAAACAAAAAATTCTCCAACAGTTGTCCGTCATTCACGCATCCGAAGCACAATAAGCACATACAGACAAGTTAAGTTGACACTCAACACAAGTCATTGGGCTAAGAAATCTGACTCTTGAAATCGGCATCATATATCGGAACCAAATGACGTAAAGGAACCAAGTTTGACGTTTGGACAGGTACGAAACAGAAAAATAAGAAGAAACTGACAAGTTTGTTCTCTTTTTAACTTATCGTTTCAGTACACTGGAATAAGAAGCAACGCACTATAATAATTAGTTTTTATTTTAGTCCGGGTTCTATGCTTTAGTTATTGTTCTGAGGGCTACGGCAACTGTCACGTGTCACTGTCAAATCTACAAAACCATAGACAAAGCCGTTTTTTTTTATAGCCAGCCGAACGAAGGCGATTGGGATTCTGTCTAAATTCACGAATTATCAAACAGCGAAAAAATATTTATTATTAATTAACAAAGCAACGTAAAAGCATAATATTCAAATTAGTTGCCTGAAATAGTCCATTTTATCAAATAAAGGTGTTAAAAGCACAGCTTAAAAAAAATTAACAATGCCAATTATTAACGTCGCGACTCTAGGCAGCTTCGACCTTTGACATGTTTATCGCTATCCCGCGCTATAAAAAGTAGCCTATATTTTAATCTAAAAGCTATCTTCATTCAAAAAATCAAAATAATAAAAAAATAAACATATTTTTGCAAATTGGCTGCCAAGGGCTCTTTTACACGTCTTTTTTGAAACCATCAGCGCATTCGGAAAAACCATCATTGCCAAGAAGAATGCGCCGCAAGAAACATGGCAGAATATATTTTTTTCAAAATAATATACAGTAAGAATACTTAAATTCTACTTAAATTAAATACATTTATAAAAGGGATGTATAAGGTCCTCGACCCTTAAATTATATTAGTCTATAGTAGAGATACATTCCAAATTGTATCCTAATCCGTCCAGTTGTTTCAGCGTGAAGAAGGAACAAACATACACACTCACTCACTCACATCGTCACATCCTCACACACTTTCGCATTTATAATGTTAGTAGGATAGCAAGATTGGCCGAAAATAAATTTCGAATGCTCGCAGCGCGGAAAAAAAATGAAAATCAGTTGTCTTGTCATTGGTCTTGTCCACGCTGCATGGTCTTCTTTTCGTATATAAAAAATATGATGGTCTTCAGGCTGCTTCAGGATTAATATAATCATTATCTGCTACACTCATCTCAGTCGCTTATGTCGCTTTTGATGGCACAGGACAGACCCTAAATTAATTACGTTTAACAATTTAGTTTTAAAGACCCGTTTTTTTTTTTTACCGCGGGCTTTCAATTTTTTCTTTTTTCCCAGGCATTAGAACGCCGTTCGTTCCGCCAGCCAGCAACTTAATTTATAGTGCAGTAAAACCGCTGTCCGGCTGTTTTGTCCGGTTCTAATCCGGCGTAATGCCGTAAGAGATATGACGGCACTGACTAACGGACGGATTACAAGGATCGGTGTCCGGCAGGTATGTAACGAGGATCATGATGTCAGTTTAGTTCAGTTTTTAGTTTATTATTCGTATATACATACAAAATCACGTCTTTATCCCTTACGGGGTAGACAGAGCCTCAGGTAACAAGACCCAAAGACCACGTTTAGCATGATTGTGAGCGTATAGGTGAAAAGGGGAATCAAAATAGTGATGGGTTGCGAGCTGCATCGCCTATAACATGATTCCTAAGATTTTCGCTCATTCCCTCGATGGACTTTTACCATCTGCGCGGGAATTAAGCAGCTGTTACATTCTGTTTTTTCTTTGCTCCCAGACCATTTTGTAGGTTTTATTATTCGTTCAATATAAAAATTACATAAGTCAACTTATAAATAACGTTTTAATTTTTTTTTACCGTCCATATTTTTGATTCAATAGTTTCGGGTAACATTGGCTAAGAGACGGACGGATCCTCTAAGGAATTATTTCCTTTTGAAGCACGAAACCCTAAAAACAACCACATAAGGATATTACAGTTAATGGGCGTCTCTAACATAAGCATAATGGGACAGTATGACATTGTTCCCATAGTGACTGCAAACTCTTCCTTATTGCACCCCTAAGGCTTCCCACGAACACGCGACCGACGGCGAGGTGAGCGGTTTCCTAATACATTGCGGATTTATTCAATAATCGCTAGGTGGTGACCGTGCCGAGCGAGCAATGGACAGAGGATTAGCACGCAACGTCAGAGGTCTTATCCGTTAGATTCGGCCCGCGCGTTTTTCAATCCTCATTTACAACCGGATTGGGACGCATTTCGTTGATGTCACGCGGAACGCACTGTATCATTTGGATTCAATCCTTTTGAAGAACCTTGTCGCTACGAGCGATTACTAAAGTTGTCGAAGGAGTTTGTGTGTCCAGTATTATGTTCCGGGTCCCTTTTTGTCCCATAATTTTACATACATACATACCTACACATACATAAATCACGTCTTTATCCCTTACGGGGTAGACATAGCCTAAGGTACCAAGACCTAAAGACCACGTTTAGCATGATCGTGGGCGTATTGATGGAAAGGGGAATCAAAACAGTGATGGGTTGCTAGCCACATCGCCTAATTGATCCCTAAGATTTTCGCCCAATCCCTCGATGGGCTTTTACCGTGCGCGGTAAGAGAAGCAACTGGTACATTCTGTGGTTTTTCTTTGCTCCCAGACGAGCATGGAAGAAATAATTTTCCTATAATTTTCGTCGGTCATAATAATAATCTTCTGTTTCAGAAATAAAACACTTACGACTAACGGATATTATAACAAACTATATTCGGAACTTTAATTTTATGGGACAAATTCAATAATACTTAGTATAGACCCGTATCTTCTCTACAGAACGGCTAGCACGACAAGGCGCGACTTGCGCGAGAGCGACATAGAAGCGCGACATAATGCTATGTCGCGAACCGGTAGCACGACGTGTAGCGAGATAGCTTGTCGCGTCGCGATTATTTGTCATGTCTGTCAAATGACAGCCAAGTGCGAGATACTCTCAAAAAGCGTAGCACGACGGTGTTTATTGCGACAAATTCGTCGCGATTAAATGTCAATATGCGAGATATATGTCTTCGCGGCTTTAGATGCGCGACTTGAGCGCGACTCCATAAAATATGTTTATGTTTTAAAATTATCAACGCGTATTAATAGCATTTATACGTAAAATAACACTAATATGTTCTCAAGTAACAATACATTTTTTTAAATGGCTTACTTCTAAATATTAGGCCTAGAAAATGGACCCACGGAGCCCATCGAGGGAATGGGTGAAAATCGTAGGAATCATGTTATATGTAAAAGAAAGAAAGAAAGAAAGAAAACATTTATTCGTGACATAGATAATCATGTTACAAAAACAAAAAAAAAAGTAAAAAACATAAGGTCATTATATCACGAAATTGTATGTAGGCGATGCGGCTAGCAACCCATCGCTATTTCGACTACCCTTTCTACATTCATGCTAAACGTGGGCTTTAAGTCCTGTTGCCTTAGGCTCTGTCTACTCCGTAAGGGATAAAGACGTGATTTACGATAGAAAATGAAACTGAACATTTTTACACAAGTTTAGGCGACTACTAAACACTCCATTTTTTCTAACACCACCAACGGAATTAATAAAGCGGCTTCCAACTAAATAAGATCATCATCCTGTTTCTAGCGTTTGTGCCGGCATTTTAAGTCCGCTTGGCAGCCTAAACCCAGGAGTTGGCGTAGGCACTAGTTTTACTCAAATGAGATGAAAGTTAAAAATAGCTCAAGTAATATTTTTTAGTTTGAATGTTTATTCAACTATGTACCTACACAATAAAATGCAGAACATAATCATAAGCACTCGGCACGGCATTCAGCTTTAGAGCACCGAGTGGACCGACTTACAGTACCCGGCCATAAAGATTGCGCTTCGGTCTTTGGAAGGAGACAATTTTGGCGTCACGTGAGTTAGAGCAAGGCAACGCTCTACGAAACCATAATCAGCCGAGAAGACCGATGTGCAATCTTTATGGCTGAGTACTGTATTGCGCAGCGACAGACAAAAGATTTACAGACACATGACGGGGCACCCGCGAGACCCGCCGACATTATGCCTTTGGCCAGGAATCGAACCCAGCTGGGAGGGTTGGGAGTAAGCTCAGACTGATAGGCTTCAGGAAATGATGTAAATAACGGTTTATATTTATAATACTGAAAGGATTTATTAACATGCAACAACATACACGGTTGCCTAAAGGGCGTCTTACAATCTATCTGCACTTGGTATGCTACAACGCCTCAGTTACGCTTACGATGTAGGCATTCTACAGGGTTTCTAGTTCTCTGAAGGGGCGGTTCAGCTTAAGGGCCGCGGAAGGGTGGTTCGCGTGGTGACCATCACGGGCGGTTAGTAGGACACCCTAGAGTCCAACCGGGGCTTCTTTCTTTCTACTCTCGGGCTTCTGCTGTGGTACGGGGGCGGAGGACTCGCGTGCTCGTCTCCCGCAGCGCTAGCGTCAACGGGCAGGTGGGCATCGTCCGTCGTTGACTTCTGCCATAGTGACTACGGAGCGTTGCATGCTTGCGCGCCTTAGTGCTAGCAGTCCGGTTTCGGGCTTTCCGTTTAAACGCTGAACGCCGGGACGTCACCGCAATCGTGGATGTTAACGGATCGTTACAGGGGCTCATCAGGGTCTTTGGCAGATCTTCAATCATTTTCAATTTATCACAGTGGTATGGGGCAATACGCGAGCCGAGCGCTATGTACTGCGGGTAACGCGCGGCAGCGCCTATGTCCGTGCCGCGTCGTTGCTCGTCGCAGCGCAGACATGTAGTTTACAAATAATTTAATCGCTTCTTACTCTGAAATTTTATAAGTTTCGTAAGTTTTCATCATAATAACACAAGTACTTGAGTACATCAAAATCATTACTCACTGCTTTTGAAGCAAACGGAAGCATAGTAAGTAAGTAATTAATGATACCAAATGATAATAAAATCTTAAGTAAGTCATGAATATCTTTAATAAGAGAAATTTAATTTAAATAACTTACACTGTAAAGATAATTGTAAATAAATAAATGTTTTCCCTCAAGGCGCCTGCCACGTCATTTGATTTGTTTTGACATTTTTGACAAAATCTTTCAGATCATAGACAAGCTTGTCTTTTATCGAGCAAAAACTTCACTCAAAGAACGAACGAAATGGTGTCGCACTATTACCGATTCGGTGTTGTCACGAAAGAATAAAACACTTGGCCACATTTTTTATACACATGGTATCACCGGTATGTCGCGCGCGACTTTACCAACTCGCGGCGACAAGTTTTGTCGCGGTGTCACATCGTGCTACGCAAAGCGAGATAATTGACAGCCGCGGGAGAGATTTGTCGAGTCGCGAGTCGCGTCGCGTGTGTACCTCGTGCTAGACGTGCAGGGCCACTTTTTCGCTTTGCTTTTGTATGGGACCGTGAATCTAGTTGTATTGTTGATCGAAGGCGAAATGCGACCTGCACGTCTAGCACGAGGTACACACGCGACGCGACTCGCGACTCGACAAATCTCTCCCGCGGCTGTCAATTATCTCGCTTTGCGTAGCACGATGTGACACCGCGACAAAACTTGTCGCCGCGAGTTGGTAAAGTCGCGCGCGACATACCGGTGATACCATGTGTATAAAAAATGTGGCCAAGTGTTTTATTCTTTCGTGACAACACCGAATCGGTAATAGTGCGACACCATTTCGTTCGTTCTTTGAGTGAAGTTTTTGCTCGATAAAAGACAAGCTTGTCTATGATCTGAAAGATTTTGTCAAAAATGTCAAAACAAATCAAATGACGTGGCAGGCGCCTTGAGGGAAAACATTTATTTATTTACAATTATCTTTACAGTGTAAGTTATTTAAATTAAATTTCTCTTATTAAAGATATTCATGACTTACTTAAGATTTTATTATCATTTGGTATCATTAATTACTTACTTACTATGCTTCCGTTTGCTTCAAAAGCAGTGAGTAATGATTTTGATGTACTCAAGTACTTGTGTTATTATGATGAAAACTTACGAAACTTATAAAATTTCAGAGTAAGAAGCGATTAAATTATTTGTAAACTACATGTCTGCGCTGCGACGAGCAACGACGCGGCACGGACATAGGCGCTGCCGCGCGTTACCCGCAGTACATAGCGCTCGGCTCGCGTATTGCCCCATACCACTGTGATAAATTGAAAATGATTGAAGATCTGCCAAAGACCCTGATGAGCCCCTGTAACGATCCGTTAACATCCACGATTGCGGTGACGTCCCGGCGTTCAGCGTTTAAACGGAAAGCCCGAAACCGGACTGCTAGCACTAAGGTGCGCAAGCATGCAACGCTCCGTAGTCACTATGGCAGAAGTCAACGACGGACGATGCCCACCTGCCCGTTGACGCTAGCGCTGCGGGAGACGAGCACGCGAGTCCTCCGCCCCCGTACCACAGCAGAAGCCCGAGAGTAGAAAGAAAGAAGCCCCGGTAGGACTCTAGGGTGTCCTACTGACCGCCCGTGATGGTCACCACGCGAACCACCCTTCCGCGGCCCTTAAGCTGAACCGCCCCTTCAGAGAACTAGAAAACCTGTAGAATGCCTACATCGTAAGCGTAACTGAGGCGTTGTAGCATACCAAGTGCAGATAGATTGTAAGACGCCCTTTAGGCAACCGTGTATGTTGTTGCATGTTAATAAATCCTTTCAGTATTATAAATATAAACCGTTATTTACATCATTTCCTGAAGCCTATCAGTCTGAGCTTACTCCCAACCCTCCCAGCTGGGTTCGATTCCCGGCCAAAGGCATAATGTCGGCGGGTCTCGCGGGTGCCCCGTCATGTGTCTGTAAATCTTTTGTCTGTCGCTGCGCAATACAGTACTCAGCCATAAAGATTGCACATCGGTCTTCTCGGCTGATTATGGTTTCGTAGAGCGTTGCCTTGCTCTAACTCACGTGACGCCAAAATTGTCTCCTTCCAAAGACCGAAGCGCAATCTTTATGGCCGGGTACTGTAAGTCGGTCCACTCGGTGCTCTAAAGCTGAATGCCGTGCCGAGTGCTTATGATTATGTTCTGCATTTTATTGTGTAGGTACATAGTTGAATAAACATTCAAACTAAAAAATATTACTTGAGCTATTTTTAACTTTCATCTCATTTGAGTAAAACTAGTGCCTACGCCAACTCCTGGGTTTAGGCTGCCAAGCGGACTTAAAATGCCGGCACAAACGCTAGAAACAGGATGATGATCTTATTTAGTTGGAAGCCGCTTTATTAATTCCGTTGGTGGTGTTAGAAAAAATGGAGTGTTTAGTAGTCGCCTAAACTTGTGTAAAAATGTTCAGTTTCATTTTCTATCGTAAATCACGTCTTTATCCCTTACGGAGTAGACAGAGCCTAAGGCAACAGGACTTAAAGCCCACGTTTAGCATGAATGTAGAAAGGGTAGTCGAAATAGCGATGGGTTGCTAGCCGCATCGCCTACATACAATTTCGTGATATAATGACCTTATGTTTTTTACTTTTTTTTTTTGTTTTTGTAACATGATTATCTATGTCACGAATAAATGTTTTCTTTCTTTCTTTCTTTCTTTTACATATAACATGATTCCTACGATTTTCACCCATTCCCTCGATGGGCTCCGTGGGTCCATTTTCTAGGCCTAATATTTAGAAGTAAGCCATTTAAAAAAATGTATTGTTACTTGAGAACATATTAGTGTTATTTTACGTATAAATGCTATTAATACGCGTTGATAATTTTAAAACATAAACATATTTTATGGAGTCGCGCTCAAGTCGCGCATCTAAAGCCGCGAAGACATATATCTCGCATATTGACATTTAATCGCGACGAATTTGTCGCAATAAACACCGTCGTGCTACGCTTTTTGAGAGTATCTCGCACTTGGCTGTCATTTGACAGACATGACAAATAATCGCGACGCGACAAGCTATCTCGCTACACGTCGTGCTACCGGTTCGCGACATAGCATTATGTCGCGCTTCTATGTCGCTCTCGCGCAAGTCGCGCCTTGTCGTGCTAGCCGTGCTGTTGCTTATGCTTATAACTATATCTGTTTTACCTTCTTTATTAACGTAAAATAAACCTTAAGTCGAAGCAACAAAGATCCAAATAATTATAATTGTATATAATACTTACGACGTTTCGTCACAAGCGAGCGAAAGCGTTCGATAAACAAAAGAACTACCTTCGTTTCAAAAAGATGTCATTCTATTTGAGGAACGGGGTAATAATGGAGTCGCAATTAAGTATATAACTCGGTTTTTTTTTTATTTGACAGATATTTACAAATACAAATATTAACATGAATTTTAATAATTAAGCCCATCTACGTTCCACTGCTGAGCACAGGCTTCCTTTAACAACGAGAGGGATTGGGTCATAGGTAGTTCCCACGCAGGCCCAGCCAGGCAACAGCCGTAGTAGCCTAGTTGTTCGACCTACCGCCTCTCGAGCAGAAAGTCGTCGAGGGAATGGGTGATTATAATAGGAATCATGTTATAGGCGATGAGGCTAGCAACCCATCACTATTTTGATTCGATTTTCCACCTAGACGCCCACAATCTTGCTAAATGTGGCCTGTAGGTACCTATTACCTTAGGCTCTGTGTACCCCGTAAGGGATAAATACGTGATTTGTGTGTGTGTGTGTGTGTTATAAATATTGTACGGCTTGAACTTTTCTTGAAGCTTTACGTCTTCTTTAATAAGTGATAGCTCCTCTGTTCCATCTCACTATACTCCATCTTATATTATTTTAAACATTTCTATGTAACTAGGTATACCTGCAATTTGGGAATCGCCTTTTTCTGTAATCTACGCCTTTGGCTATTTCCAGTTATGTCGAATTTGGCAAAATGAATCGAACATTATAGCAGAATTTTTGTAAGGCATGTAAAGTTCATCTTCTCTTTCTCTCGCGACAATAGTTATCCATTCCGCACAGCAAAAAAGATCACTAGGAAATCTACAAAAAAATGCAATATATATTTTATTTTAAAACGAGAACTACTCCATGAATTTCTTGTTCTAAAACATCCGATTATTGTCAAGATGGTAGGCCAACATTGGCCAAACAATAAATTATTGATTTTAAAATGTAAACTGCCAATTTTTACGTACTTTATGAAATACTGACTTGCATTTACTTAAAGAAAGATATTCCTTCCGAAACCTTAGTGTTTCGGTGGCTGTTTTTGCAATTTTTGAACGCACATTGTGGCATTTTGACACGTCCTCACGTTGGCCGAGGTTGGCGCATACTGTCAGAAATAAGGCCACAAATTTATTTTGTGGCCTTATTTCTCGGAGCCGTATTCAGAGCTATCACCGTGAATCTAGTTGTATTGTTGATCGAAGCATTTCGCAATTGATTCTTATGACATTTTGTGACATATTCGATCGTTAAGATTCTTTTGTCGATTTAAGTTTTGAAAACTGTTCAAAATGGCGGAGCAAAGGGGAACGAAAACGTGAAAATTAAATATTACAGATATTGAAAAAAAAAGCCTCATTCTGCGAGGAGGCCTGTATCTATCCAGCAGAACGTGAAAACACTAGAGATAATTCCTAAATTTCAGTTTTTTTGCACTTAACAAAATAATACATATAAGATGCAACTTTTTGTCCTACCATAATTTTTATTTAAATGTATTTTGACAATGGGTTGATAAATAAATAAATAAGTTTAAAATAACATTCCTCCGGCTCTCATCAACGTAACACAAATCACAGCAGTACATAACTCGATAGCGTCATCCATGTATAGAGCCCAAGCTATACATGCCGTATCTTAAGGCTGACCGGCGGATATTAAACAACACGGACCGACGAACGCCTAAGAGTTCCCTCGTGGCACGATACGGAACGAGAAGGAACAGATGCGGTTTATAATAAAACTATAAGCTTTAGTGAGACATTGTTAAGATTAACTCAAAATTAAATAGCTAGGTCTAGCTTGAGTCTATTAAATAGACTAGTATGTTAAAAGTTGTTCTGTGTTTAGGCAAGGACTAAACCTTTAAAGTTACCTATTGTTGTAATAAAAGTTCCGTTTTTTCTACCTTTACTAGTTTTTCTTGAAATGTCCCGGTCTGAGTCCTCTCACTTATGGCAGCCCTAGTCTATTTAGACAATTCCCTGAACGCTGCCTTTGAAGAAAAGTCTTCCGAAATAGACCTAAAAAGATTCTGTCAAAAATAACCACATTTTTAATGCAAATTTTGTACTTCGATTGCTTACAAGCGTAATTTAGCCGTATTGGGATTAGGCTAGATGGATTTTCCGCAAATACCTGGCCCAAAATACTATCAATTGGGTTCTAGGAATGAAATGAATGAAATGGTTTATTTACTGAATATGGGTAACATAAGATTTTATAAATATGATTGCTATTCTACCATACTCTGCTCTAATGAGCATGCAAAATTTTATATTCCTGAATTTGCTGAAAACATAAAGCAGACAAATTCGGAATTATTCTTATTCTATCTAAAAAGTTTCCTTAATGTCTAGATAAATTTACTTGTAACAACCAATTTGATCCTAAATTATTGAAGTATACCTATATTATATTTTAATTTATTCAGAGGATGCACATCGTAGCAGAAAGAAGTGTGTGGATGACTTGGCCGTACATCAGAGTAAGTCCTCTTAATTGTTTTCGAATGAGACATTTGGCGAGAGAAAAAAAGGCCTTTGTCTAGCAACAGTAGGGTACGTATTAGGGTACTCATCTGCAAGCTGTAACCTTAGACCGTTGGACGTTACAGTACCGAAAAACCCTAATGGGGACGCGGTTTTTCACTCGCGGAAGGCTCGCGAGCCACTACTACACAATACAGGAACCTTACCATAACGTCATAATGCGATTCAATTCCGACTCAGTAGGTGCGGGCTTCACAAATACATAATTTCAAAAACTAACCAATAGGGAATATTATTGCTTTTTTCATGGCTTTCATTAAAAACTCATTTATGTAGTAAACATTATAAAAATATATTTTACAAATAGCTATAAAAATAACAGAGACATACCTAAGCTATCAAAGATTTGTCTCTACCTCTTTCTTCTCTCTTTCTAATCGGTGACTAATTAGTAGTTTAAAACTCTTATATTTTCCGTATTCCTTGACCGATATTATTTTTAACTTCACTTTTTGTCGTCTCTTATAAGATATTTTCATATTTTACAAGCGAATATGATATTTTTTTAAAACGAGTATTCCCTATTTAAGTGGCAATCCTTTGCAGTCAGCTAATATATTAACTTTTTGAGAAAGTTTTAAAGGAACCTTTGCCGTTCGTTATGGACTCCGAAAAGCGCCTGAACCAATTCCATAAAAAATCTGAATCAGCATTTTCATTTATTAAAACTATTAAAATTAAAGAGAAAAGTTTCGGTTCAACCATGAATTGAGACGCAGGTGTTTGAGCGAAGGTGAATTGCGATAGCGTATTTTAATTGATTTCCAAAGTTTTCTACCCGAAAGAAGAGGGAAGGAAAAAGGAACAGATGCTCCTTACAATTTAAATGTAGAAGAGTTAGGTGTAAGTAACCATAAAAAACAGAAAAATAAAAAAACTGTAAAAATAATGGTAAGGTGACCACATCAAACCGAAAAAATTAGGAACAATTGAAACAAAAAAAAAAGAATACTAATGATCGTTTTAACAACATGAGACCTAGCTAAGAATTTTAGTTTATGGGAGAAGTATTTAAAACATTGGTTTCGCATTACGTCTTAGAGGTCATCCTGTATTTATGAATTGCTGTTTGTCAATCGTATGTGGTAGGACTGTATCTTTTGAACGTAAACGAAGACACTTACACTTGCGATATTTTATCACGATATTTAACTTCAACAACTTTTTTTTTATGTCTTAATAATATTTTTAATTGTGATGGACATTACAACTAATTGAAAATTAGAACTATTAAACATGAAATCTAAAAATCGCATAGCTCGAAAAATAATAATAAAAATTAAAAAATAATAGGTACCTGCTAAAAGTCACGAGATCGAATTATACAGCTTAATGAAATGAAATGAAAATGAAATGAAATGTTTTTTATTCCAGACTTGCATCCATATTACAAAATAAAATATTAAGTGAAAATTTAAATTAATTAAATGTCTTAAAATCAACTAAGTTAAATCAAAATAAATTAAAATAAATCAAATCAAATTAAATCAAATCAGATTAAAATTAAAATTAAAGTTAAAAATAATCAATAATAATAATATTAATGAGATCAGATCAGTTTTATAATTTTAACGACCACTCAACTAAACAACAAACATTAAAAAAATACAACCGAATTGAGAACCTCCTCCTTTTTTTGAAGTCGGTTAAAAAAACAGGGTTTTATATTCTCCAGTACGTTGTTCTAAAATTCTCCCATTTGCAAATGGTGCGATCAATGAGGGTATATATACATACTTTAATTATAATAATTAAGTCTACGTACTTTAGTCTACATAATCTGCCTATCTTATTTGTTATAACTCCGATCTTATGGTGAAGTTTAAACTTTCAGCATCCCAAACCGCGGCCAACCTTCCCCGAAATCCAATCAAATCAAGATTAATAAGTTGAACTAATTCCCATTCGTTGCTTCGCGCTTCCCGCGTCAGTCAAACCCACGGCCGCAACTTTAATTACCTGTCACTGCCGAAGAAAAAAGTTTTAACGAACATTTTAATATCTAATGAACCTCTTAACTTGTATTTGGTGAACTTGGTCCGTGGAGGATTCGGGGGTTTTAGTTTTTCTTAATTATGGCTTAAATTTCGATGAACTTATTTATTTATTTATTTAAGGAGAACCAACAGCATTTAACACAATTTGTGTAGGGGAAGTAGTAAGTAACACAGAGCTAATTACAGGAACTCACAGATAGTGACAGAGTACAAGTTAAGCACAGCTTAACTTAAAATGAGGTGGCGCACACAGCATCAAACGACACACTATGCAAAGAAAACAATTTACATTGCTAAGTAAGAATCTAACACTCAGTGACTCGCACATTCTTAAACAAAATTAACTTTTTTTCTTATAAAAATGAAAAGTTCAGTTCACAGTGAAATAATTATTCTGATGAACATCTCTATGTACCTAATTTGATGTGATTGCACTGAATAAATTCATCTTCTTCCTTTTCATATTTGTGGCGTATCAAGGCGTTATAGCGACGACAACTTCGCCAATGTCAAAGTAATAAAAATGTAATTCAAAAATCTTGTGACAAAATCCCCCCAGTCGGGCTCTTAGCCAACGGTCGATGATATCCCCCAGAAACTGCCAGGAAATCATTAGCCGATGCCTAGGTTGCACCGGACCAAGCACTGCTCTTCCCCCCGGACGGATCCGAAAACGAACCGCAGCTCTTGACCACACGCGGAAGTAACCCGACTCGCACCCCAATAAATAATTAGATAGCTCGTTATATATTTGATAGATTTATACGATCAGAAATCCCCAACAACAATGACGAAGCACCCCGAATAGCTTACTAGGAACTCATCGCGTTAAGCTCGGCAAACTGTCATTTTGGCGACGCCGAATAGCAAATTAAACGCTAGGCTCCGCAAATGGTTGGCAATATCGCTCGCATGCATGTCATGTCCTGAAAATAGTAAAATGGTGTTTCTGCCATATCCAAGCGTACAATGAATCTTCGAGCTCCATCCAAGCAGACAGCGGCATGTATCTGGAACTTCGACATTGCACACAACGATTCATGTGACAAGCGTTAAACCACACATTTGCGAGTTGCACGTTATAGTAACCAAAAAATTATTGTACATAACACGCATGAAAACAACTTAATATTTTTACTTAAGTTTATCTTTTTCTTCTACTTATTTGTGGCGTATCAAGTCGTTATAGCGACGACAACTTCGCCAATGTCAAAGTTAAAAAAATATAATTAAAAAATCTTGTGACAAAATGTCGGCAACCTTGTACGGTAATGGTCAAATACCCTCCTCCCCTCCTGTCAGGCTCTTAGCCAATGGTCAATGATGTCCCTCAGAAACTGCCAGGAAGTCATTAGCCGATGCCCAGGGTGCACCGGACCAAGCCCGGACGGATCCAAAAACGAACCGCAGCTCTTGACCACACGTGGAGGTAACCCGACTCGCACCCCCCCCCCAGAGCAATCAGAGAGTGTGCTACAACGAACGAGGTATCGAGTTGACTGTCTACTGGCAACATTGACGGCTAAGAGGAGTATTTTGCGTCAGAGACTTGTCAGGAGTATTTTCCTAGCAATGTTGAAAGTCGAACAGTTTAAACTGACCTCATTTTACCGTTGACGGAACGCTTTTGGTTTGAGGCCTCTCGTAGCTTGGACCACATTGAAGTTCAGGCTTCCATGGCTCAACGAATGCGATGCCGTGTTTGAATGAAGTCAGTCGTTAACGCCAATGCACGTATTCACTTTAAAACATTTTGACAAAGGTGGTTCCGAGTCATTCTTAAAGCTGCCAGTTTCTTCATGTACCATAATTGAAATTTCTCTACCAACTGTTGCCCGCGATTTCATCCGTGCAGAATTAAAATTTGTTTCCCAGGCAGCTTGGCTACTCCCGACATTTCCAACAATTTTCGTATTACAACTAATTTACGAAAGGGCTGATAGGTTAAACGCGAAAGTTTGTAAGTATGGATGGATGGATGGATGTTTGTTACTTTTTCACGTAAAAACTACAGAATGGATTTTCATAAATTTTGGAACAGAGATACCCTAGATTAACACATAGGCTATTTTTTATTCCGGAAAATTGCATATTCTCGCGGGATAACGAAAAACTAATTTTTTGCAGACGAAGTCGCGGGCAGCAGCTAGTTTTAACTAAACGTGGCTAAGAACTACCGCAAGGAAATGGATTTCGAATACAAACCGCTTCTAAATCGGTCCGTCCATTTGACAGCTGCATTGACGGCAAACTATAGACATCCCTTTTTTGCGTCGGGGGTTTAAAACCAATGCATTCATGAGTTTTGATTGTTGCTTTTTCATTCAAGCTCAAACCAACCAGGTTCAACCAATTTGTACATTCTATAAAATATTTGAAAACTAGATCAATTTGTCCGATTGCCCAACTGACTGCAAAATTCAGCTCACAATTAGATTCTATATCCAACTTTTGGTGTGTACGAAATTCATTCCTCTCATATAAGCAAAAGGTTTCATTTAAAATATGGTTCGAATGAAAGATAGGACCCTGGCAAAATGTGCTAGGATATCGACGCTGCGTTTTCACGCGTGACTTATTGCCGAATTTTCATACAATAGATTAGATTGTCGGTAATAAGCATCGTATATCCATTGGGACGGAAGTTCTGGAACTATTGTGTGCAATATTTCCATAATTTATGGAATGCTACACTTCTATAGTTTTGTTTGAATAAATTTATAATGTGGAATGGAAGAGGGTGTGAATGAGACTGACGATATAATAGCGGATACATACTCACGGGCCAAAACGTACATACATAAATCACGTCTTTATCCCTTACGGGGTAGACAGTCTTAGGTAACAAAACCTAAAGGGCACGTTTAGCATTTGATTCTATGTGTTTTCTTTACTCCCAGACCAGCAAGGAAGAATGGCCATGGCCAAGAGGTTGAGGTTATAATGCAATAATTAAGTAGTTAACTTTTAGATTAAGCATGATGTATTGTATCTATTGCAATAAACGTTAAGCCCTGAGTATGATAGTTACATACTTACGGGGTAGACAGAGCCTAAGGTAACAGGAACCTACAGGCCACATTTAGTAAGATTGTGGGCGTATAGGTGGAGAATGGAATCAAAATAGTGATGGGTTGCTAGCCTCATCGCCTATAACATGATTCCTATGATTTTCGGCCATTCCCTCGATAGGTTTTTACTATCTGCGCGGGTAAAGAAGCAAGTGATAGATTCTATGTTTTTTCTTTTCTCCCAGACTAGCATGGAAGAAACACAGTCATTTGTGCAAAAGGCCGAATTTTAAGACATTTAAATATCACCTTATAGACTTTGATAAAAACTTAATTTTGTTTTGTCTAACTATAATATTGTGTAACAAACTTTACCAAATCTTATTACTAGGTACCTACTGATTTAGGCTCTGATAGAGCAAAAATGTCCGGAAAACGACATAATACATTCATAATTAATCATCTGTATCTCTTTTAATCTAAAAATTACCTTAAATACTCCTCAATAACAAAATCACAACAAAAATTGGCAGAGAAAACCAAGAGGAAAATATCACTGGTATCATCTACAAATACTCCAAAACCCGAAGCGAAACAAAACAAATTCGAATCGCAACTTCCAACTGTCAATATAACTTTTCCCGTAACAACGTGGCCTTAATGGCAAGCTTATAGTTCAAAGTTAACAATCAAGAGGCGAACTCAACTTAAACAGCGCTTAAACGAAAGTTAGTGTTAGTAATCCCCAGTAAATTGACTTAAATGACGGCGGAGAACGCCGATTGGTTCCTATTGCGTGGGGTTTTGTTTGGATTGGACGTTTATTACGAAGTTAAACGGAGCTGGGTGAATACTGACGGACGATGACGGAAGATGCTGATGTAAATGATAGAAAGAAAGAAAAGAAAGGAAAAATATTTATGACAATCACAAAACATCAAATAAAATAAATTAAACAAAATAAATTATCACAAATAAATTGTCACAAAGATAAAATAAAAACTCAGCATTTGCTGGCCTTACAGCCAGCGCTGGTCTTCCGTTGGGAGCATAGGGTGATTACATTAAATAAACAGGTGAGAAATAGACACTAAACATTAAACATGATAAAATATAATTGGATATGGTTGCCCGGGCACAAAGCCCTTTGTCTTTAAAAAGGAAAAAATAAACAAAATAAGCATAGACAACCACATCACAGACAATAGAAAAATAGAAGGAAAGGAAGTGTAGTGAAATGACAACATGTAACAAATGAAAATGAGGTGAGAAGGTTAAAAGAAATGAGCCTGGTGAGCAGTAGATACTTCATTGATGTAAGTACTTTCTTGTCTGTGGTAGTAGGTAAAATCTGTAGGTACTGTAATAACATTAACAATGTATGCAAATTACACTGACCTGGGGACACATTTTTCTCGTATAGAAATATTTACAAAATCTGTGAATAAATAGCTGGTCAGGTTTTTTCCCCACCTAAGTATTAATAGTACATTACTGTCTAGGCCAGGAAGTAGGCAATTGCTGGCTGAGTATTAGTTTGAACGGACGAGCTTGTGAGTCCGTTTAATAATACGAAGCCAGCAATGCTATTCTGGCCGAGGCAAGTATAGTGCTTTTCTCAAAAATCGAAAATAAAACAAGAAAGAAAGAAGACATTTATTCCTTTTTGCAAGACACACAAATAAAAGAGAATATACACAATTTTATAGAACAACAAAACAACAAAAATAAATGAAAACAAAATAGTGAAAATTGTTTTGCTTTGCCGCCTTTTTCTATCAATGGCATTTGAAGAGAGTATTTTTCTACCCAGAACACCTAAAGCTATTTCAGAGACAGATAAACACGTTGTCGTACTAGCTTTTTTTTTTAATTTGGTGTTTTAAGTCTTGTGCCTTTATTTTATAATGGTGATTTGCATTTTTCAAAAGTTAATAACTAGACAGTAATGGAATTTGTATGCAATATTACTGTCGAGTTTAGCGCAGCAGTATTTTTTTTTTTTAATTTTGGACTGACCGGCAACAATTAACTTCCTATTAGTAGTTCTGTAGTTAACAATGACGACTTTCACGGTCATTTTTGAGAAACACTTATTACATTGTGACAAACTCTTTACAAAGCGTGATCCAACGCGCACTCTGCTTTTAGTAACCACTTCATACCAGGACCACTAAAGAAAAGCTAGGAGTGCCATTCCAAGCACTTAAATCAGAATTAAGATATCTCAACAATGTCCCGAGCCACCGTTTTGCAGATGACTTCCCATTTGGACGTGGAAAAAAAGGCTTTGTCCCTTCACAAGCAGAGGAGGAAAACGGGAGCAATTAATTTAATTACTAAGAAAAAGGTTGTATTTTTAGACTAATTTTAATGAAAGAAGGTGGACGGTTTAAGGTTAAGCGTAAAGTTGATTAATGCGATGCTTTTTGGAAGTCTGGTGTTTTATATAGACTTATTATGTTTTTAAATGCAGAACTATAGCCTAACATTAAACTGTTCTATATGGCCTTAAGATGACGTCACTATAAACGGCTTACAAATGGAAATAATGTGTTTACGTCATTTAAAACACTATAAAATGTCAGTACAGATTAGGGCTTCCACTACCGGGATCCCGAAAAATTTTCGCCATTTTTCAATACCGGTATTGAAAACTCTAATACCAGGATCCTGGTATTGAAACAAAATTTTCCGGTATTAATACCGGTATTGAAAAAAGTCCGGTATTTGGAAGCCCTAGTACAGATGTAGTGCAAAATGATTTTCTATACATTTCGTTGAATCCCATGCGGGTTTCAACATTAACATTTGAATAATTCTTATTTATAAACAATTTAATCTGACAGCTGCATTGTATACACGACTTTAATAGCATGTCACTAAAGTTGAAAACCGGATGATATTCAACGAAATGTCATGGAACTTTATGCACTAAATCTAGTACCGGTCATGTCTACGACCAAGTTAGGTATGCAATCATTCGTACTTTGCTGACGTCAATTCTTTATTTTATTTTACAAGCTAGCAACGTATGTATGTATGTATACATATATGCATGTCCGGGTGGAATCTTGCGACTTAATTTTGAGGAAGATAATTATCTTCATCCAATTGAGCTGAAATTTTGCATACTTGTGTAAGTCAGATGACAATACAATAATCTGGTAGTAGAATTCTGGTGGGCCAGCCAGGACCGTCTCCGCAGGAGTCCGTCCAAGTTAAAGTCCATCGTGGAAATGGGCGAAAATCTTAGGAATCATGTGATAGGCGATGCGGCTAGCAACCCATCACTATTTTGGTTCCCCTTTCCACCTATACGCCCACAATCATGCTAAACGTGACCTTTAGGTTTGTCACCTTAGGCTCTGCTACCCCGTAAGGGATAATGACGAGATTTATGTATGTACTAGCTGTTGCCTGCAACTTCCCGCAGGAATTACGCAATTTCCGGGATAAAAAGTAGCCTATGTGTTATTCCAGACTATAATCTATCTATGTTCCAAATTTCATCCAGATCTGCCGTTCTGGCGTGAAAGAGTAACAACCATCCATACTTACAAACTTTCGCGTTTATAATATTAGTAGGATGTATATGTCTTCCACGCTGGTCTGGGAGCAAAGAAAACATAGAATGTACCAGTTGCTTCTCTTCCCGCGCAGATGGTAAAAGTCCATCGAGGGAATGGGCGAAAGTCTTAGGAATCATGTTATAGGCGATGCGGCTAGCAACCCATCACTATTTTGATTCCCCTTTCCATCCATACGCCCACGATCATGCTAAACGTGGCCTTTAGGTCTTGTCACCTTAGGCTCTGTCTACCCCGTAAGGGATGACGACGGGATTTATGTATGTATGTAAGATGTATGTATCATTTATTCCTACCTTAATGTCCTATTTAAATATCTTGCTCTTTCGAGAGAGTAAATAATACTTACATCCGCGTAAAGGAGGTTCTGTTTGACATTTACCATCGAAGTTTTATTTGAGTTTACGGAACTTTCCGCTCGTTCGTTCGCAATTAAAGCCAAGTCAAATTTGTTCTAATTTTAAGCGTGTAACTGCGACTAACTGACCCCTATTTTACCATCGTGACATCTGTCGGCGACATTTGACAATACTGTTTACTGAACAAAAAAAACATTTACCTTGCTACTCCGCTACTCACGTGCAACGACGTTGCTTTGCATGGATAACAGTTGTGCTCATTAAACTTTTAGACTACAAAGCCCATGGACAAAAAAAACATGTGAAATGAACCAGCGTGAATGAAGTTTAGAAGGCTGTTACTATATCATAAAATAACTGAACGCTATGCCGTCATTTCTGCCTACCTACAGATTTTTTCTGATACATTCAAAAAGAAAAAATATTGCACTAACTTTCGGCACTACCACTTTAAAGCGGCACTAGGTTTTTCGACATTTAATTTTAATCATCTATAAGCTATAAAAACGCCGTAAATTAACAATTAGTCGTAATTCCTCACTTGTACCTGAGAAATTCCATAAATGTACCGCTCAGAAATGACGGCATAGCGCTCAGAGTTATTTTATGATAATAGTAACAGCCTTCTAAGCTTCATCCACGCTGGTTCATTTCACATAGTTTTTTCCATGGGCTTGTAGTCTATTTGACAATGATCCCGTAGAGATCGAAACGCGTCAGAGTTTGTGTGGTGTAAGGGTAATTAAGTTTGTGTGATTTATATGTGTTTCATTGGCAGTAGTGGAGGGATTGCATGAATAACATATATTTCACACAGGATTGGTTATCTTGCACGTGAGTAGCGGAGTAGCAAGGTACATTTTTGTTCATTAAAATGGCCGTCCGCAACGTAACGCCTGCTTCAATAAAATACTGTTTACATTACAAGACTAGTAAGAGTGTATCACTGAAAGATAGAATAAGGAATAGTGTGATAAGGGAACGTGCTGGTGTGAAAGAGGATATAGTGACTAGGATAGAAAAAAGTATGCTTAATTGGTTTGATCACGTAGAGAGGATGAATGAAAGTTATGAAAGTAGACTAACTAAACAGATCTATATGGGGAGTGTGAAAGGTAACGTTGGGAGGGGAAGGCCTAGACGGACGTTCCGAGACCAAATAGGAGACGTTTTGAGAAAAGGTCAGGTCAGGAGTACCCGAAACCGACGAGCATGTACGAAGAGATTGATGAATGTGGATGAAGCGAAAGAAGTATGTCAGGATCGTAGCAAGTGGAACAAAGTAGTCTCTGCCTAACCCTGTGGGAAAGAGGCGTGACGGTATGTATGTATGTTATATTACAAACTCGACGAGTCTACGCCGGTTGGCTTTTTATCGAATGCGCATTGCATTTCGTATTGTCACACGTCGCTGACAATTGTCGTGTTGGTGAAATAGAGGCCTGGTGCCCGCAGCTACGTCTGCAATTTGCAGAAATTTCAGACTAGATAAATAAGATTTTTTCCTTATCCCGTGGGAATTGCATCTTAGTCCTCTAGGTTGGCAACGCATCTGCAATCCCTCCGGGGTTGCGGGTGTCTATGGGCAGTGGTGATCACTTACCATCAAGTGACCCACTTGCTCGTTTGCCTTCCTATTCATATAAAAAAAAAAAATTAAAAATCTTGAAATAAGTTTCTTAGTATCAATCTACATGTGTGCCGAATTTGAAGTCTAGTTATTACAGTTACTGAGAAATATAAGCCTCATTTATTTCGTATCCCGTGGGAATTTCAAAAAGTCCCTTCTTAGTGATCCTCAAGATAAGTCTGCCAAATTTCAAGTTCCTAGGTCCTGTGGTTTAGGCTGTGCATTATCTGTCAGCCAGTCAGTCAGTCACGGTACTGTTTTGTAGGTGTAGATTATTGAATATGAAATATTTAATACGTAATGGAAATAATCAATCAATCTCCAGCCTATATACGTCCCACTGCTGGGCACAGGCCTCCTCTCACAATGAGAGAGCTTGGGCTATAGTTCTCACGCGGACCCAGTGCGGATTGGGAACTTCACACACACCATTGAATTGCTTCGCAGTTGTATGCAGGTGTCCTAACGATGTTTGTAATAGTTTTCAGTATAGTTTATAGCTTTACCACCCTAACACGTAACACTTATACGAAAATGAAAATGGACATGACTTAAAATGTGACTGTTACATATAATAAATCAGTAGAAAGTTCGTGTACATTAAATAAATTCATCAAAAATAAAGTGCTAACGATCAGGGAAGAGTAATAAAACAAAAAAAAAGTAGATTTTATAATTTTTACCTGTCTGTTTGTATGTATGTATTTATGGATGTGTTCATTTACCTACGAGTATGTCTGTGTTCGCTAATCTCCGACACTGTTAGACCGATTTAAATGAAATTTTGCGTGGTGGTACCTTATATCTCTGGTCGATATTTTAGATACTTTTAATCCCGGAAAATTAAAGATTCCCCTAGGGATAGCGAGAAACATTTGTCAAAGGTCACAGTTGCCTAATGTAAGTATAATTCTACGCGGGCAGAAGCATGTAATCTATACTAATATTATAAAGAGGAAAAGTTTGATTGTTTGCATTGAATAGGCTCCGAAACTATTGGACCGATTTCAAAAATTCTTTTGCCGTTAGAAAGCTACATTATCACTGAGTGACATAGGCTACTTTTTACCGCGGGAAAATACCTTTTCCTACGGGAAAATTAATTTACCGCGGGCGAAGCTGCGTACGGAAGGCTAGTGAATAAATAAATGAGTAAACTTTTTATTTTTTCTTTCTTTAAATCTAAACCCGCTATCTCCCTACGTAAGTCAGAACTGTTTTACTGCCCAAGTTAAATATGACTAAGTAAACTGGCCAAAACTAGAAATTAGGCTGGCATCCCTGCCAATTTGCGGTTCTGTCCGGCCTCATAGCCCCAAAGGTCCAGTTAGTCCCAAACCTTAAATTTTTAAACCCTAGTTTAAAGTTGGACTCTCGGGACCACTTTTGGCCGAAAGTTATGAAATGGTCTCATTTTGCGTACACATTAGGGAATTTTGTGTTATTTTGGCGCTTTCTTTATAGAATTATTTATTTTTCTCTTTTTTATTTCTAAACATTTATATTCTTTTTTTATTTTTAGAATTTACTTTGAGTCAGACTAGCTGGAGAGTTGGCGAAAACAATAAATTGAATTTAAATTAATATTTCTAGGTGTGTTTTTTTACTTACATAGTTTAAAATTTTTATCATTTCGCGCAACTGGAACCTATAATGTTCATAAATAGATTGTATTCGATTAAGTTTTGTAAATGATTCATAGGTATTGAAAAAAACAAAATATTTCATTTACGAACACAAAACATTGAAAAAATGCATATTTTTTATTACGGCACTGTAAAATGCTCTAAACTCTAGTAGAAACTATCTTAGGGGCCGCCCATTAAAACACGTGAGGCCCAAAGGGGTGAGGGGGGGATTTCCGAAAAAAAAACACCAAATATCACAAGGGGGGAGGGGGGCTTAAGCAGATATCACGTGTATTAATTTTCGAAACTGAAATACATTTTTTTTCCAATTTAATTCGATTAAACTGTTTTTCAAGTTTAGTTTTTTAAACATAGGCACCTATTTAGTACGTATAACAAAATACACGTGATTTAAAGTGGGGGGGGGGGGGAGGGTACAAAACCTCACCACGTATCACCAGGGGGGAGGGTGGTCTAAAAAGTTGCTAGAAACATCACGTGTTTAATAGACGGCTCCTTACTTAAATGTGTGCACAGGACTTAATATTAAAATTAAACAGACATTACGGTAAAGGTTTGATAAACAACACTTTGCCCTCACAACTGATTCTTGTACATAATTATGTTTGAAACATTCCCCATCCCAATAAAACTCTGTCAAAAACCAATAAGCTCCAACGCACTCCCCCCATTTTCCCCACCACTGGCTGCCACAGTAAATCCACACGACTAATGTGACCTGACACACATAAATCGACGGTCCCGAGACCCCAGCCTGAACTTAAATCGAAGGATTTGCTCTGTATTCAGTTGTTATACTCCCAAATTTGAAGTTCGAATCGAGCTTTCTCGCTCAGACAAATACAATTTTATATTCGAGTAACAAGGATGGTAGTATTTGAACTTGAAATTCGGGGTTTGGTAGACCCCAGTTTTTGAGGCGGCCTCGTCAATGTGTGTATCTTACTTCTTAAATATTGATTTTTACTGTGCGGTAATGTTTAAAATTAAAGTATAATTTTAAATTCTTCTTCTTCTTGAGCGTGTAAACACCCACCTTTTAGCATTCGCCTTTCCAATCCGTCTCTATGCCGAGCGGTTGCCCGTTTCCCTCTTCCAGACTGGTCCTGCTGTCTCCTTTATGTCATCAGACCATCAGGCAGGTGGTCTCCCTACACTTCTTCTCTATTTTAAATTATTATAGTGCATTGGGGTAAATTCGTAATTGGGAGGATTTCGAAACTCGTGGATATCCACTAAACGGGGAACAATTACATAATCTAACAACGCTTACCTACAAGCTCCGACGTCTTTGTCTTCCCCCAATTTCGATTTTACCCCAATGCACCTTACGTGGATAAATATGAAACTATGATTCCCGTTTCAAATAGGAATCAGTGATTTTTGGACTTACTTCTTGCTCATTTCATAAAAAGTTGCATGTGAATGTGAATTATATTTTGATCCTATTGGGACCGTGCGCGACGACAGCGCCACGTGATAGGCGGCCATTATGGATAATATTGTCACCGCTGTCAAACAAGACGTAAGTAAATATTGTGAAAAATATTAATGAAATCTTGTGTTATTTTACTATATTACACAATTTTGGACAATGGTAGTCAGTAACATTATTGCCAATAATATTAAAATTGTTGTTTTCAGTGAAATTTTAGAGGTTAGGTAACTTACTTTTTTTTTCTTACGGCAAATATCCACTTATTTCTTTGGTCTCGTTTCCACCATGGTCTTGGAAATTGGTAAAATTTACAGTCGCTATTCTTCTTGGTGTTATTACAATTCACAACAACACATCTTACCAGGACCATATTTTTATCTCAAAAACGATTAGAAAATGTTTACTGCAATATGGATTTGACAGCTCAAGTCAGCGACAAAAATGACAATTTTAGCCATAGCGAGCGCTGTGATCGTTTAGGCTACCCCCTCCACCCGCTTTGCACTCTGCCAATAAGTGTCCACCAATTTGATGGTTTAAGCTTAGAAACTTTTTTTATGGTTGCCAGTATTTAAAAATTATTTTAACTAGATGTCTTGACGTGTCCCACTTTCTCTTGACACTGAAACTAGGGTTGCGAGTCGGGTTAACTCCGCGTGTGGTCTAGAGCTGCGGTTCGTTTTAGGATCCGTCCGAGGGGAAGAGCAGTGATTGGTCCGTTGCACCCTGGGCATCGCTTAATGATTTCCTGGCTGATTCTGAGGGATATCGTTATCCGTTGGCTAAGAACCCAACAGGGGGCGGAGGGGATTCTTACGTACAACGTTGCCGAAATTTTTGTCACTAGAAGTAAAAACTTGACGTGTTACTAAGTAGACGGTCTTGGTAGACAGACTGAGTGAAGTAATTCTGTAACGATTCCTTTTTTCCTTAAAAATAAGTATCTACTTTCATTAAAAAATTGTTTCAACATTTCTCGTATTAGAATTTCTGAGCCATTGACGTAAAATTATTATTCGTACCCAAACAGACAAATCTGTCATGATGTTCCTATGATGAAACGTTTTTGTAGTAACCGTGTGTTATATAAGTCAGTTAGGCATTTACTGATTAGGTTTCTTTTTTGTAAATACGCCCTTCTAGTTTGCTACACTCATAATAGATTGTGAAGGAAGATCTAATTTACTACAAGCCTGTCGGCATTCTAACAGTCTAGTCTTCAGTAAATCCATTTCAGGGAATACCTATTTGGGCTAGCATAGAATAAGATAATGTAGAAAATCGTCATTGTGTACAAAAATATCGTAATACTTTCACATTGGGAATTATTGAATTGAATGCTTATTCTTATTATTTTCTTATTTTCCATGCTGTAGGCTTATTTTCTAACTCGCTCGCAATTGCCATCGTGTTAATTTTGACAGTTCTTGTATGTATGTGACAGCTAGTTGATTCAACTGGTACATTCTTTGTTTTTTCTTTGCTCCCAATCCGCACTGTGGGAACTATAGCCCAAGCCCTCTCATGGTGAGAGGAGCGCTGCCCAGAAGTGGGACGTATATAAGCTGCTAGAGGTGATGATGATGACTTTGAAGGCACGAGGTTTAATATGGTTTGAAAGTCCATGCTGGTCTGGAAGCAAAGAAGAAACATAGAATGCACAGTTGCTTCTCTTCCCGCGCAGATGGTAAAAGCCCATCGAGGGAACGGGCAAATATCTTAGGGATCTAGCAACCCATCACTATTTTGATTCCTCTTTCCAATACGCCCACAATCACGCTAAACGTGGCATTTAGGTCTGATTACCTTAGGCTCTGTCTACCCCGTAAAGGATATAAACGTGATTTTTGTATGAAAGTGCCTGTAATCACACATAAAATGTTGCATAACCCAACATTTTTCTATTTGGCCATGAAATAGTGTTGCTACAAACATCGATATTTTAAAATTAAATTTTACTTGCTTCACACCAGTAATATTCCCACAAACGTCTAGTAAACGCCATTACCTCTAAATTAAATAGTAATTAATTGTAATCAACAGAAGGACAACACTAGCGCTGTGCAAAGAGAGTGACGTAACCGAAAAATTGGTAAAATTAAGGGGTTATACACAATTTCTAAATTCAAAGTAAAGAAGAAAATATTACTAGACAGCAACTAGAAAAAAGACATGTGTCAGCACGCGTCACGGGTTGACGAGGATCCGGGTTCTATTCCCGGCCATAGCTTTACTTTTCCGATTTTTCTGTGTTCTCATTTTCAGTGTCTTTTAGAAATGTAAATCTTTGATATCTTGTATCTCTATTTAAAAAAGCCGTGGTAGCCTAGTGGTTTGACCTGTGGCCTCTCAAGCAGAGCGTCGTGGGTTCAAATCCTGGGCGCGCACCTCTGAGTTTTTCGGAATTTATGTGCGCAAATTACATTTGAAATTTGCCATGAGCTTTTCGGTGAAGGAAAACATCGTGAGGAAACCTTGCACACATCTGCGAAGAAATTCAATGGTGTGTGTCAAGTTCCCAATCCGCACTGGGCGCGCGTGGGAACTATAGCCCAAACCCTCCAATACACGGAGGAGGCCTATGCCATGAGGCACGCCGAATTACGTGACAAATTAATAATAATAAAAAAAAACAACAACAACACCAACAACAAAAAAAAAAAAGAAATTGCAGCGAATTCGGAATAAAAAGGCTATATTATTATTATTATCTCTATTTAAGTAACTTGAAAGTACAATTTTTAATGGCTTGTTACAAAAATGAGTATTTATAAAAACAATTTAAAATTCATGCATCCCTATTGCACGTCTGATAACGTTTCCCGTCTTAAAAACTTCAATTCCGAATTAAAAACAAATTAAAAACTAAACTAAAACTTATCTTAAAATAAAATAATTAGGTAATAAAGGAGGGGCCCCCGTGGCATAGTACCTACCACAGACACTGGCAATTCCCCTCTTGCACGGCGATACTAATACGTTGTCCAGGAAGCCAGCTACGGTCACCCGTAGCGTCTATTGGCCTTTTTTTTTTATATGAATAGGAAGGCAAACGAGCAAGTGGGTCACCTGATGGTAAGTGATCACCACTGCCCATAGACACCCGCAACCCCGGAGAGGTATTGCAGATGCGTTGCCAACCTAGAGGACTAAGATGAAACGCCTCTTGTGCCCGTAATTTCCCCGGCTGTCTTACTCTTCACACCGGAACACAGCAGTGCAAGCACTGCTACTTAGCGGCAGGATTAGCGAGTAAGATGGTGGTAGCGATCCGGACGGACCTTGCACAAGGCCCTACCACCCGCTCTTTGAAATATCTTTGAAGAGGCTAATAGCGCTAGGACTCCACGGCCCAAGGGTCTCAACACCGAAAGGGACAAAGTTATACTCGGTGCTGAGACACCTATATTTATTTATCTTACCGAACTTACCAACTTTCACCCCTTAGGTTGCACTAGTTATCCATTAGTTCTAGTCCTACCTAACCACGTCATTAGTGCACGCTAAAGAGCGGTTAAAATACAAACTTCATTCTGCCGCCGAAAAGGGCGCCACTTCAAACCAACACCACCGAATCAGTACGGAGCGCAACCGTTTCCAAATTTGTCCACCGTCACAATTAAGTTTGCGGCTCGGGCCGCACAACTCTGGAGCGTCGTTTAGTTTGGCAGAAAAGGAATTTGAACTCTGTTTTTAGGGTGAAGAGTTTACTTTAGGCTGTTAATGTCACAGCTGTTTTTATGAGTTAAAATAACTGTTTTGTTAGGAGGTTAAAAGTAACTTAAATAAAATAAATAAATAAATAAAAAAACATTTATTACCAAAACATAAGCAGATACTTAAAAGAACTTAAAAGTTTATCTATACTAATATTTTAAAGAGGTATAGTTTGTGTCGTTGTAAGGGGTAAAAGTTGTAGTTGCCCGCGACTCCGTCCGCGCAGAACTTTCTTATCGCTATCCCGGGGGAATTATGCTGTTTTCTGGGATAAAAACTGTCCTATGTCCGTCCCTGGGACTGAAAATAACTGTACCTATACCAAATTTCAACTAACCGCGGCAATATAAGGTGTCAGCACGCCAATTTTACTTAATTAGATGCTTAAGTTGTTGTGTACTAAGCTGCATAACTTATTATAGTTTTTTAACTATCCCACGGGAACTCTTTAATTTTCCGGGATTTAAATTATCTAAAATATCGGCCAGAGATATAAGGTACCACCACGCAAAATTTCATTTCAATCGGTTCAACAGTTTTGGAGATTAGCGAACACAGACATAAATATACATTTCGGACAGACAAAAATAAAAAAAACTCCTTTTTGTGTTTTATTACTCTTCCCTAATCGTTAGCACTCTATTTTTGATGATTTTTTTTCATTTGCAAACACGAACTTCGTACTGATTTATTATAATATGTAATAGATGCATACCTAAAGGATCTTTACCAGTTAATCTCCGAGAGATCATAATAATAATAATATCTTGGGACAATTGACACCAATTGACCTAGCCCCAAACTAAGCAAAGCTTGTAATATGGGCACTAGACAACGGATAAACATACTTATATAGATAAATACATACTCAAATACATATAACATCCAAGACTCGAGAACAAACATTCGTATTTTTCATACAAATATCTGCCCCGACCGGGGATCGAACCCGGGACCTCAAGCTTCATAGTCAGGTTCTCTAACCACTGGGCTATCCGGCCGTCAGATGAGAGGAGCTTTAAATTAGGGACTGATAAAGAGTGAATTTAACTGTACAGACTGGATTATAGCTCTTGTCCACAACCGCGGACTGAACCCACTTGAGGTGGAATGGTTGGGCCACTTTAAAATATTCGCTTTCAATAAACGTTCAAAGTAAGTGCTCTCTCGCTTGCTTTTCTATTTTGTGTATCGCGCAGTAACTGAGACATTTTACAAAGCGTACCTGTTCACGCCGGAATTCGAAGCGACATTGGAAATTGTCTTTTATGTAATGGCTGGGGCCTTACCATGACGTCTTAATGCGATTCAATGCCGACTCAGTTCAGGTTTCAAGGTTCAGGACCAACATTTCAAAAGTTCGCAACAGTGTTTTTCCATAAAATATGACATCCGTAAATGTAACCGTTTGTTTCCTAAATAAATTAAAAAAAAAAAAAAAAAACCGAAACTATTGAAAAATATCATGTTTTTTGCACTTATTGAGAGCTATTGGCAGAGTGCAAAGCGGGTGGAGGGGGTAGCCTAAACGATCACAGCGCTCGCTACGGCTAAAATTGTCATTTTTGTCGCTGACTTGAGCTGTCAAATCCATATTGCAGTAAACATTTTCGAATCGTTTTTGAGATAAAAATATGGTCCTGGTAAGATGTGTTGTTGTGAATTGTAATAACACCAAGAAGAAAAGCGACTGTAAATTTTACCAATTTCCAAAGACCATGGTGGAAACGAGACCAAAGAAATAAGTGGATATTTGCCGTAAGAAAAAAAAAATAAGTTACCTAACCTCTAAAATTTTCACTGAAAACAACAATTTTACTCTTATTGGCAATAATTTTACTGACTACCATTGTCCAAAATTGTGTAACATAGTAAAATAACACAAGATTTCATTAATATTTTTCACAATATTTACTTGCTTCTTGTTTGACAGCGGTGACAATATTGTCCATAATGGCCGCCTGTAACGTGGCGCTGTCGTCGCGCACGGTCCCAATACGTACATTATTCTGGTTATTTTTGAGGGCTATTTCTATAAGTAGTTTCTGAACCGGTTCTAACAACTCTTTCACTTATACAAAGCTATAAGCCTTAACAAAAAAGAAATACCTTGCTACTCCGCTGGCAGCGGAGGGAGAGAGAGAGGGGGAGAGAGAGGGGTGAGAGAGGGGGGGGGGGAGAGAGAGAGAGAGAGAGAGAGAGAGAGAGAGAGAGAGAGAGAGACATTAATTTACACACATAGGAGTAGGTACCTATTTACCACCGGCCTTTTATCAGAACGAGAAGTCCAGGGGCATAACCACATCTTAATGCGATTCATGTCATTTTTAGTATTGATCTGACAGCGAGCGAACCTAAACTGAATCGGAATTGAATGGCATTAAGACGTCATACCCTATGGACTAGAGTTCCCACGCGTTCCCAGTACAGATTGAGAATTTCACACACACACCATTGAACGCTAGTAAAAAAAAATAGTTAGGACAAAAAGTCATATGCAACGCCATCTTTGTTATACACACACTAATTCTAATGCGAAACGAAGTCTACCGTCAGCTAGTTGTTAATAAAACTAATTTTTATCCCGGGCAATGCAAGACTACTACTATTACTTCCATGCTGGTCTGGGAGCAAAGGAATAACATAGAATGTACCAGTTGCTTCTCGTCCCGCGCAGATGGTAAAAGCCCATCGAGGGAATGGGCGAGTCTTAGAAATCATGTTATAAGCGATGCGGCTAGCAACCCATCACTATTTTGATTCCCCTTTCCACCTATACGCCTACAATCATATGCTAAACGTGGCCTTTAGGTCTTGTTACCTCATGCTCTGTCTACCCCGTAAGGGATATAGACGTGATTTGTGTGTGTGTGTGTGTGTGTGTAATGCAAGATTCCCGCGGGAGCCAGTATAAACATAGCTCTCTAAATACTATCGTATTTATTTACGGCCGAAAGGATTTTCGGTACTGAAAATTCCTTAAGACAGTCTAAGTCGCGTGTCCCGCCCGGACTTAGCTTTATCCCGAGGGATCGGCTCAAATTATCCACTCCTAGTTGGAACAGGACAAGTTCCCGGCTTATTTGTTTCGATAGAGCTGTTTCAAAGGCTTCTCCTAACTCTGTCTGATATACCTACCTAATTCAATTCAAACCATTCATTTCAGATTAATACATCACTACATAGTCTAAAAATTTGATTGTTTGTTTGCATTGAATAGGCTCCGAAACTACTGGACCGATTTCAAAAATTCTTTTGCCGTTAGAAAGCTACATTATCACTGAGTGACATAGGCTACTTTTTAACGCGGGAAAATGACTTTTCTTACGGGAAAATTAGTTTATCGCGGGCGATGCTGCGGACGGAAGGCTAGTATAAAATAAAGTCGCTTTCTCTGTCCCTATGTCCCTACGTATGCTTATATCTTCAAAACTACACAACGGATTTTGATGCGGTTTTTTTAATAGATAGAGTGATTCAAGAGGAAGGTTTTTATGTATAATTCTACGCAGACGAAGTCGCGGGCAGAAGCTAGTATAAAATAAAGTCGCTTTCTCTGTCCCTATGTATGCTTATATCTTCCAAACTACACAACGGATTTTGATGCGGTTTTTTTTAATAGATAGAGTGATTCAAGAGGAAGGTTTTTATGTATAATTCTACGCAGACGAGGTCGCGGGCAGAAGCTAGTATAAAATAAAGTCGCTTTCTCTGTCCCCATGTCCCTATGTCCCTATGTCCCTATGTATGCTTATATCTTCAAAACTACACAACGGATTTTGATGCGGTTTTTTTAATAGATAGAGTGATTCAAGAGGAAGGTTTTTATGTATAATTCTACGCAGACGAAGTCGCGGGCAGAAGCTAGTATAAAATAAAGTCGCTTTCTCTGTCCCTATGTATGCTTATATCTTCCAAACTACACAACGGATTTTGATGCGGTTTTTTTTAATAGATAGAGTGATTCAAGAGGAAGGTTTTTATGTATAATTCTACGCAGACGAGGTCGCGGGCAGAAGCTAGTATAAAATAAAGTCGCTTTCTCTGTCCCCATGTCCCTATGTCCCTATGTCCCTATGTCCCTATGTATGCTTATATCTTCAAAACTACACAACGGATTTTGATGCGGTTTTTTTAATAGATAGAGTGATTCAAGAGGAAGGTTTTTATGTATGATTCTACGCAGACGAAGTCGCGGGCAGAAGCTAGTACATAAATAAATCACGTCTTTATCCCTTACGACAGACAGAGCCATATCTCAAGGATAAAAAGACCAAGTGGTCACATTTAGCACTATCTATCACGTATAGGTTGAAAGGGGAATCAAAACAGTGATGGGTTGCTAGCCTCATCGTTTATAACACGATTATAATAGGATACTTATCTTAATTCTGTGCGGAGAAAGTCGCATGCAACAGCTAGTAATTAGTAGCAGTTAGTATTTGTGTCGTACAGACACATCATTCAAACAGATGACGCTGAGCGACAAAAAATCGCATAGCAACAAGGTCACGTGACAGCTAATAACAGATAGGAAAATTCGAAGGCTTACCCACCTGCTATGGGTGTAGGGGTATAACACGCGGTACGTAATGACGAGGATCCGGGTTCGATTCCCGGCCTGTGTGCTCTAATTTTCAGTGTCGTTTGGATGGCTAGTAAAGTTGAGGGCATAAATATATATACGTTACCAAGACGTCAATAACATCCTATACACCTTTATGCCACACACAATAAGGTCGGTGACACATATATTTGACATGATAGCTGTATCGATATTTATGCCTTCGATTACTTAAATACCGAGGTTCAACCATTGTGACTTACATACCGTCACGCCTCTTTCCCACAGGAGTAGGCAGAGCCTACTTTGTTCCACTTGCTACGATCCTGACATACGTTCTTTCGCTTCATCCTCATCACTACATAGTATAAAACAAAGTCGCTTTCTCTGTCCTTATGTCCCAATGTCCCAATGTCCCAATGTCCCTTTGTATGCTTATATCTTCAAAACTACACAACGGATTTTGATGCGGTTTTTTTTAGTAGATAGAGTGATTCAAGAGGAAGGTTTGTATGTATAATTCTACGCAGACGAAGTCGCGGGCAGAAGCTAGTTCTATAATAATTATTACAATTATTACAATAATTAGAGGTGCACTAAGTAACCCGACTCACACCCCGCGTCCAGGGTTAAAAATGAGAGGTGCATATACATTTTTCCTTTCATCCATGCTGGTCTGGGAGTAAGAAAAAACATAGAATGTACCAGTTGCTTCTCTTCCCGCGCAGGTAGAAGTCCATCGAGGGAATTGGCGACAGTCTTAGGAATCATGTTATAGGCGATGCGGCTAGCTGCCCATCACTATTTTGATTCCCCTTTCCACCTATACGCCCACAATAACGCTAAACGTGGCCTTTAGGTCTTGTTACCTTAGGCTCTCTCTACCCCGTAAGGGATAAAGACGTGATTTATGTATGTATAAACATTTTTTTATTTTTTTTTAATTAAAGATGAACTACCTTTCAGTGCCAGTGGATGGCCGCCCTTAGCCGGAATACGAGAGATCGCAGAGTGAATAGGATGCATTATTCAGCGCTCGCCCCCGTTCCCTTACTAAATGAATTAAATCTCCATCAATATTGTTTTTCCTTAGTTTAAGTGGTTTTCTTTAACTGTGTTGGCTTGTCTTTTGTGTTTGTTTTGATTGTAATCAAAAGACGTTAAGATGTGATTACATACATGCATCACGTTTGTATCCCTAGTGGGGTAGACAGAGCCTAAAGTAACACATAAAGACCACGTTTGGCATGATTGTAGGCGTATAGGTGGAAAAAAGAATCAAAATAGTGATGGGCTGCTAGCCGCCTACAACAAGATTCCTAAGAATTTCGCCCATTCCCTCGATGGGCTTTTACCATCTGCCCGGGAAGAGAAGCAACTGGTACATTCTATGTTCTTTGCTCCCAGACCTTTGGAAGTAATCATAAACATAATGGGTAAAGGATAAGGAGTAAACTGAAATAATATTGTGATTTGGAATGGATTTGTGGCTGAGGTCTTCCTAACTTTCTATATTGCTATAACTATATAAAAAGCGGTTTTTGTATAAGTACCCACGATGGCTACAAACGTAATTGTCACAAAAAATTAAGTAACTAAAAAAACCATTTCTGAAAAACCCTTAAAGAATAACGAAAGAAAAAAAAATTAATCTCCAAAACATCATACACATACATACACAACTCACGTCTTTATCCCTTACGGGGTAGACAGAGCCTAAGGCAACAAGTACCTACAGGCCACATTTAGCAAGATTGTGGGCGTATAGGTGGAAGATGGAATCAAAATAGTGATGGATTGCTAGCCTCATCGCCTAAACATGATTCCTATTATTTTCGCCCATTCCCTCGATGGGCTTTTACCATCTGCGCGAGTAGAGAAGCAACTGGTACATTCTATGTTTTTCCTTTGCTCCCAGACCAGCATGGAAGACAAATAATCAAAACTAAAAATTCGCAAGACACTCACGGCACAGCTAGTTTTCTGAAGTTACTTCAATGGTGTTCCTGGTACTGAAAATCACGAGAACAGCCGAAGATTCATTTGTTTTCGCGAGTGTTCCACACAAGGTTTCACTGAAGGTATTTAGCTCTATGGAGCCCCCAGGGTGGAGGCCTAACAAACTGTTATGCATAACAACAGGACGTCCAATTTTACATGTAAATATCTGTTTGTTTATTCAGTGCGGCTGCTGCGATCCTAACTCGCGATACCAGTCAGGAGTTACGAATGTAACAAGGTGGTAACAACGAACGTAACAATAAGTGAAATCCTTATCCTTATCCTTACTAATATTATAAATGCGAAAGTAACTCTGTCTGTCTGTTACCTTTTCACGCTTAAACCGCTGGGCCGATTTAGTTGAAATTTGGTATACAGATAGTTTGAGTCCCGGGAAAGGACATAGGATAGTTTTTATCCCGGAAAATTGCATAGTTCCCGCGGGATAGCACAGCCCAAACCACTGGACTTAGAGACTTGAAATTTTGCACATAGACACCTTATACAATGTAGGCATCCACTAAGGAAGGATTTTTGGAAATTCCCACGCCATAAGGAAAAAACGGGAATTGTATATTCGATTCCGAGTAGGTGATTACAAAACTAAGAAACTAATTTCAGGATTTTTGGAAATTCCCAAGGGATAAGGAAAAAAACGGGATTTATCTACGCGGACGAAGTCGCGGGCATAAGCTAGTATAAAATAATTTGGATTAATTCACCAGTAGGCGTATTACCTAACTCGCTCGCAACCGCCATCGTGTTCATTTCGACAGTTCATGTATGGGCAGGCAATTGGCATCGGAATCAGCTAGCTGTCACATTCATACAATAACTGTCAAAATGAGCACGATGGCGATTGCGAGCGAGTTAGGTAATAAGCCTACAGGTCGTTGAGTAACACCAACGAGGGAATGGGCGAAAATCTTGAGGAGTCATGTTTTAGGTGATGCGGAGCAACCCATCACTATTTTGATTCCTCTTTCCACCTATATGCCCACAATCATGCTAAACGTGGGTCTTTAGTTCTTGTTACTATGCCGTAATCCCGTTTGCGGTTGGTAGGGCTTGTGCGAGGTCCGTCCGGATCGCTACCACCATCTTACTCGCTAATCCTGCCGCTAAGTAGCAGTGCTTGCACTGCTGTGTTCCGGTGTGGAGAGTAAGACAGCCGGGGAAATTACGGGCACAAGAGGCATTGCATCTTAGTCCTCTAGGTTGGCAACGCATCTGCAATCCCTCTGGGGTTGCGGGTGTCTATGGGCAGAGGTGATCACTTACCATCAGGCGACCCACCTGCTCGTTTGCCTTCCTATTCATATTAAAAAAAAAAAAGATATCTTTGAATGTCTTTTTAACATAGTGATCTTTTGCCGTAGGACGCGTGGTGGTCGTAAGTTCCTCTCAAATCAGTTCCTAGTAAGGGAGAGAGTAATCCTGTGGCTGCATGGCAGCATCAGCCGTGTGCTTCCTGTTTCACTCTTCTGGTACACGTAGACAGCCTCGTGGATCCCTTTCAAGAGTGCTGGGCACGAGACGGCATTCTTCACAGGCGTCTCGGGTATACGTTCTATAGCTAAGAGTCAGCAACGGAGGTACCATACTAATCTTTATTAATAGTTCAATTTTGGAAGCTGAGAGTAACCATGTCTGTGTGTATAGGTCTCTCTGGGGGCAGGTTAAATGTGCTGGTAGCCGTAAGGGTGCTGGAACATGAGACGGCATCCTCAGGGTGGTAACCGGTCCCCGAGTAGGTACTGTAGAACGGTAGGAAATATTTAAACTTAAAGTTGTCTGACCAAACGCGACTGCGACCCTGAATTGTTTTAAGATTGTGCGGCTTAAGGTAAAGTTTTTTTTAATAAATTTGTCCTAAACCTTATTAGTTCTATAACTGTTCAAAATCTCATTACAATAGGAAGTTGAATTCTAAGAATGGAGCCTTACTAAGTGCTGTTTGCACCAAGTTAATGGTCGCGTCATGTAAAAAGAACGCTGGAAAAAAATGGAGCATCATAGTGTACCCACGCGTAAACACACTCCCTGCACTTTCTTCCAGCGTTATTTTTACATGACGTGACATATTAAGATTATTTTGTAATAAATTGCTGTGCCCTTACAGGGTAAATGTTTGTTTGAAACTATATACATACATACTAACATCTTTGCTACCACCATCTTACTCGCTAATCCTGCCGCTAAGTAGCAGTGCTTGCACTGCTGTGTTCCGGTGCGGAGAGTAAGACAGCCGGGGAAATTACGGGCACAAGAGGCATTTCATCTTAGTCCTCTAGGTTGGCAACGCATCTGCAATCCCTCCGGGGTTGCGGGTGTCTATGGGCAGTGGTGATCACTTACCATCAGGTGACCCACTTGCTCGTTTGCCTTCCTATTCATATAAAAAAAAAATAGTTTGAATTTGAGTTTGAGTTATACTTTAGGTTACTTTAACTACGACATGACCGTAATGGATTTTGACATAGTTTCCGTAGGTTTTCTGTCAATTAAACGTCAAAATCGTAGGTCACGTTTAACGTTAGTGGTAAAGTCACTCGGCGTAACTAATATTAAGCGTAAAAATCCTTAAACTTTTTCGAGCTCTTCAAACATTGCGCAAATTTTTCAATCCTTCTCAGAGTGGACTCATGCCATATCTAAAATTTCGTGCTTCCGTCACTTTATGTTTTGGTTATAATTGAATTAGATTCAGATAGGCTATCGGGGAATACTAACTGGCTATGACGACACAGACATCGTTATGTAATGATAATAAATGTTATTACTGGGACACCTGTTACTAATGGGTAATTTATGCACATTAGCTACAATAGGAGCCGTCCATAAACAACGTGATGTATTTTTAGCAACCTCTTTAGCCTCTTCCCCCTGGTGATAAGTGAAATTTTGTTCTATCCCTCCCTCCCCACCTAGGATCACGTGTATTTTTTTTGTACAAACGCTAACACTTTTTCAACATTCTTTTCAATCCTTCTGCTCCTATGTACCTTTTCGAGCGATTCAGCTTTTTGGCTGCCGGTAGCCAGCATCGGCTACGGTCGAATGCTAATCTTCTTTTGGCCTGTCCTCCTTCATCTTCCAAAACTTACTCCAAATCCTTCACAGTTCACTCTGCTAGGCTGTGGAATCGGTTACCGACCTCCATTAGGCAGTCTGCCTCCGTGGCGTCGTTCAAGGAAGGCTTGAGGAAGATGTGGCTCACACCATCTTCTTAGATATTGTGTGTGTACTCTTATTGTATTTTGTATGTATGCATGTGTGTAATGATATTTAGTAGTATTTTATGTTTTGTTTATTGTACTTAGATATGTACGCTCTATTGTGGCTTTCACTATCTGGAATTTTAAACTCTCATTTTGTCGGTCCCTCGTTTAATGCTCCTCTCATCTACTCAAAGGTTAACTGGTAGAGATCCCTTATAGGGATAAGTTCGCCTTTGTGCATGTATTAATGTTATTTTTATTTTTTTGTAAATTGTATCTTTATACAGGGTGTCAGAAAACCCTTTAACGTCCTTTTACAGAATTGTCAGGTAAGTCTATCTGAACACCCTGGCAAAGTTTGACGCTCGTGGTTAATTAATTGACCCTTTAATTAACGAATCTTAAGATGCATTTTAGGACTATGCTCTAGGTGTACCTTTTCATTCATAAGTTACGTGAGTAGCGCTACTCGAAACCTTAATATTGTTTGTAACTAAAACTTCACTAGCACTTACTTTCAAACTAACTAGGTACCATAAAACTTTGATCGGATTTCCTTAATGATAAATGATCATTTTAAATTATTCTAGATTCGTTTCAGAAAATCCACAATATGACCTGGCAAACGTTAACGTGCGTGTGAAGTGAATTGCGAAAATAATTGTAATCTAATTACAATTCTTTGTATGCTTTAAAAAAGTACCTAGAGATGATTTTAAAAGGATTATGTGTTAGGAGATGGAATAAAATGGATATCTGTAATTGTGGCTTATGATTATACTTACATTATTCTGTATCAATACGAAATCACGTAATACACTTAAAGCCACAATTATTAAACACTCTCTCTCACACACACACATTAATTGTTGAGCGGATATCGGCACAGAATCACAGTTTCATTTAGATTATTTCTCTTTTTTACATAAAATAAACTAAAATTGAATTCTACGTCGAAAATTACAAACACGATGTTTTGACAAATGTTTTTTGACTGTTCATATTTGAGTGAATACCGCGTGATCGCCCGCGCCCTCTGTAAGAGGTTGGTAGCTGTTTGTTTATGGTAGTTTCACTCTCTACTTGTGGGACGTGAACACTTAAGCATGAATGTGAGTGTGGGATGGCTTTTGAGTCTCTTATTTATTTATTCATACCCATTTTCACGCCTCAATTTCTGATTCATGAAGTCATCACTGCGCTTGGCAGACAATGTGTCTTGCTTGTTATCAGGCGCGTGGCACCCGAAAGAATCAAATCATTATTGTGTACCAATAAGCTCATTTATCCGTTCACTCATAATCATGAGTCTCGTTTAGAGAATCGCATAGTTGTCCTTTACACCCAGTCAGTTTTGGGCGTCTACATCAAAGGGTTGCTCGCCGGTTGCGAACCGTTATCACTATGTAATATGCGCGCTGTCCACTATGTCCTTTACTGTCGATTTATGGTCCAGAGTTTAGTAGTAGTAGTAGTAGTAAATAGTAAATGCTTTATTGTACAAAAATAATGAAACAAAAACAACTGTCAAAGAAAGATAAGATACATCAACAAAGACAAACTTATCTCTGTTAAAGGATCTCTACCAGTTTACCTTTTAGTGGGTGCAAGCAGGCGATCGATTATAGACAAGCGAGAATACTGCTGAATTAGAAAAATTATCATATTGAAAATAGTTAGTCTTGTTACACAGTCGACAATTAAATTAAAAATAGTTTGAAATAACTTGAAAAATGTTGAATTTGACAATTATGGAAGGCATGAAGAGCTGTTAGGATACGACTAGTAGTGTCAGGACTGTGACAGGACTTGACAAAAACACTATTACATCAGACATGGCTGCCGGGCTTTGATCCCTTCGCCTTTCCTTAGTGGAGAAGATTATAAACCAAATAAAACTGACGGCCGTCAGTTGATATTGAGTGGCAATGTCTATTATTTTTTGTAATTATTTTAAATATTTGTATTAAAATAGTAAAGCGAAATGATGTTTGAGTGTGTACTGTGTGTGATTACGGGGTACTTCACGTTGAGTGGTAATGTGATTTGACATTGTGAGTGACTAAAACGGACACAATAACTGAAGGTCTGTAATAAATGCCTAAGTACTAAGGTACCTACTTCATAAGATTAGCAAGAAGTACAAAATATGCGAATGCTCACAACTTTAGGTTTTTGGCTTGTACTTCTAAATATTCACAGCAAAAGTTTAATTTTCCCGCTATAAAACTAGTTACGCTACCGGACATTGTGTGTCGCTTATGTTGCGAAAGCTTGATAGCTGATTGGCTGATTTACGAAACTTCCGTATGCCGAAGTAGTCACCAACAATAGTTTGACTTGTAGAACTATGAGTAGGAATGTGAGTAGCTTAAGCCTGTGGCACACTGAGCAAAGCTATTAAATTATTTTTTATAAATTTTTTTTTTTAGTTGCTATTAGGGTCTCATACTTTGCAGGGGTATTCGAACTAATATAGCGAACAAGCTCGTGAATTATCGTTAAAGGGTTTTGTGACACCCTGTATTTGTACAATAAAGCATTTACTTACTTACTTACTTACTTACTTTTTTTTCCAATTCAGTCTATGAATGCGGAAATTCGGTTGTAGATTCGTAGTGTTGTTTAAATATGCAAAAACAACCATGCTGGTCTGGGAGCAAAGAAAAAACATAGAATGTACCAGTTGCTTCTCTTCCCGCGCAGTTAGTGAAATCCCATTGAGGGAATGGGCGAAAATCTTAGGAATCATGTTATAGGCGATGCGGCTAGCAACCCATCACTATTTTGATTTCCCTTTCTACTTACACGCCCTTAATCACGCTAAGCGTGGCCTTAAGGTTTTGTTACCTTAGGCTCTGTCTACCCCGTAAGGGATAAACACGTGACATATGTATGTATGTATGTATAATTCTGATTTACCTAAGAATATAATTTATTGGGTAGGTAGGATACAAGCAATATACGGCCTCGAAATGGCGACCTGATATTTCGTGTACTTATCTACTGTACAGAAATGAAATAGGGAACACGAACTATCAGACCTTTTATTCATACTTTACACCCTTTTAAAGAAACTCACAAATTATCATCAAGCAAAAGAAACATAGGCAGAGTGAATCTTTTTCTAAACGTGCAGGACAGCTCCAATTTCTCTTTGAGTTCTGGAAACGTTTCTTCAATCTCTTCCACACTTCCAATAACAATGCCAATCAGATTTCCGTGGTCTTCAGATGTATTCATTCTGCCACAGAAAAGACGAAGAGGACTGCGATATCTGGAGATTTAAAAAACACTATTATTAACCAAACTAGATACAAATTAAAAAATAGCATGGTAGCCTAATGGGACCAATGGCCTCTCAAGCAAAGGGTCTCAGCTTAGAATCCCTTGTTCGCACCACTGGGATTTTTTGGAAGCTAATGCGAAATTACATTTAAAATTTAGCTTAAGTTTGTTTTAAAGAAAACATCAGGAGGAAACCTGCACAGACCTGCGTAGCAATTCAATGGCACAGTATATATATAAGCTAAAGCAGTAAGGAACCTACGAACAAATCGGTTGAAACGAAACACGCACACAGGCGCGCGCTTTACACGGCCCCTAAGCGGACCTGAGCCTGAGCGGAGTGGACGAGGTCCGCTTAGGGGCCGTGTAAAGCGCGCGCCTGTGTGCGTGTTTCGTTTCAACCGATTTGTTCGTAGTTTCCTTACTGCTTTAGCTTATATATATATATATATATATATATATATATATATATATATACTGTGTCAATGGTGTGTTGAAGTTGCTGATCGTATTGGACCCGTGTGGCAGTAGCCCAAGCCCACCAGTGGGACTTTGAGCATCTTAAACCAATGAGTATTAAGGCATTGATGAATGTGAATGAAACGAAATAGGTGTTCAGGATCGTAGCAAGTGGAACAAAGTGGTCTCTGTCTACGCCTACAGGATAGAGGCGTAATTGTATGTCTGTGAAGCTATAATTATTTCCTGCAAATATACTAAACGTAAAACGTAAAAAGCCGTGGTAGCCTAGTGGTTTGTCCTGTGGCCTCTCAAGCAGTGTCGTGGGTTCAAATCCCGGGCGCGCAGCTCTGAGTTTTTCGGAATTTATGTGCGAAAATTACATTTGAAATTTGCCATGAGCTTTTCGGTGAAGGAAAACATCGTGAGGAAACCTTGCACACATCTGCGAAGAAATTCAATGGTGTGTGTTAAGTTCCCAATCCGCACTGGGCGCGCGTGGGAACTATAGCCCAATCCCTCCAATACACGGAGGAGGCCTATGCCATGAGGCACGCCGAATTACGCGACAATTTAATAATGATAATAATAAAAAAAAAACAACAACAACAAAAATGAAATTGTAGCGAATTCGGAATAAAAAGGCTATGTAAATAAATATAAAATACTAAACGTAGTCCTTAGGTCTTGTCACCTTAGGCTCTGTCTACCCCGTAAGGGATAAAGACGTGATTTATGTATGTATGTATGTCTGTCACGTGGCTCGCACCGACAGTCAATGGAGCCAGAAGGTTCTTTAGTGTCTTTAGAAGTTCACAAGACTGGTGAAGGTCGCAGAAGTCCGCTGGACGAGGACCGCGCTAGAGCGCCCTTTACGGCGCTCTTTGGGGGAGGCCTATGTTCAGCAGTAGACATCCTTTGGCTGATGATGATGATGTTGAATCAATGTCAGAAATAACTTACTTGTCCTCAATAACTGAAGGTATGTGAAAGCTTAGGATGTCTTCGTAACAATCGTTGATGGGCGCTGAGATCCCATGACTATATTCGATTCCACCATCATTTGAGGCTGTCATACGATTGGCCTGAAAATACATGAATTTTAAATTAATTGTCTCAAAACTACTTAAAAAACCAGTCCAAGTGCGAGTCAGACTTGGGCTGTGAAGGTTCCGTACACGTAGTACAGGATGTCTTAGGATATTTAATCTGGAATAACACCTCTACAAAGACTTTTGGTGGTTTTGTGGTCAAGAGCTGCGGTTCGTTTTTGGATCCGTCCGGGGGGAAGAGCAGTTGCTTGGTCCGGTGAACCCTGGGCATCGGCTAATGATTTCCCGGCAGTTTCTGAGGGATATCACTGACCACTACCGTACAACGTTGCCGACATTTTGTCACAAGATTTTTAATTATATTTTTGTTACTTTCACATTGGCGAAGTTGTCGTCGCTACGACTTGATACGCCACAAATAATAAGAAGAAGAATTTATGATCCTGTCCTTGACGCGGTTTACTTCGAACATCGATAATGTATATTAATATTTGTCAACTATGATTCAACCTGATAAACATGGATAGGGCTATTAAGCAAACTAACCTAACCAGAATTACACATAAACGAATAACTCACGTATAAAAAGTCGAGTGATTTCAACCGGGATAGCGGATGGTCGGTGCCCCCGAGTTGGAAAACTGTTTTAAATATTGACCAAACGGTGAGTTCACACGAACCTTTACGGAGTGACTTGATCAGTGTTGTGTGCTGCCCTACATTTGACAGTAATATAAATGACGATGAAAACGAGGGTAGTTGTGCGCCGCTGTCAGTTGCGTCGAGCAGCCGCGCGAACAGAGCGCTGGCGCGCAGTGTTCGTTTCGCTGCCGCCGGGGCGAGCGCTCCAGGAAGAAGGACTACGAAATAGTCCGAAACATGTCCAGCATCACTCGACTTTTTATACGCGAGTTATCCGTTTATGCGTAATTATGATTAAGTCTCACGGTAGTTTCTTGTTGAAAGTAACCTAACCAGCTGCCGAAATGTCCCCAAAAAATCGGAGATATCCCGTATAGCATTTCGTACACCCGAATTGAATAACACGGGTGCAGTCAGTGTGTCTCTACTATATTATGCTTGTATTATATTTATAAACCTTTCTCTTGAACCACTGTATCTATTAAAAAAACCGCATTAGAATCCGTTGTGTCGTTTTAAAGATCAAAGCATACGTAGGGACAGACAGCGGAAACCGACTTTATTTTGTACTATGTAGTGAAGCTTCGTAAAAATATTTGAATTATTTTTCCTATAATCTCGTTTATACCTCAGTAATATATATCTTCGGTTTTCCCCTGAGCGTCAAGGGCACTTCGGAAGTCAAATGCTTGAGGATCACGCTCTCATGGAACATCTTGTCGCTGGCTGACAGGAATCCTGACTTCCCGTCTGCAGCCAGGACCACCACCGCCAACGCACCGTACTCGGAGAAGTCGCGAGCGAAAACTGAAGTAAAAAGTTAATGTTTATGTGGATGATTTTGTGACTTCAAAATGTACATGACTGTAATACAGATGCTGAAATTGATTATTCTATGAAATATTGTTTGTTTAATACATATATTCAATATAAACTACATAAGTTGAATTATTATTAGCATAAAAAACCCGTTCTCCAATCTCCTCTACTTTATAGAAATAAACAGTGACGGAATCACTATTCACCCCATAGCATAGGAATAAACAAAATCGATATCGCTGTTTATTTTGTAGCAATAGAAAGACGATATTTCTCTATTTTTTGTAGAAATACGAATAAAATTAAGATACTTTCAACATGAGTTATCCGTTTATGTGTTAAAATTAAGATACTTGTACCACCTGAAATATAACATTGAGTTGTAATAATTGTACATTATGTTTTAAAGGACGACTTAATGATGATGATGATGTCTTAAATGAGAAACAAAAAAGACCTGTATTTTAGACAAAAGTTACTGACGGGGAGACGTCTCTCGCTCAAGCCAGGTACTCATTTTCGTTCTGTAACCGTAACTTTTGCATGCTTCTGTAACCAAAAGCCCTAGTGTTTACACTAGTATCCAATTTAAGTCACCTACATTCATTGCATGTCTCTTCTATTTCACTGCTGGTCAGGTCAACGTGAATGTCCACATCGAACCGATATTTCTGGAAGGTTTCTTTGAGGACATCCGCTTCGCGCATCGTCCCGTCTCTGTTCCTACTCCCTCGTTCACTTTTCACTTGGCAGAACAACAGCATTGCGTTCTTCGTGAAACTGTAAAATAATCCTACAAATATACAACGTCTCTCCGAATTATTCTTGAATATTTCAACAGGCCATTTCAAAAACGACAATTGTCGGTGATAAGTGACAATTCTGTTTACATTACAAACTTGTCGATAATCTACGTCGCTTGGCTTCATATTGGCCACGCATTGCAATTCGAATTGTCACATCTCACCGACAATTTGTCGAATTGGCGAAATATGGTCCAGGTGGTTAGGAGTCTGATTGAACAATCCCCTACAAATATTTTTCATCTTGGCTTTGGATTCAAAATTAAGCCACCGCTTTGACGCCCGTACACCTTGAACATCAACTAATGTATGGAAATATTTATTAAGCGCAATTAAAAAAATCCTGAAAAATCTCTTCAATGGTGTTTGGTATAACTAGCTAAATCACTTGCAGAAATATTAAGGGTTACACTCATTGAACTTAAGGGAAATCGTTGTCCGATTTGTCCAATCATAAATAAAAACATGTACCTAAGGTCATTTAGAACCCTATGATTTTTAAAAGAGAGCGTCGGTGAAAAGGGAAAAATAAATCCCGTTGAACCGATTGATTGGTCAACTGATCGGACGTACGGGAAATACTCGAAATATTCCAGTACATTAAGAGACCCTATATAGTATGTACCATGATTGGATCTGTGTGCATGATTGTTACTTGTTCAAACAGGTCCAAGAATTAGACTGAATTTTGATATGTAGGTAGTAAGATCTCCGCAATAACACTTAGGCTTCTTTTATTCCGTTATTCTCACGCGATCGGGGTATGCGTAGTACAAGCGTAGAAACTCTAAATATCAAAGCTTAGTAGCTTGTTACGGATGATTTACAGTAAACGTAAATAAAGGCCATAGGGTTTTCGAGGATCCCAATGGGGTTTTCAGAATTCATTTTATATCAAAAGGTTCGTTCGCTAGCGCGTATTATACGATGACCTTGACCTTGGTCTTGACATCCGTGGCTTCCAACTGCCTACGAGAAAAAAGGTCAAGTCAGGATAGGTTCCGAACACAGCAGTCACGTCAAGACGTGGTTCGTATAAAGCAGTTCCTAACCTAACCTTTTCAGTTCCGTTACCCATATGACAACAACCAGCTCATGACTCCCGTGAAAACCCAATTTTACTCCCGAGGGGGTAATTACCCCCACGTCAGGAACCCAAACATTAGAGAGTCATGTACTACATACCTTTCTAATCCATAAGTGACACTTATCATTGACGTATTATCCAGACTGTCATTGATCTCAATATCAGGTGTATTGGTATCTTCATCACGAGACACACCACGACGTTTGAAACAACACTTAAAACAGTTCCTCATGGCTTTCTGGACACTGTGTCTTATTCTTTATATTCCAAGATTCAAGCTTCTAATCTAATTCAAAATCTAGATATAACTCTTTCTACTTCCCTGGCACAATATACTTAGCGTAATATAGAGTGCACTAGCTTAGTCTTAACTAAAAGTTATCCCCTACTGTTGTAATAATTATAAAACTACTATATTGTCCACGGTCTGTGTCGTACTAAGGAAAATACTGAGCTAAAAGTATGGTTTTGTGGTTGTTGTCAACTATGTTCCGTGACGCATTAGTATTAATAACCTTTGAGGATTTAAGGAAAACTATATCAGTGCGTACTGAATGTCCATTTAGGTATGTTAAAAGTGTGTTGAGGATGATCCGATGAATGTTGAGGATAAGCTGCACGCAAAGGATCACCAACGTAGAGGTATTGCGTCGTGTCCAGCAGAAAAGGAGGCTCTGGTCTATTATAAAGAAGCGGAAAAGTTCGTATCTCAGACACGTGCTCAGGCATGATAGATATGAACTCCTGCAACAATAATGATGGGCAAGATCGCAGGCAAGAGACGAGTGGGACGCAGAAAGAAATCGTGGCTCCGTAACACAAAGGAGTGGACGGTCTCTTCAGGTACAGAAATTTTTAGGCTCGCAGGTAATAGAGAAGGATTCCAAAAACTAATCGCTGACTTTCACTAGTTGGGTTGGTAAAGCGCTCATATTAATGTCTCGTTTAGTTAAAGAATTGATTTTTATTTCCTCACAGTAATCGTGAAAAGCACTGTGTTAAGCCTCGGTCGAAAGTGTAATAAATAGTCCATCTACATTGACGACCGAATGGCCAAGTGGTTAGAGAACCTGACTATGAAGCTTGAGGCCCCGGGTTCGATCCCCGGTCGGGGCAGATATTTGTATGAAATATACGAATGTTTGTTCTCGAGTCTTGGATGTTTAATATGTATTTAAGTATGTATTTATCTATATAAGTATGCTTATCCGTTGTCTAGTGCCCATAATTACAAGCTTTGCTTAGTTTGGGGCTAGGTCAATTGGTGTCAATTGTCCCAAGATATAATTATTATTATAGATATTATTATTGCTTACTTTCTAGCCTCTACAGCAATGTATTATTAACGTGTGTGATTTCAACCCGCCTTCTGATACTGTTTCGTTTTTTGAACTAACTGCAAACAGAGTTGGTAAACTCGTGCGTTGTGCTCCATCTATCTTTTTCAAAAACTTTCAATTTGAAACTTTGTACGTGACTTCCGGCTTTGTAGAGCTGTACTTGTTTGTGCTAACATATCCTCAGGGGGGATAGTTAAAAGCATTCTACGTTGACTTCAGTGTATTAAAATGAAATAAAAAAACGTATTGACTCAATAAATGCATTGATTAATAATAAATGGAAGAAGTTGCTATTTACTTATTAAAAAACTAATATTTTGTTTCCACTTGCTATTTAAATTTTCTGGTTTAGCTTGCTTTAAAAGTAGTTTAGTTATAGACATTATCTCTCCTTTTTTCTGGTAATTTGCTATCGTCCTTTTTTATTTGTTCCTATCCATTCTGACCCCACTACGGGGTGAGCTGGGGTTTGCCTATATGTGTTTATTGTTTAAACTATGTAACTAAGGCCTGTTAGATTATTTTCCCAAAATCATTTTTTCTTTTCGCGTTTTTTCAGGAATGCAAATTTTCCAGGTCTGTTATTTTAATGAAGCTTATTTTCACATTCGCGTTCTTTTCTGTGTCGTACTTTTCTACGTGTGCCTTTCATGTGTGTAAATAAATGTTTCTCTCTGTCTTCCTCTTTCTCTTCATAATCTAGACAAGTGATAGCATGCAGAAAAGAAACTGGCGAAGCTGCAGCCGTGTGTATTTACACGAAACATTTCGATCTACTACTGACCCTTTTGACAACTAAACCTATTTTACATAGGTACCTACATGAAGTGTAGTACGTTTTATACTAACCTCTTAGCTTATGTAGAATTAAAAAAAAATCAGCGCGAACAGTTATTAATCTTATCGCTTTCTTGTGGGAACTATGCAATCCGTTTGTGTACGAATATTTAGAAAAAATCGCTTTTTTGAGCAGACCGTTTTTGCATAAAGACACTACATCGTTTTACATGCCTATTGTTTTGTATAATTTTATTTCTAATTACGTTACATGTCTCATTTTACTTCGAACAAAGCCACGGGCGCATAGCGGCAGCCATTCATCAAAATTCTGAACGCACACTCACCTGCTTGCTATTCGTGACAATGTGGCCGGAGTCGTATAAAATGCAAATTCATCGCTTTCCTGAGCGATTTTTGCCCGGTGGTAATTTCAAAAAAGCACCGCTTTTGAAGTTCGCCCTTGGTGGTTGGGGAATTCGAGCTTCCAAAAACAAGATTCGCTTTTTTGGGCAAATGTTTGATTAAATTACACGGACAGTAAGTCTGAGCCTTTATTGTAAGTTTTCACACAAAAATACATCTCGAACGCGTTGAAACAAATGCCTCGATTACTATGGAAAAATTGGCAGAGTTACCTGGGGATCGAAAAAGCAACAAACTGAGCTTCTAGTGTAAGTTTTTCTACTCGTTGATTTTAATCCGTCAATTATGTGTTTATAGACAAAAATTGCAATCACATACTTTTTAATCTTGGACAGTCTATGGCACTTCGGACTCAACTATAATGATTATTATACAACGCTCTAGACGACTATAATAATTTCAACATTAGAACTTAGTTCCTTCGATTAAGCGTCGCGAGCGCTTAGTGGAACGCACCCAATGTAAAGTTGGAAATATCTGGCAAATTTGCTTCCATTTGAAATTTTGAACACACTAACTTTTTTCTTCTGTTACGTGATTGGTTAGTAAGTGAAGTAATTGGCCAATGAGAAACAGTCTTATAACGACGTCTCATTAGTTCTTTTTTGTGCTACGAAAATTTAAAAGTTTTGTTTGTTATTTGACGCGAAATCGATGGTGTTAAATAAATAAATAATCCCTAACTCGAATTAAACATGTGTGACAGTGACGAGGTTAGTTTCGCCGCTACTCCAGAGGAAATAACTTTTATTAATTCATAAGTGGAAGGTACAATTTTCAAACTTAACCCAATGTATTTTACAAAAGGTTATACATATATGTACCTCGATAGACGATGATGATGATGACTCGTAGAAAAAGTATTGTATACAATAGTTACATAATTAGCTCTTAAAATCTCGTACCTTACTTAGGCCACTCGGCAAGCCTCGTGGCCTAAACACGGTACTCGATTTTAAGAGCCTTCATTATGCAACGATTGTATAAAATACTATTTCGCATATAAAAACGTCTCGAACGCGTTCACGTAAACGTCTCGATTACTATGGAAAAATTGGCAGCGCCACTTGCGGATCGAAACGGCAACAAACTGTTCCATAGTATTTGACATTTTAACGCAAATGCGAGCGAGACGTATCTTGTGACCGAAAACTTACACTGAGCATACTGAATTGAATAAAGATGAGAATCCTCAAAATACAAATTTCAAATTTCTAGGACAATTGAAAGTACCTCCTATTTTTTGGGAGCACGAGTCGACCATTTGTATGGAAACAATACAATACAATACAAATACTCTTTATTGAACACCACAAATCAGTATAAAACAATACAGAAACAAAGAACAAAGTAGACAATAGGCGGTCTTATGGCTTAATAGCGATCTCTTTCAGACAACCAAAAAGCTAAATAAGTTAAGCTAAATAAGGAAACAACTTTTGTAATGACTGTATGGTTGGATTCAGTTGATTTTTTCACACCTCTAGGAGATGGCTGCCCTAAGTACTTGGTATTATTTTCAACTTTATAACTCCAAAAGTTTTTGAGAAAAAGGGTTTTGACTGATATACGAACGGACGGGCAACAATGTGATTCTATAAAAGGCTTCCGTTTTTCCTTTTAAGGCACGCAACCCTAAAAACAACCTTTGTTAATCAAGAATAGCGTATTTTTTAATTATTTCTAGATATAACTGTTAACCAGGGTGACTGATAATTTTGGGGTTACTTTGATCGTTTTATGATTGCTATAAAATCGATGTTGTCCATATGCGGTGAATGTTTGGTATGTAGATGCAAATTCGTCGATGAAGACATCGATTGGAAGCAGTAAACGCAAATAAAAATTAATGATTTCGTCATTACAAATACTTTTTAAAGACACTCCGGTTTACGGTACCATATTTACAAACAAACATAAAAAAAACCAGTGTAAGCAGAGCCCTGTTCCAAAGCAAAATGTACGCAGTGTGGGGTTACTTTATATTGGTCACTGCTATATACAGACATACATACACATTTACGGTTTTCGCAATTATTCTTTAATCTGTGCTATAAGACCTACCTTCATACCAAATTTCAAGATTCTGCGTTCACGGGAACTACCTTGTAGGTTTTGATTCCCTTGAGAGTTGAAAATTTGCGGAAATTTGCGGCATAAACGGCTGTATCTTTTGATTGCGTTGGCTTAGAAGTTTGATTTTTTCACAGCTTCAAGGGACAGTAGACCTGAGTAATTGATATAAATTTCAGCTTCATACCTCCACGCGTTACTGAGAAAAAGGGTCTTGACAGACGGACGGACGGACGGACAGACGGACAACAAAGTGATCCTATAAGGGTTCCGTTTTTTCCTTTTGAGGTACGGAACCCTAAAAAGAGTGTAAATATGGAACGTAACAAAGCTACTTGAAATTAATGCTCTCCGGCAAACCAATCTCAACTAAAAGCCGTGAATATTGTCACTAATATCTAAATCGGCCTTGAATAGATGTGTGTGAAGTTAGCACCGCCATTTTGAAAATCCAAAAAAAAAAAGTTTGTGCTAGGTTGTGCTAGGGTTGTGCTAGCTTGTGCTGCAATTCATTTTTGAAAATTCCTGTTCACAAACCGAAAATTTTGAAAAAAAAAAAATCTAGGCCAGCACCGCCACTTTGTCCAAATGAAAAAAAAAAAGTTGTGCTAGGTTGTGCTCAACTTGTGCTAGCTTGTGCCGTAAACCGTTTTTCGAAATGGCTAGTATTTTCATTAAAAAAACGCAATTGAAAAAAAGTATCCAGCACCGCGCCATTTTGGAAAATCGAAAAAAAAAAGATTGTGCTAGTTTGTGCTAGATTTGTGCTCACTTGTGCCGCAAACAGTTTTTCGATAGCAATGATAACTTCAGAGAAAATTGAAAATTAAAAAAAAAACCCAGCACCGCCATTTTGGAAAATCGAAAATTTTAACATTGTGCTAGTTTGTGCTAGACTTGTGCTGGCTTGTGCTGCAATCCGTTTTTCGATATCTCTGTTCGTTTCTTAGATAATCGCAAGTCAAAAAAAGTACTAACCGACATTTTTTTTTAATTTCAGCAATATAAAATTTGTGCTAGATCGTGCTAAAGTTGTGCTCGCACGTGCTGTAATCAGAATTCCGATATGATAGTCAGTTTTTTGGAAAATCGCGAAACAAAATATCGAATGTGTGTGAAGTTAGCACCGCCATTTTGAAAATCCAAAAAAAAAAAGTTTGTGCTAGGTTGTGCTCAACTTGTGCTAGCTTGTGCCGTAAACCGTTTTTCGAAATGGCTAGTATTTTCATTAAAAAAACGCAATTGAAAAAAAGTATCCAGCACCGCCATTTTGGAAAATCGAAAAAAAAAAAGATTGTGCTAGTTTGTGCTAGATTTGTGCTCACTTGTGCCGCAAACAGTTTTTCGATAGCAATGATAACTTACGAGAAAATTGAAAATTAAAAAAAAAACCCAGCACCGCCATTTTGGAAAATCGAAAATTTAAACATTGTGCTAGTTTGTGCTAGACTTGTGCTGGCTTGTGCTGCAATCCGTTTTTCGATATCTCTGTTCGTTTCTTAGATAATCGCAAGTCAAAAAAAGTACTAACCGACATTTTTTTTTCAATTTCAGCAATATAAAATTTGTGCTAGATTGTGCTAAAGTTGTGCTCGCACGTGCTGTAATCAGAATTCCGATATGATAATCAGTTTTTTGGAAAATCGCGAAACAAAATATCGAATGTGTGTGAAGTTAGCACCGCCATTTTGAAAATCCAAAAAAAAAAAGTTTGTGCTAGGTTGTGCTAGGGTTGTGCTAGCTTGTGCTGCAATTCATTTTTGAAAATTCCTGTTCACAAACGGAAAATTTTGAAAAAAAAAATCTAGGCCAGCACCGCCACTTTGTCCAAATGAAAAAAAAAAAAGTTGTGCTCAACTTGTGCTCAACTTGTGCTAGCTTGTGCCGTAAACCGTTTTTCGAAATGGCTAGTATTTTCATTAAAAAAACGCAATTGAAAAAAAGTATCCAGCACCGCCATTTTGGAAAATCGAAAAAAAAAAGATTGTGCTAGTTTGTGCTAGATTTGTGCTCACTTGTGCCGCAAACAGTTTTTCGATAGCAATGATAACTTCAGAAAAAAATGAAAATTAAAAAAAAAACCCAGCACCGCCATTTTGGAAAATCGAAAATTTAAATATTGTGCTAGTTTGTGCTAGACTTGTGCTGGCTTGTGCTGCAATCCGTTTTTCGATATCTCTGTTCGTTTCTTAGATATTATGTGTGTGAAGTTAGCACCGCCATTTTGAAAATCCAAAAAAAAAAAGTTTGTGCTAGGTTGTGTTAGGGTTGTGCTAGCTTGTGCTGCAATTCATTTTTGAAAATTCCTGTTCACAAACCGAAAATTTTGAAAAAAAAAAATCTAGGCCAGCACCGCCACTTTGTCCAAATGAAAAAAAAAAAGTTGTGCTCAACTTGTGCTCAACTTGTGCTAGCTTGTGCCGTAAACCGTTTTTCGAAATGGCTAGTATTTTCATTAAAAAAACACAATTGAAAAAAGTATCCAGTACCGCCATTTTGGAAAACGAAAAAAAAAAGATTGTGCTAGTTTGTGCTAGATTTGTGCTCACTTGTGCCGCAAACAGTTTTGCGATAGCAATGATAACTTCCGAGAAAATCGAAAATTAAAAAAAAAAACCAGCACCGCCATTTTGGAAAATCGAAAATTTAAACATTGTGCTAGTTTGTGCTAGACTTGTGCTGGCTTGTGCTGCAATCCGTTTTTCGATATCTCTGTTCGTTTCTTAGATATTCGCAAGTCAAAAAAAGTACTAACCGACATTTTTTTTTAATTTCAGCAATATAAAATTTGTGCTAGATCGTGCTAAAGTTGTGCTCGCACGTGCTGTAATCAGAATTCCGATATGATAGTCAGTTTTTTGGAAAATCGCGAGACAAAATGTAGATACACAGATTAAACTTATAGCGCCGTGTTAAGAACGAGAAAATAAAACGGTGCAACGTAGAACGAGACTGGAATAAACCGCAAAAGCATTTTCGAAACCTGAGCATCATGTCTTTGTGAGCAGTGAGAAGGTGTCGAAGAAGGCGCGTCTGGCTGTGCTGTCCACAGAGGGGTGCTTGTTCAAACATTAATGTACGGTAGCGAAAGTTGGGTATGGCAAAAGAAACATGAAAGTAGAATAAATGCAGTAGAAATGAGAGCGTTAAGGAGTATGGAAGGTGTATCCTGAAAGATAAAGTAAGGAACAGTGTGATAAGGGAACGTGCTGGTGTGAAAGAAGATATAGTGACTAGGATAGAAAAAAATATGCTTAGTTAGTTTGGTCACGTAGAGCGGATGGATGAAAGTAGACTAACTAAACAGATCTATGTGGGGAGTGTGAATGGTTGCGTTGGGAAGGGAAGGCCTAGACGGCCGTTCCGAGACCAAATAGGAGACGTTTTGAAAAAGGTCAGGTCGGAGAACCTACTAGAAACCGCCGAGCATGTATGAAGAGATTGATGAATGTGGATGAAGCGAAAGAGGTATGTCAGGATCGTAGTAAGAGGAACAAAGTATTCTCTGCCTACCCCTGAGTGTGTATGTATGTACAGTACATATGTGTATGTATGTGATCATCATAAAAATATCGAGTTTCCAATTTTTTTTTGTGTTTTAAAATGTAAATTATCTGGGGGCACGTAAGCGCCCCCGCCAAGTCGAGCAATAAAGCGGCACGGCCGTACCATTCCATACCATATCATAACCATACTGTGATGTTGGGCGTTAATAGAGACAACTGTTCAGGTTGAAAGCTGGATTTATTCTCCCTCATGGATACTAGGATGAATACATAGGTGACGGTGTAAGTACGGCGTAGCACACTACACCTCCACCGTTAATGAGAAAAAAAAATAGCATACAATTTTTTTTTTTTTTTTTAACTTATAAGTGCTGTGCATTATTATTATTTTTTTTAATTTTAAGAGAACAAATAAGTGTTACAAACGAAAAGTAATTATCAATGAAGTTAATGATCTATAATGATAATAAGTTTTTTTTTTTCAAATTTAATTCAAAGTTTCAGTTAACAAATAACAAAATCGCACAAAAACACAAGCACATCAGCAGCTGCAAAATTAGCAGAATCTACACATTTTCTAACCAAGATTACGATTAAAATACTTAAACACATTTAAAATAAACATACAAAAGCAAAAAAAACATGAGATATTGCTTTAAAAATAACATAAGTAGGTAGATCTAGATAAGCAGCTCTGCTTAGCTTTCTACGCTTAACTACATGAACGTAGTTGTTAACATTTTTATCCTTAATACACTCCTCTAAATACTATCCTAGGTACCTAGTCTTTATTTTATTTGAATTCGGCAGATATTTCCTTTTATCTCCGCTTAGTGTGCATCTCTGGCATCACATTGTTCCTCCCTGCAAGGTACACAACACATATTGTTTTTTACTTGTGGTCGGCCGACCTTAACTACACATTTATTTACTGTTCAGGATACAGGTATTTTTTATTTATTTTAGTGCGCGCACATACATATATAACCTTTTATAACATAATACACATACAGGCAGTTCATTTGACACTTCCTTACTTCTTTTACATACCTTGTGCCCAAGTCTCTTCACGATTGATGCTCGACCGAATCATGATCAGTGAACAAGGGTTTCCTACCTGCCCTGTATCCTGGTGTACCTTGCTGTTCTAATTAACCTAAGCACCTCGCTCAACAGCGCAACTTGGGCTAACTGTTGATAGGAACGAAGGCATCCTATATATCTATACCATACCTATTTTATAAAATTCATTCAATACTTCTAAAAATAAAATTCTAATTCATAGTCTTTTCTAAAATTTGATGAACCTCACTGATACATTTAACTGTCTTGTATTTATTTGAAACAATTATACTAACTTTACAATGATTAATTATTTATTTACCATGTACTAATAATTTGAAATGGTAGCTAGATGATCAGTTTATCAACAATAACAAATTATTATTTAATCATCCTTATTATCCATCTGCAGTAGAATAAAAGGGACGATTAGGTGTAATAGTATCAAAATAATCTATAAAACTGCTGGTGATACATGATTTTTCATACCCTTCCTGTAAGCCAAACTCTCTATCTAACAATTTAATTTTTGTCTTACTATATTTCTATCAACAACTCCTAATCGATTCTCATATTACTTTATAATTTTCTATATTCCCGTTATAAATATAATCAAGCTAAATATATTATACCTATTAGCAATTAGGTTGGTATACCAAATGCATACCTTAAATGTATAAAAAAAAGTACTATTTATCCAAAACAGACTTCCCATTTTACCTATAAAAATATTATAATCTATTTTAAACATTACCTACTCGGTTTACATTATAAAGCAAAACCATACGCTGCATAACATAATATGATCTCCTAACAACTGCATACCAAGAATCCACGCGCAACCCGAGACGTAATCACAGACGCTAGTTGCCGCTCCTTTTATGGATGATCTATGTTCGATCACTGTTGCTATGACAAATATTTAATTAAGGTCATAACTG